>JANZLQ010000056.1:23220395-23232513 GCA_026212715.1 Elanus axillaris | reverse complement strand
TTTCTTCTCTCTTTTCCACAGTCTGTACACCTCACCCTTTTAGACAAACCGTTGACCAAGTCTGAGAGTAAGAGTGGATCTAGCCGCCCCTGAGCTCCTCTTTGAGAAGGAGTTCAGAAAGCAAGGGGGTCTGCTCTGGACCTCGTGAGTCAATGGGAGGTCTCTCTTTCTGACACAGTTTCATGTTCTTTTTTCTGTTCCTTTTTTCTACACCTCCCTTCTCTTTTCAAACAGTGGCTTAGTAACATGCTGCAAGGTTCATATTGATAAGTTCACTAGTACTTGGGCAAGGTTAGTTAGGTTGAATAAAAGCTGATTGTTGTTTGAACTCCCCTGGTGGTGTTTCACCTTAATTCCAACAAAGGAAATCCACAAACCTGAGTCACTCCAAATTCGGGACGCAACAGTCCCTAAATATTTCCTAAACTTCTACTTCCTCTGTTTTACTTCTTTTTCTGTAAGGCTTTCTGTCTTTTTGCAAGCCAGCTTCTGTCCTATACTGTTTTAAACAACCTCTAAACCTAAAATACATGCAAAGAACCAAGAATTCTTGCCTGAAATTTTGACATTGGGGACCTGGCCACTGTTGACTGTAAGTGATTTGGTTTCTTTATGGATACTCTCTAGATGTATCATCTAGCTATTGCAAATCTTTGCAGGCATGAAATCTAAATATGCCTGAATGTGTCTGTCAAACTATCCCTCTACCCTCATCCTCTTGTTCTAATGTTCAATAAATGTCTTCCTTTATCACAGAAAAGAAATTCAATGCCATTGCATGACCTTGCCACGGGCAGAATATCCTTGACTGCTTTCACATTAAAAACAACCTTGTAAGACCAGCTCCCCACATACCTACAGCAGCCTTCTTCCTAGCTAGCTGGGCACCTGTTTATAGTTGCTATCCAGTGCGAGTTGGATCACCCCCAAAATCGCTGCTAGCAAAAGTGCATTGTAAAGACATGGTACAAATCAAGCACCTTTTTTGATCATGTCACAAATTGCTTGGAAGGGGAAATGAAATAATTTTAAGGGTATGTATTTCCTATAAGCAATCCAGCAAATTCTATAAGAAAACCAGCAAAAAGCAACACCTGCAAAAGTCACACCTTCTTTTTTAAGCTGTAAAATAGAAAAAAACTTGTCGGTGTGCAATTAAAATTCTTTCGGCCTGGTGAACCCACACTTCATCTTGAACATTCATATGGGACATGAACAGCCTAACCCTGCCCCTGTACAACCACTTTCTTATCCTGTAATTCTATTTATCCCAGGTAAGTAGTCTTTCTCCTGTTGCTTCTACCAACAATGGCAGCACTAGTTCCTACTTGATAGTTTCTAATGGAGTTGCAATAGCCAGGAGTCTTAGTCACAGATTCCTCAACTCTCAAAAGATCCCTGTTAGATTACATAATTTCATATGGTAGTGAAATCCTCACTCTGGGACTGACTTCACCAGTTAGGTTACACCACTATGCCAGTACCAGCAGTATGTAATAGACACCCTCACTGCAATCTACTGCTGCAACTACAACCTGCGAACCGTGCAGGCACCCTGCCTGTGGCCTTGTTTTTTGGCAGATACTGGAGACCTATGCAACTGAAGAATGCACTTAACTGACAAATGTAAGCTTCCAGCACTGCATATAGTTGAGCATCTTGATCAGTTGATGTTCTCAGTTCTGGCAAGTTTTTTGTCTAAGACCAGTAAACCAAATGGAAATAAAGTTATTTGTGACTCAAGTGGAAACTCTATGTATCACCCACATATTCTGCTAATTTCTGTACAGCCAATGCATAGTTTATAGATATGACTCAAGTGCATCAACTGCTCTCCGGGTTTTTACAGTAACATGATCTTACATCCTGTCTCTTTCTCTCTATACCACTATGTGCTCTCACTTTTTAGTGAAGTTACTGATTTCATTTAGATGAAAGAAGAAATATTTTTGGCATCCCATTTAAATGGTGAAGTCACAGTTCAGAAGAGGTGCAAAATGCAGCAAATGTTGCAGTAACCCTCATGGCTAAATCTGCATGTAAATGAGGCATTTGCAGAAATTGAACTCCAATTCAAGGGAGCGCTATTTGTTCTACCTTCCATGCTTAGGAACTGGCAAAGGATGTAAGAGGTTATTGCTTTTAAGCCAGACCATTAAAGAGAGCCTAAGAGCCTCTTGCATCATTTCTGCATTTGACCTCAGTCTCCTGTTTCATAAGATCACTGCCAAAATTCAAGCAATATGAGCAGAAACATTTGTTCATAGCAGGAAGAAAAATACAGCTTTCTTTAGTTAAACAAAACATGACGAAAGAGCAAGGACTGAAAACTCATTGCTGTGTGACCCATTCACCATCCATCAGTGATATTTCTTTGCAAACATTTACATTTTGGGGGAAAAACATCCACAAATATAAAAATGCCTGGAAATAAACAAATTATTGGCAAGGAACTAAATAGTACTGCCTCCGGGGATTTAAATGAGTGTTGATAAGGACATCAGCTGTTCCTATTCTGAGTTTCCCAAACATGGTTATGTTTATTTTTTTTTTAGTATTCCTAAGGCCTTTCAAGCACATAACACAGTGAGCTCCAGTGAGTTGGAACCTACTGTTTCACCATGTTGTAATTCTTTTTTTTCTTGTCTCCTACCACAGGGCCAGTATTTTCTGGCTTTGACAAAATATACAGTGTCCACTCATTTTCTGTGACAAAGGTAATATTTCCATTGCTTTGCTATTATTCCAAAAAGCTGCTGGTGAAAAAGAAAGTAGCATATGTACAGGTGCAGCATTAGAGGAAAAAAAAAATAACTCAAGCAGTGTGCAGGTGTATTCTGAATGTTAATGAATGGAATTTTTTTGTGTGTCAAGACTTCCATAAAACTACTGCTGTTATGCAAATTAGCAACTACAGAATAGAGAAAAGCCATTCCTGGCTTTGATTATGCCAGTCTTCATGTGGGTCCACATGGAAGAAAAAGGTTGTTTTGCCTCCACACATATATTTTCAAAGTCTAAAAGAAGGCACCAGTTAAAAAAGTTAAAAAACAATGATCACATACTCCATATGTGCTCTGTGCAGTTCTCAACAGCCTGTAGCTTGCTTCTGGAAGCTATAAATGGAGACAGAGTAGAATACAACACATCTGACATAGGTATGATGCTATTTGCTTCTACTTTTGGGTTTAGGCAAGACTAACTTGGATTTGCTAACTCTCCCTTACCCTACGATAGGGTTCATATTAATTTCATAGCTCACCACTTTCTTCCATCTGTGTGGTAGCGTCATGTCCCAATTTCTCAGGACAACGACTCAGATTCACCAATTCCCAGGTCAGGATTAAGGTGAAACTACACCAGGGATCCTTTAACTCACAAAACTCAACTTTTATTTGCTCACAACAAGAACTGGCATGAAACTACATTAGTAAACTGTGTAACTTACTAACCATATGCCACCAAACAAATACTACAAGGCTTGCATATTTGGGCATCAGCTCAGGAAAGAAAATAAGGAGATCCCTCCTGTTGTGTCATGAGGTTCAGAGCAGACCCCCTTGCTTTCTAGACTCCTTCTCCAAGAAGGGCCCAGGGGTGGCTGGATCCACTCCTAGTCCCAGATTTGGTCAATGGTTTATGTCTAAAGGGTTGAGGTGTAGGGATTATGGAAAACGGAGAGAGAGAGAGAGAAGAGAAAGATTTCACCAGTCCTCGGTCCAGCGTTGGTCCAGCCAAGGGGTTCAGTTCCAGTGGGCATGGGCACAGGGGGCTTCAGTTTGTGTCCTTTTATCATCTCCTTGCCCCTCCTTTGGGCAGGCACTTGAACTCATTAGGCTTATTAGGTGTCATGTGTGATTTGTGCTTCCAAAACCTTTGGGAAATGGGTTAGTGGGCTTGGGGGTCCTTTGAGGAATAACTTCTCCTGCACGCCCTCCGCACCCTGTTGCTGACCGGCTTCTCCAGGGTTTGTTGTTACACAGTTTGCCATTATGCAAAACTTGTCCCACCACAATGTTTGAGACATTAACTATTTCAGTCTCCCACAGGCAGGAAATTATGTATTACCACTTCCTTTAAGTATGCTTTGGTATGAGAAGGAACGTGGTCCTTATAAAGCATGACTGAGATGGGATTGCAGCAAAGAAATACTAGGCACAATATGCACTGTTACAAAGGAGCAGCCTCAGGAGGTACTGAGAGTTTGGCTTCCTATAAAGTATCATCAAAGTTTAAATACAGTATTTATTACAAGAATGTTTGAGGATCTAATCTTTAGTGTATAAACAGTACCATTCAGAATTAAACCCAGCTTAATTTTATATTTTAGTCATGGGATTTATCTCACCTAATATTAGATAACTGTATTCTAAGCTTATTGTGTTAGCCCTCCTTTAGTCAATGATAAGAATAGGCACATTTAAGGCATAAAGTATCTGGTCTGTATTAGTCAAATGAACTGTGCTTTAGAGTGTCTATAGCAGTCTCCAGTATAAACAGAAACTCAAAAACTAAATCAAATATAAACAATCTACATTTCATCAGATGAAACCATCAAATGAGATTAAGCTAAACACAGTACCAGAGGAAGCAGATGTTAAAAACCAACTGTCTGGAAAGGATCTAATGCAGCCTCAGATTCACTGATTTGCTAGTCTCAATTATCAGTATTCCAGCCTTATTCCCACCATGTAGTTCCAGATACCTTCTCTCATGGTGTGGAGCCAGTTTGAGGGGAAGGGGAGGGGGGTGAAGAGAGAGGAGATGGGAGAGAAGAGAGGGAAGAGGGAAGAGGGGAAGGGGAAGGGAAGTTTAATGAATAATCTGAAAGTTGCTTTCCTAAATTTCAGGGTCAGCCCTCTGCTATTTGTTTTCTTCATTCACCTCAGGATCTTTAACTCCACTATTTTATGGTCACTATAGCCAATGTTACCGTTATTTATTCTATCCCTTATCACTTCTTCCCTGCCTGTGAATAGTAGATCCATCTGTGCATCACCCCTTAGCCTATCCAGTGCCTGTGTTGAAAAGTTATCCCTGACATCCTCCAGAAATCTTCTGGGTTTCTTATGTCTTGCTGTGTTGCCCTTCCAGGGAGAGCACAGGCCTCTCATAAGAGCCAGAGACTTCTGAGTTGTTTAAAGACTCGATCTGATTTTTCATCCTGATCGAGTGGTCTGAAACAAACTTTTCATCACAATGTCAACCATCACATCTTGACCCAAAAGTGAAGTAGATTTTATTAGTAAAAGCACTAATAATTCCAAACTAATGAGCTCAGCTTTGGGAAAAGTTTTGCTGTGATTTATTAGATGATATACAAGACTTCATAGAAGGAAATCTGGACTCTGTACCCAGTTCAGACATTCACTTTGACCTTGAAAAGTTATTTTTTGTACCGGTCTTTAACTTCATAATAAGAATAAAATCTCCATTCTTTGCTCTCAATTTAAACTAGTATTCAGTACATCTGACTTATTCTGTTTGTCTGAATATTATATTGGAGCAGCAGCCTTATTGAAAATTTAAAGGAGCTGTGTTCAGTGAACATTTTAAAAGCTTTATTTGCTAGAGTACATTTTGTTCCTTCTAAGCTTAAGTGAGTACAAAATGCTTGCAAATTTGTGTTCCTGAAGTCTCTCTAGTAAATCTGCTTGCATCTTTTCAAACCATAAAACTCTTTCTGGCTGCTACACTAGTAGGATCGTAGAACAGTACAAGAAAAATATTTGCTTTTCAAGACTTTCCTGGAGACAAATACAGGTTTTTATTCCTCTATAGGTGACAAATGTAACACATGTCAGTTTATTAAAGGCTGGAGTAATACTTATGGTAAGCAGATGTTTCTGTGTGCTATTTTCTCATTAAAATCTGCATTAGAAAATGAATACAGGTATATTCTATATATCATCTTGTATATACATATAGACAATGGATCTTCATCATGAGTCCATGTAAACAACAAAGGCTATGTGATGCATTAATGAAAGAAGCTGCAGTCTCTGTTCAACAGTTTAGCAATAAGCAACAGCAAAATTCTACTTAGTACATGAAGAAAGGTGAAAATTAAAGATTAGCCACTTTATGGCAAACAGTTGCAAGAAATTAAAATGACTAAAATACAAAAGAAAATAATAAACTATTCTACATGCCATATTATTGAAAAACAGTATTTGAAATAGTTCTTGATAACCAAATTCCAGCATATCAAGAACTTGTCACTTCATTTTGCTTTATTGCTCCTGTGTACTTTGCATATTTGCATACCCACTAGGTTTTTCCTGCTTCTAATGGGTTTAAAGTGGGTGCCTGATCAGAAGCCAAATATTAACATCTCTGAATATTACCTCTTTTTTCTCAGTCCAAAATTCTGTCTGGATGGCTGAACTTAGTCCAATAACTCTTGAACCTGGCATCACATTTACTTCATGTACAGAACATATTGGAGAGGTCTATAAAAGTTAGATGTTTAAGTAGCATGTTATTTGCAGAAAATTGTGAAAGTATTTTGAAGGATTCCTCTTTCAATTATCCAATAGTTACAGTCACTGTCATGGAGACATTATTAGTTTAATCTCAAAGAAAGCCTCTCCTGAAACACTTTTTTTACTGTGAGGGTGCTCAAACACTGGGACAGGTTGCCAGAGAAGTTGTGAAGTCTCCGTCTATGAAGGTATTCAGAAGCCATCTGGACATGTTTCTGGGCAACTTGCTCTAGCTTGAGTAGAGGGGTTAGACTAAATGATCTCAAGAGGTCCCTTCCAGCCTCAACCCTTCAGTGATTTTGTGAATAGCCCTATTATAGGGCAATATTTTTAAGGCAATAGGTGTTATACCTGAGCCATTTGTAGTGTAAAGATGATGCATAACACATATCAGACCTTTGTGTGTTACTGCATGGTTTTGTGCTCTTTTGTGCATCTTCCATGAACACTTTGAAATCGTATTTAAATACCAAAACTCCTGTTAAATGGGTCAGTCATACGACAGCAGAAATACCCATTATTGTATTTTCAGACTTGCCAAATCAAAATAATTGCTATTACTGATGTGTATTTTGTAGGATCAAGTTGCCAAAATAAGGATCCATAAGGACAAACTCATTCTGGAGCTTATCTTCACAAAAAAACCACTCAATTTTTAGAAGCCAGTTTATTCTATTCAGCATAAACAAGATCCCTATATACATCCTTCCATTAGACTACTCACATAATGTGAAGAGTCCTGAGCATAATAAGGCTGTCATCCCCTAAAACATTCTAAAGCAGTGGCAGAATTAACGTTATAAATGACAAGTTATATATTCTTCTCCTTTTACAGATGTACTGTACACTTATTGACCTCTACTTATAGAGAGTAGTGTTTCAGAGGTAGCATGTTTAAACTTCATCTCATTCATATAATATTGGCCATTGTCAAAGATGCAGCTTTCAAAATAGCTGCCCCATTGGTCTTTTCTGCTATGGTTACAGTGCCTTTATATTGTTATATATCAGGAAAAGAAAAATGGTAATAACATGACAGCACTGCTAAACTCTTCCCCAGTTCTACAGTGATTTAATTCTACACAGAAAGTTGTAATCATCTGGATAAATTATATAAAAATGCAACTTTAGCTTCCTAGGATATTGAGAATTTGTATTTTCAGATTCCTTAACAGCATTATATTTAAGTCTCTTGATGATCTGAATGTCATTAACCAGTTTGAGGTTTTTTTAATGCTGTATGAATTGTTGACTCTTGATTTGCACTCAGCCATATCCCTTAGTTAATTAAGTCTGTTTTTTCATGCTACAAGGACTTTGCATTGTTCTGAAGCAAAAATAGGTAAAATCAGGGGACACTCGCTCAGCTGGTAAGCTGTCAGTCCATCATAACTTGAATATTGATTTTGGTTGGGGGGTTGGTGTCATTCCCTAGATGTATGTGTCAAGTTTGTTGACAGAGAGCTCTATACTTAATTGAATGTGATGTCTGTATGTGAAGTGATGAAGTATGTCAGTGATGTATATGCTCTTCCCCCCTCCTCTTCAGCCCTTTCCAATATATTCAATGGAGTGTTATGAAATTCCATGCTGTTCTGACAAAGCTTTCTTTAACTTCATAAATTGAAAAGCTGGGTCTGCTCTCACATAATTTCCTCACAGGTATGTCTTTACTGGATTGTGAGACAACAAACAAGCCCTGCCCTTTTAAACACTCATTCAGTTCTCCTGAATGTTTATGTGAAGGATAAAGGTGAACTAATTGGTAGCAATTCATCTTATAGCTTTAGGTAGTCTTAATAAAAGTTTTCGATGTTCTGCAGACCACTAAAATCCACCCTCTGGCAAATTAATAGTCTTATGCCATTCTTACTCCACTCATCAATATTAGTCTAACTAAACAAAATGTAGTTTCAATTTCTGGTGGCATAAAGCTTTTAAGAAATATATATTTTCCTCAGTGTTCCTAAGTCACAGATAATCATCTTACTATCCATGCCATACCCTGCCTATTTAAATTATGAGAAAGAAATGAGAAGTCAAGGGATTTCCTATCTTCAGTTATCATCATATTTAATCCTGCAGAGCAACTCAGAGGGGTCTTTCTACAGTTCTTTTTTCTGTCAATTATCTTGACCCCAGTTCATCTAAGTGGACCATTGTTCTCAGCCATGACAAGCAAAAGAAAACAGTATCTTATAAAGCTGCTGGGATATTCTTGCCTTGTAAGTAGTCCTCCTTGCCTTAAATAAATAAATGCATATGTTTATAAAACCTGGTTGTCAGCTTTCACTTTCTCTTCCTGTTTATCACAGTTGCCTCTCACAGATTTCAGAGATTAGATATTTTGCAAAAGGAGCTCTTGATGTTAAATTTTTAAAAAGCACAAACATATACTTGCAGACACATGCATGGGGAAAATAGTGATGCTGTATTGTCCCATTAAATAAGAGATTATATGTAGCTGGAAAATACATATCTATCTGGAAATTCGGAGTAGGCTCAGCAGGCAGGTGTAAGGCATTGGTTAGGACAGCAATCCACACTCTTTCAGAAGCCAGGAAAATACATTCTTGTTCCAACAGAGAGGTGGCAGAACCAAGCACGAAGGCAACTGACTGACCAACAGAGTAATAAAGGTAAGGAAAGGAAAAATATTCCCACAAGGCAGAGCAAGGCAATGATTGCGGTCTGCTACCAACAGAACAGGTGTCAGCACAAGCCAGAATCACTGATGAACAGCTCAGTGAGTGGTGTTCGGAAACGGAAGAGAATAAGATAACATATCTAAATTAACAATGAAATTGTACAAGGTAATGGAGGCACCAGCCTAGCAATATGAATTTCCATTTTAAAAGTTCATACAGCTGTAACAGAAAATCAACATGTCCATCAGAGTCTTTATTTTGTTGGTATCTCCAAATGGAGAAGGCATTTTCCCCAAAACAGGAAGAAGTCACAATGTGGCTGTACCTAGCCAAAATATAGTAAAAAAGGAAAATCAATAGTTCTTCAATTTTTTAATATGAATTTGATTTCTGAAACTACATGTTTGAACTACTTCAAATGTAAATGTCATCCTCTTGCTCAAAATCTCCATTAGAATTTAGGTTTTTCAGAAAAAGAAGTTTGATTCAGACCTTTTATGTTAATGTGTTTTCCTTTCTCTGTCTCTGTCTGCACTAAAACAACATTATTTCCACTAACATGAGAATTTTTAACCAAGTTCTTCATAAAAAATGTGAATTTTTCTATGAAAAAGTGGAATAGTGAAAACAAAAAAGCATCAAGAATACTTCATCTGATGTGATCTTTGAAACCAAAAATTACCTTATTATACCCTTGCTGGCTGAAATTCTGTGTGATTACATCTGGCAGGCAATAACACTGGATCAAAATTTCTGTGATGGAGGCTGCACCAACTCTCTGAAGAAAAAAAACTGTTTTAAAAAAATAGTGATTGTACTAAGTTTTGTATTAGAAATCCAAACAGGCTTTCGAAAATCTTTCTACTTTAAAGACAGTTTGACATTTAAAAATTGAAGTACTTTACAAAGTCACATATTTTCTGATGCGTTTAAGTACTTCATGTGTTCGGTAAATGTCATAATGCCATTAATTCTCTTTGCAGAGACATGCAATTTTATCCTGTTACCAAGGGAGATTACACTGTAGTGCAACCAGTGGAGCGTTCTTCTGAACACTGGAAGTCTGGAGTGGATTTGTCTGTAAAAAATTCAAAACTAATTGCTTGGAATTTGGGGTTCAGAGAGTGTTTGCACCTCAAATATCTGAGCAGAGTTAAAACAAATTTTCAGGTTATTCAAAGCTAGTTTTCTTTTTACCTAGTTGGTCATTTTGAAAAGTATACTCTGTAAGTGAAAAGTACACCAATCCACCTCCCCCCCCCTTTTTTTTTAATAATTTTAATGTGAACTTTTTTTGGCATCCTAGTACTTTTATCACATGACTAAACCAAGAAGGTTGCTAAGCAACCTTCTGCAGACAGGGGAAAGCACAGGCAGTCTTAACAGATTTATGTTGGTGAGTGTAATACTAAGAAAAAATTAACAGAATATCTAAAATCCTGCATTGTGTTTTAAAACCCTTTTAGTCAAACATCAGTAATTTACCCTTACTAAATCAAGAGTCATTTCAGAAACTGCTGCAGCCACACAACTTTTTCACATAAACCTTCTGGGAAAATAAATGGGTAAATAATGCTTTTATATTGCACTATTGCAGCCTTGAAGTATTTTTGTTCTGGATTGTTATGGTATTTACAGAAGATTTTGAACACGATGGTCCTCCTCAGTTAAATAGGGGAGCGGTTAGATGCTCCTTCTTGCAGTGATAACTGAAAAAATGTGAATGTGCTATGGGTCAGCCAGCGCTGACCTGGAGACAGCCGGCACCACGCACGCAGCCCTGCTGCAATACCCACGGCCTCAGCCCCATGCGGTGTTGTCAGAGCTGCCTGGACAAGGAGGGGGTGTCTGCAGGCAGCACAGCTCTGACCACCTCCCACAGAACAAGGTAACCTAGCACAGGTCCTCTTCTGCTGACAGCCTCCCCGCACAAACACAATTTTTTGCTGCAGCACTAGCATCCAAGCAACAGGATTTGCGACAGGAAAAGGTTAGTCTAAATCCCCATTTAAACAGCTGTCTAGGTCCTTTCTCAAGTTCAAATTCACCCATCATAAACACTGTTAATGCAGCACCACACATTCAGATGTGTGTGTTATGCTCTGGAGCATGCTGGAGTGGGATTGCTGGCTCATGGAGGCTGAATGCATTAAACAAGTACATGTGCCACTATCCCATTCACCCCTGACCTGGAGGCAGATTTTACCCAGGTACTGCCCTGTGCTTTGAATTAGAACAACCTACAATCCGTACATAATGAAAACACTGCTCATGATATCCAGAACCTTTCAAATGTCCTTCAAATTGTCGCGTGTGCTAGCAGGCCACTGTGGGGACAACCCGCCTAGAGCCTGTGCAGACTTGGGTGGTGGGTTTCCTAGCACTCTAATAATGCCTTAATAGTTAGATAGTAATAATAAGACCCTAGGTGGGTAATCAACTGGATTGCAATTTTACAATAATGCGAATGGTGAAAACCAGCAGAAACACAAAGAAATTTACATTCAGTGAATGATAGAGACAGACAAACCAAGCTTGTGAAACAGTGGCCTGACTAGATAAAAGACATTTGAAATTTTAAACAAAAACATTTCTGCTGCTGTTTGATTCCTACTGTGTACAGAAAAACACAAATGTGTATGCTTTCATTGTATATGTACAGGTTTGCATCATGAATTTATCCTTTTAAATGAAACAACTAACACAACACAGATTTTGGTAATTGGCTCAAAAATATAATTGCATCATGTAAAAATTAGCTCCCTAGCTAATCTTTTGTCCTGATTTCAGCTGGGATAGAGTTAATTGTCTTCCTAGTAGCTGGTATGGTGCTATGTTTTAAGTACAGTATGAGAAGAATGTTGGTAAGACTCTGATGTTTTCAATTGCTGCTAAATAATGTTTAAAATAAGTCAAGGATTTTTCAGCTTCTCAGGCCCAGCCAGCAAGAAGGCTGGAGGGGCACAAGAAGGTGGGAGGGAACAC
>JANZLQ010000056.1:23171413-23191996 GCA_026212715.1 Elanus axillaris | reverse complement strand
GGGGGAGGTAGGTAGAGGAGCTGGGAGTGAAATAGTGAAATTGTGCCTGGGAAGAAGGGAGGGGTGGAGGGAAGGTGTTTTGAGATCTGGTTTTATTTCTCATTACCCTAGTCCATTTGATTTCTAATAAATTGAGTTAATTTTCTCCAAGCTGAGTCTTGTTTGCCCATGACGGTGATTGGTGAATGATCTCTCCTGTCCATATCTTGATCCAGAAGCCCTTTGTTATATTTTTCTCTCTCCTGTCCAGCTGAGGAGGGGGAGTGATAGAATGGCTTTGGCAGGCACCTGGCATCCAGTCAGGGTCAACCCATCACATGCAGGTAGCTTCAGCACCGTATGAAAGCAGCACAAAGGTACCTCCATTCAGGTCCAGAAGAATGGTGATACAAATAATTTTATTTGCCACTAATTTTTGCCTGAAAAGAGGATAATCTGAATTGCTCTTCACCCTAGAGGGAGTCAAACCTTCTATCTTAAAGTAAATGACATCAACAAGTGTACAGAGGTAATTATAATGCAATACAGAAATATTAATATATTAGAAGAAATCTTTTTAAAGGAAAGTGGACTTCCTGGGTTTTGAATCACACAAGTACTTACATACCTACTCTGTTTGCATTAAAAAACCCACAACAATTTCCATTTAGTAAGATAGCAGATATCTTATTTCAGAGCTACTAGGTTTCTCTGCTTTCTTAATGATAGCATTCCATTTAAAATTCAAATACCTTCAGTAAAGTATTTGATTTGGCAGATACAGAGAAAATGTTTTTGTACTACCTAAACTGCACACAACAAACCATTTTTGATCTGTACCTCACACAATATTTTTTGTCTTTTTTCCAAGTTAGTTACCCAGTCCATGAAATTCTATTTTGAGACAGTTACTTTGTTTACACAATGAAACTTGTTTTAGCAGGAATTACATATCTACACTAGGATTTGTATTACAGGATTTTAGTACCTCGATTGATGGTGTATGTCTGTAGGGGAAAGGAATGACATTTATATATATGGTTTTGGGGGGGGTGGTGGTGTTCCATTTCTGTTTGTTGCCTTACCCAGTGGAAGCCAATAGGTTTTGGTTTTCTTGCATTTAATGAAACACGAGTCAAATTTCTCAAGGTGGCATCAAACATATGAAAAATATATCAAGAATCATGCAAATACTTGAACTATGATGGAAATAAGTCTGATATAAACTAATAAAAAGTAAAACTTGATTATAGTATCAATTAAATCTATAGAAATAATAGTCATGTCTCTCTTCCTATTCATCTGAATTCCTACATTGCCATAGTACCATTAAATAAAATATGAACGACCTTTTCAAAAGCACAAAAGCAGATGCAAATATAGCACCAATAAAAATAAATACATTCACTCCTATTAAAAGAAATGGTGCTGTTTGTTAAATACACTTGGGAATATTATTTCCTACCATACAAATAATATAATTTTCTTTTGATCCCTATAGATATTTTAAAACTTACAGAAAAACCAGGGCTGTATTGTTATAGAATTAGGAATATTCTAGATAGATTGAGTTACATAGTGTAAAATTGACTGCAGAGAAAATCCTGAAGATTTTTGCAGCAAGTGAGTCTTGGTGCAAGGGTGCGGGGGAATCATGAAAGTGTTTCTAATAAGGCATTTGCAGGTGCTGAAACGTTATTACTAAGCTAGCGACTGCTTTGAGGAGTCAGATGTGAAAAATTCATTTCTGGGATCAGAGGAGCCACCACTGAAACAAGGTAAGAAAGTATTTATATGTGAGGGGCTTCAGTTTCTCCAGAAATCTTTTGCACATCACAAAACCTGAAAGGCTCCTCATTAGGATTGATTTGTTGATAAATGAACATGCTTTGCATGAAATCCAAACAGAAACTCAGTGAAAAACCTACTTTTAAAGAGCCTGAAAGTGATTTCACAGACATTGCAATGCAGCACCTTCCAAATAATTTATTCAAATCTCTTACTGTAGTTCACATTCTCCTCTAATTATGAATTGGAAACACTAGTTTTCAGCATGTCCTGGCAATACTGTGCTGAACCTTTAAGCTATTCAGTATAAAATTACAATGAAACAACATAACACTAAGTATAATCCCAATTCAACAGGAACAGAATAACCTCAGGTGTTGGAAAAGGACTCCACATCATCTCATTTCTCAGGAGGCAGTCTACACTCAGCCAGGCTGGTAGTAAGATGTTTTAGCACCTAGCTAAGATTTTACCAGGGAACAAACTAGCAGTCTGCAAGTGCCGAAGAAACCACACCGGTGAGGAAGAATGGCAGCCCTCTCACCTCTCCATGGCATTACACAGTCTTGAGCAAGATGAAAAAATAAAGGTCCCACCATGAAATAATATACATATTTTAACATTAAATATTTAAGCAACCCCAATGAAAACAGGGAATCACATAAGAATAAACTATATGAATAAACATACCAGTATGCTTATCTGTCCGATGTATGGTCATCAAAACCAACTGGGAATTTGTTATTTCAGAGCTTAAAGTTAGTGGGATGCACACTCGTTCCTTCCTAGGAAGGATATTCTTGTTGCTGGTGGCATTTTAGCCTAGACTACAGATGATAGCCTTTGTGAGTTCAGGTGTACTTACCAGGTGCAGGTGCCCAGGCGCTGGCAGTGGCGGGCTGCAGGGGCGGCTTCTGTGAGGAGTGACCAGGGCTGCCCCAAGCCAGACACAGCCAGTTCCAGCAAGTTCCAGCCGACCCACCGCAGGGCAGAGCTCAGCCCCTCAAATAAGTTGGTGGTGCCCCTGTGAAAACATATTTAAGAAAGGGCAGAAAACACTGCATAGCAGCTGTGAAAGAGAGAGGAGTGAGAAAAATGAGAAACAGTCCTGCAGACCCCCAGGGCAGTGAAGAAGGAGGGGGAGGACATGCTCCAGGCGCTGGAGCAGAGATTCCCCTGCAGCCTGTGAGGAAGACCATGGTGAGGCAGGTTGTCCCCCTGCAGTCCATGGAGGTCCACGGTGGAGCAGATCTCCACCTGCAGCCTGTGGAGGACCCTACGCCCGAGCAGGTGGACTGTAACCTGTAGAAAGGACCCATGCTGGAGTAGTTCATGAGGGACTGCAGCCCGTGGGTAGGACCCCATGTGGAGCAGGGGAACAGCGTGAGGGGGAAGGAGCAGCAGAGACAGTTTGTTTTATTTTAGTTTCTCAGTATAAACCTATGCTTACTTTGCCATTTTCTCTTCTGTTTTGCCATTTTGCAGGAAAACATGACATGTGAAAATAAACGTCTCCTTGCTGGTAATAATAAAACTTCTAAAAGCAGGTTAGCCCATACTGAAATGCTGAGTTAATTTTGTTTCAAATCATCAGGTTTTCTAGCAGTTTTGAAGTAACATCTGAGAAGATCATGACCAGAAACTAGTATTTGTTCAAGAGGATCATCTGTGTAAATGGTTTAATAGTGTTACACCTCTAATGGGAGAAAGAGAAATTAGTTATACTCTATTCATTCCGCTGGTTGTTATTTGATCCTTACTACTGCTCTGCCTTGTGGGTTTGGGGGGTTTGTTTTGTTTTGTTTTAGGGTTTGGGTTTTTTTTTTTAATTTAATCAGTAGCATCACTGAACTCACGTTGGTTGGTTAGATCTTGAAAAGTGTCGCATCTATCATTTCTGATGTTTGGTGCTTGGCAGATCTATTTGCAAGCACTCAGTGAATGAGATGATAAATATGGTAAATATTTAGAAAAGCAGATGTAAATATAGCTCTGTTTAAATTAATTACTTTCAAAAGAGTACTAATCCTTACAAAATCATGTGGACAGTGTTTTATAAATACTATTAATACAATTTTTATTGTACAAGCCAAAAACCCAAATTCAAATGAGAACTCTCTCAAAGCAATAAAGTCATTTTCTTCTAACTGAAAGCTAAGTTAAATTGTTTCTAGTGCAGCAAAGTTTAGCAAAAAAAAAAAAAAATCTTATGGGCTTTTTTAAGCATCTAAACATATATGAGAAAGTTTTCCTAAGAACTTCTACTGAAATAAATATGAAATTTCCTTTATTTTTAGCCTTTGCCCATATGCTCAAGTTCACAGCAGTAATGGTAAAGGACAGGTAATTTCACATGTAAATGAAAAAAGGTATTGACAACAACAAATCTTGGCTTTGGCATGAATATTGTGATGAAAATTGCATTATAAATGCCATGAATGGCATGAAAATTTTGCTGATTCTTAAGCTAATTCAAAACAAAAGAAAGTAGATGACCTATGTACCCCACCAAAGCAAGCCAGAAGCTTTGGAGTTTTGAATACTAGAAAAATGCTCAACACCAAATTTTACCTCATAAATTATGTGTAAAAATTATTAAAGGAATAATTTTAAATACAGGGGAAGATAATACAGTACTTATTGTCAAATTGTCAAAGCATATTGTTTTTATCAATCTATTTTATTATGCATCTATTTTTGCTGATATTCTATATTTAAAGCTAAATGTTTCCTTTGACAATTCTCTTTCTCTACCTCATTCTTTTGTGGTGTTAAACATAATAAGAAATGAGCCAAGAGTACAAGTAAATAGGCATTTTTTCATTTGCTGCATGCTATAGGTATGCTTCATTTGGGATTTGAGCACCACTGAAGGGCTTTGTTCATCTTTACACCATGATATATAATAGCAACATTATATCCATACATAGTACCAGAATGGAGTTGGAAAGATAACCTAGTTCCTCTCTGATGCAGGATCACCCTCAACTATTTCATTCCTGACAGATCATGTTAAATGTGTAGTCAGAGACTCCATAAACTCATCAGGCAACATGTTGTGATGCCTCACAAGTGTCTGTTAAATTTCCTGACCTCTGAACCAAATCATAGGTGCTTCGGTTTAGCTCAATATTTCTTGTTCTGTCATAAATGGAAATAACAGTTTTTTCTTTATTACTTAGTAGTAGCTGTGTTGGTATTTTAAGATAGTTAATGTTCTGCTCAGTCCTTTCTTGAAGATAAACAGTGCCTGTATTTTTAAAACTTTCACACCGAAGTAAGAAATAACAAGCCAAAAAAAATCCTGTAGAAAAGGATGGGAAAGTTGCATTGGATCATGAGCTTAATATAAGTCACTGTCACATTTTGACAATGTAATGGCCTGTAAAAAGGGGAAACACCATACTGAAATGTACGGTCCTTGTAATATTCACATCACTCACTTGAAAGAATAATAATTAATTTCTTTCCCCTTGCCTTCTTCATTGAATCAGTCTTCATTTTCATCTCTTAAAGCAAATGTGTGTGCTTGAAACAACTGTCTTGCTTTCAAAAAGCTGAAGATTAAAGAAAATCATATTTCCGACAGATTAAGGCCACCCTGGTTAAATAAATGTGAGGTTAAGAATGAACAAGTAAGCAATTTAACTTCCAGTTCTTCCATGAGCTGTTTTACCATGCCAATAAAACTTAACCACATGCATTGGTGTACAGAGGTGGCTTTGGCACTGTAAGAAGGTTTTGGATTTTTTTTTTTTTGAGGAGTATGTGTGTGTATATATGTATGTATATAAATATGTAATAGATATATTAAGTCATTTGAAATGTACAATTGTATTTAATGAACTTTAAGTTTGATTCAATTTTCTCATCATCAACATTGAATACTACTGGCCAACTTGTCTGCCATACACTTCATGGAAATAATGAAGAGGCTTCAGTAAAGCCCTGCAAAGACATTTTCTCTATTCTTAATTATTTCCTTATGATATAGATGAAGGAGCAATTGAAAAGGGCTCTCTGTGGCCTTTGTTCATACCATACATTCAAGTAAATTATATAATCATATTGTGCTGCTATGACACATGCCACAGTCATTAACTTATCCTACTGATCACTCCTTTCACACTTTCTTTCTATTTGTGGTTTATTCCAGCTGCAGAAAATACAGTATACTTCCTGATGGACCAGATTAGACTGAAACTGCTTTTTTACTCTTCATCTTACTCTTCCTGGAGACATATAAAGTAGAAGTCAAAATCAGGTCCCTGGTTAGGTCAATGCATAAACTTCAGCCACCTTCAGTAGAACCAGGGTTTCATCCCAACGGACCGCATTCAGCCTTCAGTTGCCTTTCATCTCTGAAAACTGGCAGGTACAGATGAACTAAACTATACTTTTATTTAACTGTTTCTTGAGAGGAACACAGACAACACCTATGTTTTCTCATTATGATGTTCTGCCTATCTGGTTGCTACAATGTTGGTTACTACACACCTGCGAAGTGGCATAATGTTACATCTCACAGAAAAAGAAAAAAATACTCCTAGTTTGCACCGCATCACTGGTACTTAACCTTTCCTCCATCCCACAAACAGCAAAGCACTTGAATGCCAGAATAGGTATCAATTCATTTAAAGTTTAAGTTTGAAGTACCAGTTCCCACTGCACACTGACAACAGCGAGCCTCAGTGTTGAGAAAGAGCAAGACAGGGCTCAACAGCTATGATTTTGGAAACCTAAGGAAATACATCCAATAAGGCTTATGATTTAACTCACTGGACAGTATAAAGAAACTAAACCAGCCAGCAAAAAGCAAGACATACAAAGGATGGGTTGACGTGTGAAATACTGCCTTTCTTGATGCTGATGATTTAAGGCTCAAGGGAGACCTTGAATTCACAGCTTAAAACTCTGTCCTAGAGAAGGATACCCCCACTGTTCTTCACACAGGAGCAAACAGATCTCAGGTTTTGCTTTTAAGACAACAGTAGAGAATGAAGTTTAAGTGTATATTCAAAAGGAGTCAGGAAGCAAAAAAATAGAGGAGGAAATTTTAATGAAAAATATATAAATAAGCATGGAAATATTTTATAGGAGAGATAAAAATGGTGACAGTCAATAATAAAAAAAATGAAGGATGGGAAATAAGAAACTCAGAAGAAAAACACTGTCAGAGAAAAATAACCTTTAAGGAAAAGTAATAGGGTCATAACTCTTTAGATATCTTGGGAGCCCTCTGGAAGTACTTACTGCATGCTGTGCTTTTGAGGCTGTCAGTCAGCACCACAACACATACACAACCAAAGCTGTGATGCTTTCATATTTTTACCAAGGACAATAATTTGGGGACCCAGCTGTGCAATTATTGCATATTGTTGAAAGACCAACTGCATTGCAGTAAGAGATAAAAATGCTGCTATTTGACAAAAACATACCATAGATAAAAGTGCAAACATGTCAGAACTTGAAACAGGAGTCAGTTATATTTATATTGCTGAAGCTAATTGACCTTTGGGGGTTTGGGGCTTTTATTTTTTTTTTTTACAACAACCATTAGAAGTATAATTTCTTGAAGATCTGAACTTTTTTTTAATATAGCATGCCATTTTGAGACTGGTATGCTGCCTTAATATCTGGTAAGTGTGTGGATTTCTGCAGGTAGAATTTGACTCAGAGAGTAAAGCCAGGAGGTTAAAATTTCTGATTCTCATTTAATTGCTCTGTGACATGTGACCATCTTGGAAAGCACAAAGAGATATTTCATAGTTATCCGTACATTTGGAAACTGCCAGTTTTATTTCCACTAGCCTTTGTAGTCATTTTGTTTCAGTGATGACTTTATGCTTCTGAAATAGTTTCCTCCTCCTTTCTCTTCAGATCCTGTGTTCTAGAACTCACTTTTTGGTTGTTATGTTGATCTTTTAGTGTTTTCTGAGTGTTTAGGAAATGATCCAACAGACATACAGGTTACCCCTAAGCTTGTGTACCAGGTAATTTTGCATAAGTGTGATACTACATAAAATCCACATTATAAACTAGTCAATGCATATTACATCAAAAGCAATGGTTAAGAAAAGAAGTGAATCAGTTTGCCACAGTTTAGTGTACTTTGTAAAAAGCTCAAATTATATCCCTCTGTATCATCCTAAAAACATGAAAACTTGAGGAATCTTACACTGATCACAACATCAACTCTTCCACCACTAAATGTGCCAAAGCATATCAGAGAGAAAAAATGGTCAAGGTATTGTACTCTACAGCATAGTAGAGTTCTTGTGCTCCAGCAATGTAATAAGGCCATACATCTTACAAACCCTGTTCTCTCCTGTGAGTTTCATTAATAACAAAAGGAACTGTCTTTGGGTTTACCTGCCAGATATATGATACATATTTCAGTGAGTGGAATTTTTCTACCTCATTCTACAATGGTGGCTTTAGAAGGAATTACTGTTTCTAATTCATCAGTCTTGTGGAAACAAGTTAAAAGAAGCAAAATGCAAATCTCTTTATAACTAAATTAATCCAATCCTTTTTCATTAGTCATCACAGTGACAAAGCTCTATTGTCAGCTGAACAGATGTACTAAACACTTGTCATTTGCGTGTGTTAAAAAAGCAATAACTAAAAAGAGATAATTTCTCCTGACTAATACATGTCAAAGCAGAAGAATTCTTTTTTTTTTGTTTAGTAATTTGCTTGGCTCTTTTGTTTGCTTTACACCAGCTATGAACTTCTGGTACCACTGATACATGGAGAAAGAATCACAAATGTATTACACCTTTTCAAATTCCAGGAACACATAGCTCCTTTTATGCCTTCATTCTATCTTTATATCAAAATGCACAGAATTTATGATCTCATAATGAAAGAATTCTTGCTAAAATATTCCTATTAAAATGCAAACGTTGACCTTCCACCAAGCCTTAAGTTAGAACTTCTTTCCCTTTAATTTTTCTGAAATAGACATACTTTGCAACAGGAGAACAATTTTCTTGGTAGACCATGGCTCCTTTATTTTCCTAATGATTTAACATTCTTTAGAGGTTTTATTGTTGCTGCCTTTTTTTTTAGAAAAGTGGAATATAAAACTTTATTTGAAACTGAAAATAAAGCATTACATTTTATTATTGGAAAATCAAAGATGAATAGATTAAGTCACTGTTATCATAAGAAAAACAAATGTACTTTTCTCCTGTGGAAAAATAACATAAATGACAAAAATAATGTGACAGTATAAAAGCAATGAAGATATTCAAGTATCATCCTTGAATTCCTAGCTATAAATTATGATTTTTATATTCTGTTCTTCTACCTTAAATTATTTGCATGTTATTCTAATTCTGGAAGATGCACCATGAAGTACTGATTGCTGACAGCTTTGCTCCCATTGAAATACAGTAAGAATGAAAATTACATCATCCAAACTAAATGCCTAAAATAAGTGAAGATAATTTAGTCTCGGAAATAATATCAATACTTGTACTTGAGCAACTGAACAATATTGTACATTTTGCAAACACTCTTCAGCATTCTGGTAAAAAAGAAAGGGAGCTTATCTGCCCAGAGCTGTTACACCCAAAGTGCAGCTTAGGTTAAGAGGTCCTTCAAGAAGAGTTCCTAAGAAGGCATTTCCTAGTGAAGTGTTCACTACATCAAGAAGAAGAAGCGAGCAATAGTTCTAAATAACTGATATTTTCAAATGTCCTCTCTGAGGGTCTAAAGCCAATCTTCTGTCCTGTTACCTTCAAGAAAAACTGAGCATTAATAACATATTTGCAGTATCTTACACAGGCTGTCTTCCTTACCTGTTGCAGGCTGGTAATCCCTGCTCTCTTTTGTAAAAATAATGAATAAAGGTACTTGTGTATTCACCAAGATCTGTCTCAAAGAACAAAGCAAATACTAATAATGTTGAAAAACAATTAGCATTTGGGGCTCCAAATGAAACCGTAGACTCTTCATTCCCAGCATGGGCAACCAGGCCTTCTGTCTGCTTAAAGCCAGGGAAAAAAAAAAAAAAGAAAAAAAAAGGATGGCAATCCTAGTTGCTACCTAAAAAAAGATGCAGAAGACACTGAACAAGAAATTAAGGCAATCTTTGGACAAATACTGTTCTGTTGTTTTGGGTTTTTTTCTATTTCACAAATGAAATACAGTTCCTATAATTTGTATAATGAATTCTATCAGATGTAGGAAAACAAAACCAAAGCTCTGCAAGCAGTTTGACCACAAACCTCTGTTTCCACACTAATCAGCCCACAGACGTAAATCCCCATACATGTGTATTTGAAAGGATGGGGGGAAGGCTAAAATCAGACAAGGAAAGTTGTGCTGTCTCATCTGTTTTTGCAGCATGAGGATTAATCTCTTTTCTGTGTAATGCCGGAATATAATTGCTTGCATTGCAGGAAGTATTCCCCTTCTCTTCTTGCTCTCCTCCAAGAGAAAAACTTCTCATGAAGCACTGGAGATTGCCTATAGCTAAAGGCAGGTCATGATGCATGGTGCTACTGGTGGTTTTAAGATCTCTTGGTCATTACTGAAATTTCTTGGTCATTTGAAATTTTAGTCTGGAAAAATTTTTCCTCTGTCTCAGAAAAAAAGTTTTAAATCTCTCTTGGCCAGACATAGTACATTATACATCGCATAGTCAGCTCGGCATATGATCAATTAGTAACACATTTCGTTTTCTTTCTTTTCCTTGATCCCATTAAATTGCTACTTTTGGTTAAGTAACACTAGTCTTCAGTTTACCACAGCGTGGCCAGTGTGTGATCTCTAGTGTGAGTGCAAAAGAAGGAGAAGGTGTTTCGGTTTGGATTTTGGGGGGATCTTTTATTGTTTTATATTTTTTTCAAGAGTAATTTTAGGAGGCTGGACACAGTGATGCAGGAGGCCCCTTCCAGTTCTACAGTCCCATGTTAGAGGTATTTAAAAACGAATAGGAGTTAACTGTCTTAATAGCAGTAAAGTGGCTGCATTTGACTTGACTAATTTTCCCTCTATTAGAGAGCAACTTTGGCATTTCTGCAATGCCAAATTCGCCTTTCAGTATACATTACTGCTGATTTTTTCCACTGCCATCATCATCACCCCCCACCCGCACACCATGGACTTGCACATATTCTAGAACACTAAGACTGACATTTCTGGGTAAAGCCACAGTGTAACTAATAATAAAAATAAATCCTACTCCTAAATAGAATGACAACCCATAGATAAAACAACAAAATAAAACACTGGCTGTCAGAGGCAAAACAATGCACATTTTCAATCTTACATGGTCACTTTGGATAGACAGGAATAAGATAAATCAATTTTATTTGTAAGCAGTCAACAATACATCAAAATATCTACTGCTTATATGTCTTTTTACCACCTATTCAAAGTGAAAGCATACAACTTGGATACAGTTTTAAACTTATTTTCATTTGGCTTAACAGAAGGAAAAGAAAAGGAACAAAATTAAATGTTACTGGCAGACCATCCATAAAGTATACTAAGCTCATCAATTCTTTGAAAAAAATATTGGGAAATGGCCAAGTTATTTAACTTTGCAAAACAGCTGCTTAGCATTCACAATACCCAGTACTACTAATGCTATGAAAGTCTCACAAAAGCTCAGAATACTTTTATTTGGGTTAAAAGAATGTCATTTGCAAAAGCAGGTTAGAAAAGAACGCTGTCAAAATGCCTTTGAGAAGCCTCAAACCCTGCTCTGACAAATATACCTTGATTTCAGTTTTAATCTAATCTTAACTATGAAAAATATGCCTTCTAACTAGCAGTTCATTTTCAATGCAACTTCATGAAGTTAGTGTAATGCTGGGGCTATTCTCCCTCATTAATATCACCAACTCTGCTATTCCAGATTCATGGAAACAACTTAAAGCACAAAGGGAAAAATATAGTCCCAATACCAGCTTTCTACCACAGGTTTTGTTTTGCTTTGTTTCGGATTTATTATGGGGTTTTTGTTGTGTTTTTTTGGTTATTCTGTTGTTACTAAACAGGGTTCCAAGAAAACTCAGCAGCATAACAAAAACTTAGGCTTTCAGCAGAGGCATAGACTAAAATACCTGCTGGCTCAGTTGGTGTAAGGAATAGGGAAGTGTTTGTTGCAGGGTGCCGACAACCTAGCTCTTATAAACAGCAAAAGAGACTCCTTGGTTCCAGGTGGTTTCTGAGAAGCACAGCTGGAGTTATTCTGCTTGCAATTCTGTCACATTGATCAAGACTAGCAGAAGACGTGGGTAGAGCAGCGCAAAATTAACCATTGTCATGTGGCAGGAGCAGGGAGGAAATATAACAGCAGATGATCTTGAATCTACATGAGCTAATTTAGGAGAAAAGAATGGATGTAGAGCATGGTGTAAGATGACAGTGATCAATCGTAAGAAGGGCATTTAGCTGAAAAATCTGAGCCTGGGAAACTTGCCTGATCTCACACTTGTGCCTGTGATTTTCATCACTAGCTCTGCAACTTTGTGACATTTCTTAATCCTGTCACTAGAACCCATGATTTCCAGTAAAAACACACGAGTATCTATATTGTTCTCCAAAGTAACTCCATTCTTTCTCTCTCTTGAAAAAAAAATGGGTAGTTCCATAGTTCATAAAACCATCTATTCCTTTTAAAATCTTCATCTAAGCCATTCCTTTTGGCAGAGTTCTCATGTTGTTAAGAAATACATACAACTTTTGTTTTGTTTTTCTAAATAATTTCAGAACTTACTGTTATATTTCTATTGAAAGATCTACTTTTCATTCCATGGGACTGAAGCTTACCTTTCTTCTCCTGTGCTAACAGACGGGCAAAGCCAGAATAAGGGCAAAAACTCTGCCACAAGAACTGGCTTTCATTTGGTTAGGAAACTTTCTCTAACACCTGGAGTTGTCAGTCTGCTGTGAAAACATGACTAATTTCTCATCACTAAAACTATAAAATATAAATCTTCATATATCAAGTCTATGAAAACACTGTTGTTCCTTTACAAAAACTTTTCATTTTCTTCCTTTCTAACTAGATAGCCCAAGACTTCTCAATGTCTGTTTCATGCTTGTAAAACGCCTGTACTCTTCCCTTAGCCCTGTTAATGATGCTTTTTTCCTCAGTATTAGTTAAGCAAGCACTTGATCCATGGAAAAGCCATCAACTTCATTTTGTAGCTACTTATTTTTTCATTGTATTTTGATACATACTAACATTTTTCTCTTTTTGAGCAAGGGCATATATTAAATGGAAGCTTATTATTCTTATTACAACACCAAATCTGTTTCCTGAGTGGCCTAGGAGATGGCTTGCTGCAATACATATGAATCATTCAAACTATTCCTTTCAGTATGACTCACATTTATCCAACACTGCGCACCTGAACTTACAGTTTTTTCTAGCTTTGGTTAACTTAAGTGATTCTGTAATCTGCAGATTTCCTTCCCTTTCTCCATTGTCTCTGCCAATAAATTCATAACTGAACATATATTTCAGAGTGATCAGTGAACAAAACCAGAACAAGTTTCACAAATTTCTTTTTCGTGGCTCTTTAGGAAAAGAGTTCTGTGGTGATTACTTTTTATAGACAAAGTCAAGACGACACAGATGTGGATTATTTATTTACTCCATAACACTAGGCAGCCATGGCCTGCATTCATATGGACTGTACACTGCATGGAAAAACTAGACTTCAATCTGAAATAACAATATAACTTCTCTAAATATCATTAAGTAGCAGGAAGTTGCTGTGGGCAAACTGCTTTCTGCATCCAGGAAATACATCTGGTTTTCTGCTCAGTAAATCTTTTCCTAAAAAAAAGTCTTTTAACTGCCAGGAAACTTAAAAAAAAAAAAAGGTGGGGAAAAAAAAAAGTAGAAAACCACGAGGTATTTCTGAAAAAAATAAGTGAACATGATGCTGGATTCTTCTGCTAGTCTCAAGGAAGAGCATTCAGCACAGCCAGTCAACATGGCTAAAATGTGCATTTGCAAAAGAACTTCAAAAGACTTCCATGCCAGTGACAGGAGGTGATTCAACTAGCTGGCTGGCAGTAAAGGTTGTTTACCAGGTTCTGGATTCCTAATTGGGTGCCTAGCTTGCTAAGTAGCAGCTGGTCTTTAATTAGTTGAAAAATTATTATCACTAAAAGTTGCCATAAAGAGAAAGAGAACAATATAATTAAAGCATTAGAATCCATATGGTAGGATACGTATCTTGACTTGTCAATAGCTGTTTTTCCTCTCTTTTCCACTCAGCATTAATAAGGCAAAACTGTTCATTTGCCAAAAAAAGTCTCCTTTTTAAATTTGTATTGAAAGTAATATTAAAATGGAAATGTGCTGAAAGACTGCACATAGTGTAATGTTTCTCTTTGACTGTGAAATGATCCAAGATGCTGTTTTCTACAGGGGTGAGTTAGAATTGATGAGTCACCCTTGCCAGTACACCTAATCACGGTAGGACATCATTATCTCACCTTCATTCATTACTTATAAAGTAAAACTAGATGAAAACCTCTTTGTATATAAGGCTTAGCAAAGTACAAATTTTATGCCTGTGATGTATTAAATATGACCATAGCCTGAATGTACATTGCAATCTGTAACTGGAAATCTGCAAGCAGTTGCACTATAATTATCTGCAAATATTTTATGCACCATTATTTTGAGAGGTTTACAGACCTTCCCTGCACTTAAGGAATATTTGCCAATGCATGTGGAATGAAGAGATTACATGTGAAGCAATACGGTGTTAATATAAAAGAGTAAGTCTAGGCATATTTTTTCTAAAATATTTTAAACACCTGTGCCATCAATTTTAATATTATAGAGCATTACACTATTTTAGTACTTAATGATTTGGTCAAGGGGGGGAGTGAGGAGGATAATATTACTTGGTTTTGTAACAGTTGAATCCCCTCCAGTTCAAAATATGACAGAATCATCTCATCCATTAACCCTTTTTTGTGACAAAGAACTTCAGTAGTTGAGAAAGGTATTTACCTACAATAGTGGTGCCGTATTAAAGAAAAAATAGAGAAAGAAAATATTAACTCTGTTTAGTGTCCAGATTGGCTGTGGAAAATGGATAAACTCTATATTGCTCATACTAGCTGCAGGCAATCTCCACTTACCTGCATTTGTTATTGTTTATATTACAGCAGAGAAATCTAGGAAATAAAATTATCTTCTGCTCTACAGGAGTAGATTGCCCATATTCCAAGTCTAAAAATATTTCTTAGCTGGAGTTAAAACCAGGACATTCAGTATAAAAGAAAGGAACTGTTTGAAAGTCTAAATTTCCAAGTGTCTCAATTATCCTGAACTCTACCTCTGTAGCACAAAGCTGAGAAAATTTAAAATAACCCTTCACCATAAAACCAATTGATTCTTGGCAGTAACTACATATAGTGGCAACAGCCTTTCATAATTTTACATAAGCCTTCCTTTAAGGTTAGGAAGTTGGAGACAAGAAGAAAATATTCATCAGATAAGCAGCATATAGCAATATGCATCAGCTTCAGTCTGTCACTATAATGCCTTCCAAAGGCTAATTTTTTTTTTCCCTGCTGAAGTGTTGTTTCCTATCTAGATTTTTCTACATTTGGACCTCACTCAGGCCATTGTAAGGCAACAGAAGGGATGAATGTGCCCTACGGCAACTATAGTACAGTAAAAAAAAAGTATCAACTTTCCACCTTAAAATATATTATCACCAAATATCTTCAAATTACATTGCTGGGATGAAGTAAAAAGGTTTATCTAGGAATTCCATTGTCGTGGTTTAACACCAGCTGCTCACTCACTTCCCNNNNTCCCCCCCCCCCCCCGCCCCCAGTGGGATGGGGGAGAGAATCAGGAAAAGAAGTAAAACTGATGGGTTGAGATAAGAACAATTTAATAGAACCGTTTAAGAAGAAACTAATAATGATAATGATAACACTAATAAAATGACAATAGTAATAATAAAAGAATTGGAATATACAAGTGATGCACAATGCAATTGCTCACCACCTGCCAATTGACAGCCAGTTAGTTCCTGAGCAGCGATCCCTCCTGCCCCCACTTCCCTCAGTTTATTTCCTAGATGTGACATCCCATGGTATGGAATACCCCTTTGGCCCGTTTGGGTCAGCTGTCCTGGCTGTGTCCCCTCCCAACTTCTTGTGCCCCTCCAGCTTTCCTGCTGGCTGGGCATGAGGAGCTGAAAAATCCTTGACTACTGAGAAGCAACTGAAAACATCAGAGTGTTATCAACATTCTTCTCATACTGAACTAAAAACCATGGCATGGTACCAGCTAATAGGAATACAATTAAAGCTATCCCAACTGAAACCAGGACATCCATATAATTTTTCTCTTGAACTGATTTTAATAGGATGCTAGTGTAATTTACTACAATTTAAGATACAAAGGGTTTTTTGTGAACATGAAAGTATTTAACACATGTACATCTACAACTATGACATGATTTCATTTTGGTAAATGAGAATAATATTGGACATTCATTTAGATTTAAGGTCTGACCTGTGCTGATTTACCTGTTTGAAGAGAACACCTTGAAAATGCACATTTTTAGCAAATTACTTAAATGTTTCTTTCATTAAAATTTAAATATTAAATTATAATTCAGAAAATATTGAAAAAATCTCTATTAATCTACTAACTGATTAATAATTATTCTACAACATTTTAAGACAGGACTTAACACTCATGGATGAAGAATTGAGACCAAATTTCTGTAGAACAAAATTTCTTTTAAAGTGTTTCATAAACAGCCACTGCTTTTTGCAGGCAGGGAAATTGGGGGGGGGTGGCAACGTGTGGGCTGAAAACATGAGTTATATCCTTGATTCACTGTATGTTGAAGAAATTCAACGGTGAAGGCACTTGTAACTCATACCTGCATTACTGTTTTAAAAATATCACTGCTAATGTTTGTTCACCATAACATTCCCACCAACGTTTTAACTCTGCTGTGTAACCACTTCCCAGTCTGAGTACAAGAGAGAGAGCTCATTTCCAGGGGAAAATGGAGCCACTACTGAAGATCGGGTTAGCATGTCATTGGAACGCAATCCACTTGGCTTGGACAGCAAACCTGCTATCAGGTTAATGACAAGGTCATGACAGCAGCTTTGAAATATATGTAGTACACACATGCATACCAACTAGCAGCAGTAGAAGAGGCACTAGCATTAGAGAGATATTTGATGAACTGCAAAGGGAAGTGCAATGACTAAATATTTTCACTCACAAATATGCATGTACAAGCACAGAAGCGAGTATCACCAGTCCAGTAGACAGCCATTTTCTTTGATTTTATAATGTACATATAACAGTAGACTGCCATTTGTTTACACTTACAGACAGCTTTGTTTTAGTCAGGACTCCATAAGTTTTCTTTCAATTAAGCTGAATCCATATTTATTTATTTGAGTTTTTCTCTTTTTTAAAAATCATTTTTATTTGAATCAGTGTGGAAAAATGTATCAAAATAAGGCATCCTACCTGGCAGATTGTTGCATGGAGCTAGATTCAACCTTCATGTAATTTCCAGTGGCAGGTGATAAATGAAGATGGAAAAAGAGAACTGCTACAGAATTCTGATGAGCAAGTCCTTTCTAACTTCAACAAGAAAAAATAAACTCTCTATCTGATTTCCATGAAACAGACTGTGTATTACAAGCAGCAGCTGGAAAAGAGCTTATTAAAAACTAACTATTAAAAGACAACACTCTTACGGTATCCATTTTCTGTGAGGGCTGACCCTCCCTGACCTGCCTCATTGAAAGTTCTTTAAAATCACTAAAGCTCACAAGGAGAGCAGGATTAAATACAAAATAATAGCAGCAAAATAAAAAGGTGAGAAAATCTTTATTTCTTTAATCACATTTATCAAATACAATAGTTTCAGGACAGATTTCTGCATTCTAGAGTAAAGACTAGCAGAAAAGCTGAAAAAAGACATTTTTGATTCACTAATGTACAACAAATTTGTGGTTAGTGACCCGATATTTCATCTTCTGGAAACTCAGCCCATAGTTAAAACTGAGAAGAGTGTTTTCTCTCGGTACAGTCCCTCAATATAATTTCAACAAGCTAGAAAACTTTTCATTATTTTTAATTTTATATCCTATACGTCATAATTCCTTTAGGTACTACTTATAACTGTGGACAAGTTTTGCCTTGACAAGTAGCCATGAAGGCCATCTGCAAGGCATTTAGATGTTAAAAATGTAATCCGTTTAGAGAGGTATATTTGTAAAACAGGCTAACAGATCAGTTGAAAATTCTGCAATCTGTTATTCACTAGACTGCTTTGGTATGGGACAAACAATCAAAAAGAACCTAGTTGATCTTCTTGCTCTTTGGAATTTTTTCATTTTTTCTGGGTTACATGCTTCAGTGGGGTGAGCTGCCTGGTACATTTCTCCCTCACAGCTCCATGTTAATGCCAAGTTCTGAAATCAAGAAAACTACAAGGGGCAAACATAAGCAATTTATAATAGCTTGCTTACATTATTCAGCATGTGGTATATAAGCACAAAATATTTACAAGGTTCATTTTACATGCACATTAATTGTGTAAAATTAGAGGCACCAAGAGAGAGCCATTAAGTGTTGATTAGACAATAAGATCAAGAATGCTGGCAGTGCTAGTAATAAGAAACCTAGAGTTTACTTCCAAAGGGAAGACAGTTCATTAACATTTTAATTTGTTTCTCTACAGTTCAATTATAACATGCCTAATGTATTGGACATTAACCTTTGGGGGCCTGAACCAAATTGTAGATCAGAGTAAAATGACCTTACTCCTTCCATGAAGACACCGATGTGACTTTCTGGAGAACTTTTGTTGCTGTCAAACCAGTTGATCATCTTATTCTGAAACCTCTTTTAAGAGGCATGCCTCCTTTACCTGTAAATGTTTAGGGCAACGCCAAATAAATTGATAAAATTTTTTTACACTGCAATCTGGAGTTCTGCAACTGAAAATAAAGTGCACACCAATGTCAGGGAACACAAGAGCAAATGTTTGGTCTGAAAAAGTAACATAAAAAGTGGCCACATGACACTTTTTTTCAATAGCATAAAATGTATGGCACAAAATGTGCTAGGTATCTTAGACTGCATGATAAAGCTTTCTCATGGTTCAGTCAATTGTCAATTAACTTGAGTTAATTGATTGCAAGAGTTCTGAGTCTGGAAAAGTGTTCCTGGTGTACCTAGTAGTTCAGAAGTTGTTATTAAAAGCAGATAGTGACATAGACTGTAGTCTCTTAATAAAATTATTGTCTGAAAAGGGAGCATATAAATAGGAATGTTAATGAGATTTTTTCTTGGAGCAAAGCCTATATAACTTTGCTTGCATACAGAATTTTTTCCTCCTGTTGGCCTAGCAGACATTTTATCTTGATAATAATAATAAAAAAGAAGTGATTTCTGCAATCCAAGTAGCATATAAACCAGCCCTCTGTTTAAGATCTGATCATAAATACAGCTGCATAGATAGTATCCTTTTACTGGGCAATTTCTTTTCACAGTTCATTAAATGTGAAGAGATAACTTCAAAGGAAAAAAAAAAAAAGTTTGTCATTTTATGATAGTGTCCTGTACGACCATGAGGATGGGATACACTTTTATGTGTTCTTCTCACTAATGATACAACAGGGAATATAAAGGTGGAAATTAATAGCTAAGAAGCTGAAAACATTTATGAGTGGGCCACATACTGTACTTTTGGAGGCAACAAGGTGCCTCGCCTGCCTTTAATTTTTACTACTTATTTTTCAGCTCTGAACAGCTGGCAACAAGCAAGGCTAAAGAAGATTCTCATCACAGGTATTAAGTAAAAACAAGGGAGTGTGAGTGCAATAGAGCACAACCTGACCACTCTTTATTTAATAAATAACAAAAATATACCTTCAAATGTAGTGAGGAAGTAGGTGCTGGATAGGGTAGAATAAGGTATGTACAACAATGCTAGTTCATGTCTACTCATTGCTTTTGCTTAGGGCAATCAGAAGAAAAAAAAATCGAGTGCTGTATTTGTCTATTAAAATATCTGCTTAAAAAGCCCAAACAAAAGCTTGACAGAAAAACTTGAATGAAATTATGTTACTTTATTTGTAAAACATCTTTGATTTAGTTTATTTGTAATGAAAGATTTACTATGAAAACCAATGTGATGTAAGTGCATTATCAGAAAAGATTACTGATCAGTGATGAATGTGTGATACCACTGACCACATCCTTTAACAACTTTTTTTGTTTAGTTACATACCTTCAATCATTCCACATTATGTTCTACAAGAGATCCAACACTTGGCTCCATGACTTCCATTGTTTGATAGGTCAAAATAATCAAATCACATGAAACCTCCAGTACCTGTGAAGATAATGTAAACATCCAAAAAGAGCATTCACCCTAATACTCTATTGCAGTTAAATAAATTCTGACTGTACACTGCCCATTTAAAGTGTGACCACTGATTTCAGAATATATCAAGAAAAAAAATGAGGCCCATTCCACAAAAATGTTATTTCGCCATAGATTTCATTAGTCTTCACTAAAAAGTCCAGTGTGACAAGAAAAAAAGAGCATTTACAAGTAAGATATTGTCCTGGTTTTGGCTGAGATAATTTTCTTCCTAGTAGCTGGTATAGTGCCATGTTTTGGGTATGAAAAGAATGCTGATAACACACTGATGTTTTCAGTTGTTGCTCAGTAGTGTTTCAACTAAGTCAAGGATTTTTCAGCTTCTCCTGCCCAGCCAGCAAGAAGGCTGGAGGGGCACAAGAATTTGGGAGGGAAC
>JANZLQ010000056.1:23128606-23171305 GCA_026212715.1 Elanus axillaris | reverse complement strand
AGGAGGTATTCCAGACCATGGGATGTCATGCCCAGTATATAAACTGGGGGGAGTTGGCCTCGGGCTGGGGGGGGGCAGATTGCTGCTTAGGAGCAAGTTGGGGATCAGTCAGTGAACAACTGCATTGTGCATCACTTGTTCTGTATCTTCCACTTTTTATTGTCATTTTAGTATTGTTATTATCATTATTAGTTTCTTCCACTCTGTCCTGTTAAACTGTTCTTACCTCAACCCACAAGTTTTACTTTTACCCCCAGTTTTCTCCCCCATCCTACTGAGGGGGGTGGGAGGGCAGTGGGCGAGTGGCTGCATGGCGCTTAGTTGCTGGCTGGGGTTAAACCATGACAAATATACACTTTGTTCTTTATAGATCAGGGGTTTTCACCTTTCTTATCCTAGTTGTGTGTTCTAGGCATGCCAGACAAATTGTAGAATTCTCCAGATCACCTCAGTCCTATAAAATGAAATTTCCAAAAGCTACAGCATTGAAGTAATTAGCAACAATCAGTAAATACTGCACAATCAGATGCATACCAACAAGTCTGGACTACAGTGTCCACAAGCTGGCAGGGAATCCGAAAAACAACTCCTACATTCCACCTCCTTGAGCTACTTTTGAGGCCTTTCTATAACAACTGAAAAAGCTGATGAAACCATGGAAAGAACATTTATCCCCGAAGTCCTCAGCAAGACACAGCTGCAATTTCTTGCCAATGACTTCTGACCTTGATTCATGCCATTTGAAATACTTGCTTGATCACCCTAACCCACCTGATGGAGGAAGAACTATTCTAAGGCATACAGCATTTACCTATTGCAGAACCAATTTGTATTTCCGCATGGGAGTCATCCCTCTGTTTTATTATATGCCACTCAAAAATCATTTAATATAGGAAGCTTATGCAAACACATGAAGGACAAGGGTTATCTTTTGTGCGTTGGTTTTTTTAAAACAGAATTTTCAAGATGGATCTCTGGCTGTACATTTGAAATTCTGAACGAATACCTTTTTTTTGAAACCCAAGGAGTCTGGAGAAAGAGGAGATGGCCACAAGAGACTCAACTGGAGATAAATTAACTGCTAACTGCAGAAACGTCACATTCCCTCTAACTACGTCCTCATCATTGGCCATAACAAATCAAGGTTGTATTATTTAAGTAAGCAACATATTAATGGCTGCTGATTTTCAATAGCAACATTTTGCCTAATGTTGTCAGGATGTTTTGACAAATTCCCATAGTAAATAGTAAATATCCTAAATTTGCATTTTTTATTAATTCAGTCATATATGGGAAACTTTTGAATTTTTTTCATGACTGACATTAAAAAAGATGAATAATCACCACAGGATATGTATTTATCCCAGAACTACTATTCAGAGAGAACTAAACAAGTTACTGCTGCTGTGATGTAGCTAGTGTGCAGGAAAGCAAATCTTCATAAAAGGTCTTGGAAGATAAGCTTTCTAAACAAAACCCAGTTACTGATATTGAAAATTCATAGAAAGTTCAAGCTAGTGAGAACTTTTCTTTAAAAGCTGGGAGGAAAAAAACAGTGAATCTGAATTTACTTATATTTTGCTCTTTAATGAGTAAAAAAGAAATTTCCTAAGCTAATAGTGGGATTTATTGCTATCTTACAGATATTTCATATTTATTTTTCTGTAATTAGTCCTTCAAACAGATTCTATACCAACATTTTACAAACTCATTTATCTGTCTAAGCTGTGCTATACAAGACCAAAAAAGTGACAGAAAGGGAACTAAACCAGCAGTCTCCAGGATATGGATAAAATGTACTCAGTGATTTAACCAAGATTTGAACATACGTTCTCCTACATGAAAGTTGTATAATCTCCCATGAAACCTGGTTTCTCTTGGAAGGAATGCCTTGTAAGGTTCCTCATGTGAAAAATGTTCTACCTATAACAGGCTGGGAAGACCTTAGGATTGTTATATGCAGTTTATGATATTTATCCTCCAATGAGCTTGAACAGTTCTGATGTATAAGATGAGTGAGTAAACAGCATTAAAAAAAAAAACCAAAAACATCCTGAAAACAAACTTAAGTGCTGGACACCAATCACAGATATAAACTACTAAGATACAATAAACTAAACGCTAATGGCTAAAGTGTATTTGAAGAAATTATATTTCAGTCACGGTGTAATTTAAATAAGACATATAGAGCAAAACTAGTCAAATAAAACCACATTATTAGCTTTTAAATAGAACATACTGGAAAAGCGGGTAGGGGAGAAAATGACAACTTATAGAACTCCTACTATGGCAAACCTCAATTTATTCAGACCTATTAGTTCTTAAGCAGTCTGCAGTACTGGACAAACCAATGCTAATTAAATTTTGAAAGTAAAGGCTTTACTGTTCATGTAACCAAAGGTATAATTTGCAAGAAATTGTATTCTTTACTACCAGGCACAACACGTTTTATAGGATCATTAAGGCACTGAACTAAAATAATTTAAAAAAGCAAACAGAGTACATTTGCTTTAGTTTGTCTTCTGATTTGCTGAGGACTAAAAAGGTAAATATGTAGAAGACCTTCAGGGGTATTTATAGAAATGGGTTACAGAACTTTGTAACACTGATACGTCAACATCTAAACCTCTCTCTCTCTTGGCCAGTTCAGTGAAATCCCTTTCTCTATAGGGAAACACTAAGAAGATCTCTACCAGGATTTAAGATAACGGTTAAGGCAAGCTTGATATAATGGGCTTGACCATAATGCACATACCATCTGCAAAACAGGCCAAAGTGAATAGTCAGAGATGTCATGAGATCGAAATGGAAAGCATAGCTAAAGTTTGAGACATAAATTAGAAAAGCAGAGCAAAACCACATCAAGCCAATCAGCAGAATGGGAGGGTTGATGGAACACAACCTAAAGATTAGGATGTGCCAGAGCCTACAACATGGAACAGGGTCTAGAACAAAAAGCAAGAAAGGCTCAAGTAAGGTCAGGTAGGCTAAGCAAGTACTAAAGCACCCCAAAAACCCAAACTGCAGTGCAAGAGTATAAGTACATATGAAGATAACAAATGCCTACTGAAACTGTGGCATTAACATCCACATCCTTCTTCCTCTTCCAATCTTTATCACAGATTGCCATGATTTTATAGTAAATCACAAGCAGCAAAGCATAACAGGAATATTCTTAAAGAAACTTCAGTAAAGACTATAACTAGACAGTTAAGCTACAACAGTGGTAAGAACTAAAATAGCAGGACTGTTTTTCCCCTTAATTGAGCTGTAGATGGACCTAGTATTAACCATGAAGAAAACTTTGCAAGTCTTCCTGCCTTTTTTACAGAGAATGATCTAGCCTCAGAAACCACCGAGTTTGACAAATACTTCTTTTTTTGACAGCAAAGAGAGTATTTTGGTGGGTCAGAAGCAGGAATACACTACATCCAAGCATTCTGAAACTTCCCAGTCAAACATGCTGCAGTAGGCTCAGTTTTGCAATTTAGTACATATTTTTTAGAACAATTAAACTTAGAATATATTCTATCCATCCATCAAGGTAATCTGTTTCTACCCCACACATAATATAGTTCAGGTTTCCTCAAGAACTTATTGAAACTGCAGATTTGCCTTAAGTAGCCCAAAGAGAATGTATTTTTTAGAGCATGCTATCCTCGCAAGTACTTGAGTCAGTACTTTTGGGTTGGTTTTTTTTTTTTCAGTTTCCGTTCGGCCTCAGGCACAACTGAAGTTACTCCAATTCGGATGCCAGCAATGGTCTAATAACTGATTCTCTCCCACTGAAACAGCTTGCACTGGAAAACAGGATTTAAAAGTCAGAAAGGTGGTATGACAGCGTAGGCTCATAACAAAGTGTCTCATCCAGTAACACACCCCCCGCCCTCCCCGTTACCCTCCTGACTCCTGCAGGCACCACCACCATCCCCAGCAGAGCGTGTAAGTTTTTTCCCAGACTCCTTAATCTGGAACTTGAGATGTGGAGGTGGTGGTGGTAACCTGGCAGCACTCACAGGAACACAAATGGTGCCAGCACTGTATCTGGGAAGAGAAGAATCATAGCAGTGAGATACAAGTCCTGTAACTTTTACTCTCTGCTAAACCTGTATCTGCAGAGCAGTCCAAAACTACCCTCGTAAGTGACAGTGGAAGGCACCCCAGGGGTGCCTCTGGCAGACAGAGCCAGTGGCATCAAAACAACTCACTTTAGGCACAACAGTCCAGAGCTCTCCACAACAAAAAAACAAAAATCATCCATATGGCCAAGCCCTCCCTGTTAATTGAAGAAATCTTTGGGGATATCCTTCCCCCACTGGACAGATTCATGGATAACATTCGCAAAACCTTATAATGCTGAAATTGTGTCTCAGTCTGACTCACAAAGTAAAGGTGAGCTCTGCATGAACGCACTCTAGATTTCAGCTGGTCAGATCTACCCTACACTAAAGCAGTCTCTGCTGAGGCAAAGAACCTATTAGTCAAACTGCTCTTTTGAACTGATAGCCCCAAAAAGTATCTCGGAAAAAGACCTGTTTCAAAGAAAAATTCCAAAATAGTAGCCAATATTCTGCTCAGCTACAGAAAAAAAGAAAATAGATTCCAGCTTGTATATTCCTTCAGGTTTTGGGTTGTTTCACTCCCCCATCCTAATGTGAAAAAACCACACAAACAGAAAACAGGCACTATGTTAAAACAAGTAGTATAAACAATGCTTACATGTCACCTTTACACCTACAATGGTTGCAGAAGTCTAACAAGGTAATGATAAACCTGAGTTTTACTGAAGATTTTAATCCTAGTCTTTCCACTGCTATAAACCCATACATAAAATATCTGTGTCTCATTTAACTTCATTTTACAGATCAAAAGGTTAACACCAGGTTATTCAACAGCTTTCATATGGAAAGGCATATAGAAGTCTTTATTTTTTTTTAAAAAAATTTTTTTTTTCTGAAAAAAATAGCCTATTTTAGAGAAATAGCATTTATTCAAATAATTACCATTTATTTTCTGAAAATTACACTCCCTTTACCACCCCACAACATGGCACAGGAACAATAAAACATCAGCAGCAGCCACTAAGATATTGCAACAAAACACATTCATTCTGCAGGTCTTAAATCAGTCTGAAATGCGTACTATAACAATGACATGTCAGATAACTGGTCCATAACTTTGATACTTATTTAGAATAGTTCATTGCAAATTTAATTTCTACTTTCCCAACTAAATTTACCTTGGGTTAACAATGTCACCATTCAGTAAGTCTCTGTGGATATGAACGTAACTGTATGCACATATACACATATATAGTGTGAGTAATTTTGTACATACCCATACAAACCCAAATTTAAACATATTTTAGTAAACATATTTTCTTCTTGATTTTTTGGGCCTTTTAACAGCAGCCATACAGACACTTTATGTGTGATATGCTTTTGAAATAGAACAAATGTTTCCATAGACCTTAGAGCCAATAAAAATACACAAAACATTTTCTTCATGGACATATTCACTTCAATGCACAAAACCCCTCCAATTGCTCCATTTATTCCATTAGTGTAGGGACTTAAATGATGTATGAGACTTTCAGCTGTGATGTGAATGTTGTTTCTAAGAATCCAATAAAAAGATAAACAATACTGCAACCGTAACTCAATACTGAAAAATATTTCCAAATAAAAGTACAACTGTAAACAGTACATTCAGGTCCAGCCTCACACAGAATGTGAAGTAATTTCTCCTGATGACATTAGGCTCCAATTCAAATCAGCATTTAAGAATGTGCTTATTAACGTTAAGCACTGGTTTTAGTCAATACAATTTAAGTTCAGGCTTATATGCTTTCTCAAGCCAGGGCCTCAATGATTAGAAGAGGCTCAATTACAAATTAAAGGTAGCAAAGCAGTCAATAGTGCACTGGGAAAATTAAAATCTACAAACTCATTTCAGTTCTAACAACTGATCAAATATGGCAAGTACAGAGTCTGAAAGACTAAACTTGCTTTGTCAGTGCTACATTCCAGAAGAATAAATACAAAATGCTACAAAATATTTGAGTTTGATCTCATTTTCAACCATACTTCCTAGCAGAGTTGCCAGATATATTACTTGAGTCATTTGTCTAATTTCTTCCATCAAACAAATTATTTTCCCAATTAAGCTTCTCAAGGCAATCAAGAATGGAAGTAAATGATGTGAGAAATGTTATGGCACCTGTGACTACCAAAAATGGAAGAGAGGGTAAGTGACCATACTGCTTCTATATGGGAAGAAATTCAGTAGCAACATAAAGCATCCTCAAAACTATCTGTTAATAAAAATCAAATCTCATTGATGCTGATTAAATTGTATTTTTCCTCTGAAATCTTAAGGAATTAAGAGACTATTTAAAACCATTTCCAATAAACAAGAAATAGTTTAAAATTCTTTCTTCTACCCTAAGAGGTCTGGTTAATTATAATCAAACTTGAGGAACACTGAAGGCAGGCATCAGTAAGTTCTTAAAAGGCTAGTGAAAATCTGTGGCAGTGTAGCTAATCAGACCAAAAAAAGGGACAGCAGCAAAATAAAGCAGATGCTGTTATTAATCCCCTGAAGCAAAGGTGCAGTGTGATCTCATTAGCTCTCTGCTCTGTTGGTCCTACTGCTTAACCAGGCAGCATCTGCAACACCTGGAAACGGCCTCAGCACAGCAGTGCCTTTTGTCCATCCAGCTGTTATGCAACAAAGTAAAAACTGGGATATGCCATGAGAGAGGAAGGAGGCAACTCCATGGGATAAGTGAAGGTGAGATCCACAAAACTGAAGAAAACCAAGTAATTTCATTGCTCACATAGGTTTTGTTTTGAAGCCAGATTCTGATTTTTAAATTTAAGGAACCTGGGGCTTAAAAACCAAAGTAGCTGCAGGGTAGCACATTATGTGTCTTCAGGAACTGCTACCTACATACTCAGAATGCAGCACAGGAGGCTGTTGTCTTAACCTTGGGACCTTTCCTCACACTCAGAAGAGCTGTGCTACAGTTGTAGCACGAGCATTTCCTAGTCCCTGCAAACAGCATACTGCTCACCTTTGTCCTCATGGTAAAGCGTTAATCTCCTCACCCATTTAGTAACTGGTACTTCTTATTTGAGTGAGTTAGTACCCTCATAATAGATATGTTTGTGTAGGGACCATTTTTTCCTTAAGGAAATTAATTTCTCATGGGAATGCTAAGCATTCATTAGATGCCAGCAACTTTGTCAGCACCAAGCAAGCTCTATCCAAACAGTGATAGAAAAGTCTGCCTTGTCACCCTGAGCTAACCAGGGTCTGTTTATAAAATTACCCCATCCTGTTGAGCAAAGAGAGATGATGCTACTCTTCCAATTCATATACCCTTTTAAATTAATGTTGCTTTGAAGACCTCTTTTTGTCATCCTCAGTATTCTCTCTCGTTGCTTAGATGTCATGATCAGATGTACACCAACCATATAGACACAGATTTGAGATACAAGAACTAATATGTTGTTCTATCTACTACATTCTTCTCTCTTTTGATTCTTTCACATGCTGCTCTGTCAGAAGACAAATCCATGAAAGCAGATACTAATTTTATTCTTAAATACAAAAAAAAAAAACCCACCATGAAAAAATTTCTTTTAAAGCAGATGTTACTCATTTTTATAGTGTTAGACAATTAAAAATATTGCAGGCCAACAGTATGAATTTCAATGTATATCCTGTCTTCCTTCCAAAAATATCTCTCCAGTACTTACAAGATGGCACAATATAAACAGAGCAAAAGGTTTTGACAGTGCTTAGAATTATTATATCAAACAAAATCTGCCAACAAAAAATAATAGACAAAACCCTGGTGTCATTGCACTGCACAGGAAAACTTGCAAATTTCAGGAGTTTTACATAATCACTTTTCTCAGTTCAATCTTAAATTATAACATGTGGCATATGCATATACAAAATCAACAACTGCTTATAAACAAATCATATTTCCTCTGCACTGTATAAACTACAGACATCAAAAAAGACTACTTTTGCTCAGAAAATACACACATGCATATATTAAACTTAGGAAATCAGCTGGAGGTTTCATCATGAAGTGTTCTGTGTTTCTGCAGCACTGTATTCAGTTCCTGAATCACATTCGATGGTAATTTGTTATCTAATTCCAAAGTAGTTTTGTTTGTTTTGTTCTTACTTTTCTTCAGTGCCTTATGTCGGTTTTGGTGTAGGTCAGTCATCCCTGAACCTACATCCTCAACAAAGATCAAGCTCTGATGTGTTTTTGAATGATTTCGCATTTTCTCCTCCTTCCATTCCAAACACTGTGCCACAATAGATGCTTTTTCTTCCAAGTTTTTCCTTTCTTCCAGAAAGTCGTTTTCATGATGTTCACTGAATTTTGGTTTCCCAGATTGCAGTTCTATATTCTGAGCAAACAAATGAAGAGAAATAAGATCATTCACATTCACACAATATTCAGTAATATTTAGATTGCAATTTTTGCTCATTAGTTTCACATAACAGTTTGAAAGAAAAATCAATTTTACTCAAGAGCCAAGGCAGCACAGTTAGTAGTTTTAAATTCCCAAAATTTGTGCTATTATAATTTAGTAAGCATTTTTAGTGAGCATATTTTCTCAATCAGTGATACTTTTGGAAATTACATAAATCTCAGTTAAATGCACCATGACAATAAAGACATTCATTTTCATATATTCACAGTTTGATTTTTCACTCTACCACAGCAGACTAAATTGTAATGTTTTACAGGAGATCCATATATTCTTAAAAACTCAGAATTTTTAAATCGAACAAATACAACTGAGAATGTTGCAATTTTAATAACTTAAATGACTGAGCTACATGAATATAAAAAAGATAATTTTACATGATCACACAAACATTTTCAGCAGCTGTTCAGTACTACCTGATAAATTATAAAGACTGTCTGCTTTTTCAAATTTTGGCTAGCAATTTTAAGTAATATACTGGGAACTCAGATAAAACAACAAACTGATGGCAATGCAACTGTTCCATATTGGTGGGCTGTTTCAAGTTCTTATGCTGTAGCGAATGAAAGGTAAATCAAATGCTGCATCTAAATTCGCAACTGGTGTGGCCCATTAGGAGCACATCTGTACAGTCAAAGAAAGTGCTGAGAACCCGACATCCACACTAACACTATTTCAGGGCTCTTGCCTTTTTTTTTTTTTTTTTTAATACACTTCAGACTAGCTTTAGCTTTCTCCTACTGGCAGAAGGCCTATTTTTGACTGCTCCTGCAGAATATCTTGAACTTCAGTTTCATCTGAAAGCAATCCAAGGCAACATGCTCCAGAACCACTCCACAATATGAAACAAAACACAGTAAATGGGAACAACTGGAAGATTTGCTCCTTAAGTGCACTCCTGATCCTAACTAGAACACTCATGTAGATGTACCTAAACTAGCTCCTCTCTAGCGTTCGAGTATTTTTTCATGTTTGCATTAATATATATGAGATACTAAGATTTGATAAGACAACTTGCTCATATGCTACGGATGAATAACTCCTTAAAAGTCCAGCCAAACTGAACAAGTGCCACACAGGAAAGACAAAAATAACCAAAGTCTCCCTCAGCTTTGAGCATCTTCTAGTAGTCAACAAAGATATCATATATGAAAGAAGAATTCCAAGACCTCATTTTCTTCAAGAACTATAAGGATCTTCCACAAAAGGAATGATCTGCCTACTGCCACATCAAACTGAGCAGACAGAATACAGCAAATTCTTCTACCATTCTTACTTGTTTTACAGTGACATTTCTTTTTCATGAGGGCAGCAAATATAAGCCCATTACAAAATATGAGTGTTGCTGCAGCAAATTACTTGCTGTGTAGGAAGAAAACCAGTAAACATTGAATAAATCTACACTGAAGAGATCTAAGCTATAAAACAGTCTAAATTTGTGCAGTCTCTTGAAATTTCACCTGAGCTAGTATCTGTTCAATAGTAAAAGACATGAACATTTAGATGATATAAATCACAATTTTAAAAAGAGCAGACAAAGGAGTTATTTTATTGATATCACTTTTAGCATTAAGGAGGTTGGTATTTCTAGTTGCGTTCAGCAACAATGAAAACTACCCATTAATAATGAAGTACCAGTGGCCACAATAAGTAAAAAAAAAACCAGTCCCAGAACAACAATCCACACAAGAGTTCATACTGCTGCATAGGTTACCACTGGTGCATGCTATGGAGCAGATTTTAGCTTCCCTGAAGACTCGTTTAAATCTACTGCCATCAGTAGTAACAACTGCTACCAGTTTAGAATCTCCTGCTATCACCTAAGCTAGCAAGAAGCATCCTAATATTTAACATGTTCAGCTATATTCAGTGAAAAAAAGTTCAAGATAACTGAGGAACTGTCTCAATGACTCATGAATGTGAGGAGTTCTGCAAAATATTTGAAAAAGCTATAATTTTCCATTTAAAATAATTTCTTTCCATTTAAAATAATCCTCTTGCATGAACAAGAAGGCAGTGAGATTATCACCAGTGATTCATACTCAATTAATAAAATAATAATAAAAGGACTATCTGAGATAATATCCATGCAACATGTGAAATGTAAATTCTCATGCAGTACCTTTCAGAAAACACAGTAACATACTCCAAGCTATTCACAGTTACTCAGCAAACTAATATATGAATTACTCGTGAAATTCAGTCAGGGGGAACAATTATCTATTTACAGAATTTTTTATATCATGTTTCAGTTTTGCATCTTTCAAGGAGAAAAATACAATCTACGCTTCTGAAATCAGTATAGTTCTCCTGCTAAACTGAGTATATCAGGAGCCCTTTATATAATGAAAATAGGAACAGATTAAATACAGCACTCAAACCTAAAGGTTGCCTACTTCTGTGAAACAGTCTTGTATATTGGCATGTAGCCCCTTAACACTGACTACTACTCAACATTTTCAACTTTTAAAGTAGATTCAGTATATAAAGAAATCCTAATTCCCAGACATTTGCATTGTAAGAATATTCAAGTGATGGAGCCAAATTCTGTTGTTCAAATTAGAGCACTAACAGAGTTATAAACAGTTTCCCTTATAAATAACATATCAAAATGGTGTGTGAACAAAACTGCCACATCAAATTTCTTATTTCTTAGTAATATTATTTCTTAGTATTTGATCCACTGCCCACTATTAGTCACATACTATAAATTACATTGCTCCATACTGTTCTCCCAATAAAACCTGAAGTAAAAAGCAACAATTTCATGTTAGAAGCAGCTGTTTGCCTCTAAATTTCAACCCCTTCATCAAGTAATTGGTGAATAAATTGATAATAATATGTACATCTAACTACATTTTTTTCTTTTTCTGCACAACACCAGCAAAAAAATATGGAGCAACTCTACCTATTTGCATCTTCCATTATTGCTGTGACATACTGTTCCTTTCAAAACACTCCACAGGTATAACCTATTATAAGTCAATGTGGTATTTGACCATGGCTTGAAAGAAAGTTTTTCCTCATTCCTCAATATTCCTGTATTTTGAAATAAAATTACAGACTTAATGCATATATATAGAAATGTATTTGTATTTCAGTTAAATGATTCTATATGAGAACTACACATAATTTAAATGCAATATCCATGTATGCAACAATTGGTGCAGAAATAATGGAAATCTTATGATTCTGTTATTAGAAGGATTCTTAGTTACACAGTGCTTTCAAACTTTCTGTATTGTATATTTATCTTGTTAGCACATGGTAAAACTGCTTTCGATAATGGGAAAAAAGAAGACATTCAATAAAGACTCTCTAGCACAGAAATTAATATCAAAGTTGTTCATTTCTGGGTATCTTTGAGTTGGTTTGCTTTTTTTTCCCCCACTTATCTTCACATCACAAAGATGTCACTTTTTTCACTGCTTGGAAAACTTTCAGTCTCTTTTCCGGCCTATATGAAGATAATTTTGATCAAATTTCTACTACGAGTATATGCATTGGTCTGTAAACAGGCCTCCGTTTTTCATTAACCACCATCTTTCAGAAAATGCTTACTCCTGTTATTACTCTCTAATGCTTTAAAATGGGAGATATTTTTGCTTATTGGAGAAGTACTACAAATCCATGGAAAGACTGAAGGCGTGGTCTTCAAATGGCTATCTATTGCTTTACTGACTACACTGCTGTAAAATACTTCTTAATAAACGATATTGTATACTTACTTTCCACCACTATTTTACTGTTCATTCCAGTTTTGGCTTTCCACGTAAAAAAAGTGTCAGTTTTTATTTTCCATTATATAATCTAGTGTTAACCTTCCTGAAGTATGCAAATACCCTTTGCATAAAACTTCTCTAGTTCTAGTCATGGCATAAATAATGAAGATTGTGATCTACTTTTAAGTTTAAATGCAGACTTCCTCTAAGTTGCAATACAAAACATTAGACTCCTTCCTAATGAGGCACATTATCAACAAAAATAATAAAAAATAATCTTAGTATGATAATATATTAAGGAATTTAAATAATGAAGTTCAAAATCCAATAAAACTTTTATCCTAAAATGTCTGAATTTGTAGCCATCTCAAAGAATGCATTAGAGATCACTACCGTACCTGCATAAAGGACAGGTAAGAGACATACCTAAGGGTTATGAAGTTTTATTGAATAACAAGACCTATGATTTACTTTCATCAAAAAAGTTTAAAAATGCAAACGTTAGAAGGAACTTACCAAAGGACTGCAAAAAGACTTTCTGAGAGAAGGTTAAAATGAAAGGACAAATTAAACAAAATAGGAAAATCGTAATTGCATTCATACTGTATTATACTCATTTATTAAGGCAAAGCAGAAATGCCTGAAGAAAGTGTAACGAAAGAAAGGTGGCATTGCCTTCTAGATAAAGCACTACCATTTTTGCTTTTAGTTTGCTATGGAACTGAATCAGCTTCACCAATCTGTACCTGAACCACTGTCTCTGTAAGTGGTGATAACACATACCATATTATCTACCTTCCTTTCAAAATCTTCTAAAACATGTAAGAAATAATACTGCATACAGTCAAAGGACCAAGCTGTTTTGTTTCCACACTTACTCTCGGCTGCATTCAGATTAGTTACTACTATTTTTCCAAAGCAGAACAGTGCCTGCACTACCACTGCTTCTTCTCAGCTGGAAGTAAGGCAAGTAAGTCCTCCCCACAGGCATCAGTATCTCTATGTGGATCCCAGAAATTAATCTCAAGCTAATGTGCTAAGGTTGAGAAATATCACTAGTGCACGTAATGCAGTGACACAGCTCAGTCTCTGCAAAGAGTTGTAACTAATCCCCTTTGTTCTTCTTTGAGACTAATAATATTACGACTTAAATGTATCACAGTTAGCTCCATCTGAACTTTTCCATTACATTCACAGAGCAGGTAACTAAAACAGTGCAGTTATTTTAGACAGAAGAAAAGGTATGGTAAAATAGGCATGTAGGACAGTTTTCAAGGACCTTATTAAAATAAAACTGTAATGAAGTGCACTGTAATAATGTGCATTATATTTCCAGGTAAAAGTCCTATTTACTTCTAATGAACAATCACTGCTGAAAAAAAAAACAAATGCAAATAAAAATCCACTATTGTTTTACTGAACAGCCAAAGAGGTGACACAACTTTAGGTCACAATGTTCTTTTATGTTAAATTGTCCTAACTGTTCCTTTAATGACAAAACAATGAAAAGGATATTGATAACAAGAGCAACTACATTTTATATTTATCCAGCTCTAGGGAGTTCATTATTACTGGACTATTTAACATTACAGCATTGTGGTTAGAAGTTCTATACCAAGTTTAAATCCCACTTACTTCTATACTCCCTCTGATTTTACAAGTGTTCTTCTCCTGACGAATAGGAATTAGTGGTAAGCCTCTGATCTTTGGGCTTTTAGTTATAGACTGTTTTCTTGTTTTTCCAGCAGGTGGCCATGTATCTGCATGCTGAAGAACAAAATGATTCCTTATTTTTGGTGTGGAATTTCATAAATACACAACATTCTTTTGTATGTAAAAATCCCCTGGAAAAAGCTATCTACTGTACAAAACCATGCCCTCCTCCTGTAGGAGAAGGGGGAAAACACTAAGATGCTTAAAAGTATGTTAGTAAGTGCTGCACAATACTGAGTGAAAAGAACCAAAATGTCTCTATACAATTTTCACGTATCAAACATCTTCCCTCCATATTATTATTCCAATTATCTTCCAAAAATAGAAAATATCATCAAACAAGAAACACACATTATCTTGATTCACAGTTTCAAAATTCTACATAAACATGCTTTCAGGAGCCCCAACAAAAGCTTCTGAAATAAAATAAAATGACCCCAATTTGCAAACAAGTGTTTCAAAATTTATATTAATAGTTTAGGAGAAAATCATTGCTTAACCTACAGTAACAACCTGTGTTATGCAAAAGCAACTGGCTTTACATTCTGAATGCTCCAAAACCATAATCTACAAATGATCAGCTCTGGCTTCAATAATAGTCTTTGCTTTAGCTCTACTGAAACTGGTCAGTTTTGGGGAGAACTCCAAAGCGTGAAGCTTCAGAGTGAAAAACAAGACTGGGAAGAGAAGGGAAGAAAAAAATAATCATTAACTGAGTATTTAAAATAAAATGTTAAAAACTCTTTCTGTAAGAGGTCTATAATGAACTTTCATTAGCAGATCATATAGAATTTCACATGTAGAAATTTGAGCACATGTGCTTGAAGCTCACAGAGTCCTCTGGTGATGTTAATGGTAACCAGAAAGATAGCTCTGAGAACAAGGTAGTGTAAGAGTATTTTCCTGAAAAAGCTTCAACATAAGATTCTATGAATCAAAGAGTATGTAGAAGGCTTAGAGAAGAATAGTTTCTAAAGCTCAGAGATGAGCACACAAAGCTAAATCAGCACAATTCCAAAGGAAACTGGCAACTGTAAAGGAATCCTAATGAAAGTCTCGAATGCTTTGTGTAAATAAATATTGGCAAAATACTAATCCAAAGCATCAGTTATAATAAATAGGAAACAAGAAATTCTGTCTGAATATAAGAAAAAACAACCCCTTTTTACTGTGGAAGTAGTTAAACACTGGAACAGATTGCCAGAGAGGTTGTGGAATCTCCAGTTTTTCAAACCTGACTGGACACAGCCCTGAGCAACCTGCTCTAGCTGACCCTGCTTTGAACAGAGGGATTTGAGTAGATGATGCCCAGAGGTCCCTTCCAAGTTAAACAATTCTGTGACACTGTCCAAATCTGTAATAGATTTCTTTTCACAGGTGTCAGGATCTTCAGTGTCCTTTTTTTTTTTTAATGGTATTCAATCTTCCAAATCCATGAAGTAAGAAGTCTCTTCAGGACTGTATACAAAAATCCAGTTGTGGAGCTGTGATCATACTTGCAGATGGTCTGCAAGTAAAAACAGCGTTGCTATTAAAAAGCCATCAAAATCAGTGATTTATTGACTTAGAGTAGCAGTTTAGAAATCAGAAGCCCCAATTCCAAATTTAGAAAAAGCATTTTATAGATTGACATAGTTATGGAGTAAAAAATTCTCACATGTGGTGCTGACCAGGGTAAAAGTCTTCTAGCAGTTCTCCCCAGTGAAGATTAAGAACATTTTCTTCCAATGAAACATTCAGAAGGTATTATCTGAAAGGGCAGGTCTTGCCAACCAAAATCGGTTTATTGTGGACCAAGACACAAGACACAGATGCAATTCAGAAGGTGACTTAGAAACTTTAAGTCAGCTTCTGAAGGAAACTGCCTCCCTTAATTCTCGGCAAGCTTAAGGAAACTGTTCCTGTCAGTTAAGCAGCCTGATGTCCCTTCTATGTCTATAACATTTCTTAAAATAGAAGTCTGTGAAAGTACATCAGAAATACTAGCAATGTATTAGGCCACATAATAAATGTATTTATTCATAGTTTTGACCTATCTGCTCAACTGCACCTCATGGTAATATAATGTGCCTCTCTCTAGTTGATCAAAGGCAATGGAGCTGGAAGAATATTATTGTGTCCATCTCCATATCAATTAATTACTTCCAACTGTACACTATATATGCTATTAAGTGATTTTGTACAAAACTACTATAGAATTCAAGAATTAAGTTTCAGCCATACTTTTCAGGATGGTTTTGCATAGAACTGAAAGAAACAATGATCCTCCTTCAAACCCTCTTTGTATTTACCAGCTTGAAGTACAAGATTAATAACCTCTGGGCTAACTTGATTTTCTGTATCAAAAGTAATTCTGTTACTAGATTACAGTGGTACGTACCTACACTTTGCTATTTATATTCTCTGCACTATTTATACTACAGGAATAAACATTATCAGAACACGGGGGGGGAAAAGGTAACAATAGTACTACTATCTTACTGATATTAATTACCAATAAAGTCTTATTCTGCTCAAGCACTAAGCAGCACAGTAACACAGATTTATCTCCCTCCTAACTGCACTAGATCATTAAATGTCAATGTCTTAACACTTCAAAACCTACTTTATAGTATTTCTCAATTTGTAATCTAAACTATTCCACTGACAAGTAAAATGTGCTGCCTTGCAGTCTTTCTAACATAAAGGTGTTCAAATACTGTGATAACAGATACAGTAAAAGACAAGCTATCTTCCCTAAAAATAGCCTCAATCTGATAATTTTAACTAGAAATAACCTCAGCTGACATTTACAGTTTTCTGATTTAGAAATGGGATAATGTGATAATAATTGTCTGCTGCTGCATGATACAAAACATTTGCAGACCTTATAGAATGCTTTAGCAACATAAGCCATTGCATTCTCAAGGAGATTTTCACTTTAAATTATATTTAAAGCAATAGATTGTAATAAGAACAATACAGCAAATCTGTATTGTTAGCACTTAATTTCTCATGTAATTCAAAGACTGACAATTTTTCTGCTGTGCAGAGTGCTGATAAAAAAAAACAAAAACCAAAAACTAAAAAACAAACTCCACAGGAAAAAAACACTAAAAAACCCCCTCCCAATGTAGCTCGTTAGTACTGCTAATTCATTGTACTGTTCATTCATTAGAATGAAGATTAAAAAAACAAACAGTATTAATTCACAGCAGGTTTTTTTTTTAAAGGCACATGAAATGATTTAATCTTTTTTGTTAGAAAAAATATCCTGAACATTGAGTGGTGTCTCTCAGTTTTTTATCTATATTGTCAGAGGAATGTTCGACATCCCACACTACCTGATCAGAATCCTAATAGATTGCCCATCTTGTGATTTTACATCAAAAGGACTTCAACAGTTACCAAGCTTGTATGAGTTATTTCTAAGTAGCCTATATCAATAACCTCTGAGCCTGTTTGTTGTGACACCGCTCATGTTATGCCCATGAGATGTATGGTAGGACCAGTGGCTGTTTCCATAGAAACGACAATAGTTACTTCAGTTAAGGGAGCTGAATAATGCAAAAATTTGGAAGTCTTACTTACAGGGCATGCATTATACTTCTAGCACTACTATCTATGAAGGTCAGATTGTGTTTTAGAAAGCCTCTAAGAAGTATGTACTGCAACAGTCTTGTGCCTAGTCCACTTTATGTAATATGTAAAGCTCACAGGTAATCATAAATCTAGTGATGTTTATTCACAGTGATATTCCCCAAAGTTCCTTGAACATCACAGGAAAGACAAGAAAAAATCTGACACAAATACAAAATCCTTTGAAAAACTTAAACTATGTTACAGTCTCTTGTCAGGTTGAATTCTTCCCAATTCTCCTACTCCCACTTCCTCCTATGTAAATATTAAACTCCATTTGCAAGGACGTGTTATATGGCACTCAAACGTACACCCTCCTTACTCACAATCTAGTAGCAAGCAGATTACTTAATTTAGGATAATACCTATACAACGCAATTAATTATCACTGTTAACGAAGCTAACATGGATACCAGAGAAATACAGCTGTATTGGCACAGCTCTGTAACAGGACTAATTCACACCACTATGTTTTTAAACAAGACGCCCTTCTTTCATGACTACTTTACATGCAGCATCCAAACTAGTAAGCAGAGAAATAGCACTCAGGCATTGTGGCACACAGACACAACCTTTAGGTCAATGGTCAGAATTTCACCCAGAAGAGGTTTATTATTGCAAAGGCAATGAGTTGTCTTTCTTCAACCAGCTTCTCTACAACAGAGCAGGGAAGAAAAAAAAAGAAGATGCCAGAATGTAACATTCTTCTCCCTTGCTCTCAAAGCAATCAGCTTTGATATGAAAATGGCATTATAAATAATAGTCTTCATAGACTAAGACCCATCTTTTTGCAGTTTTATTACAAAGTATTACAGAAACTTTAATGGCATTGCAACTTTATCTATAACATATCTGTAACACATACATATAATTGTTTAATGGGATTTTCATAAGAATAGTAAAAGTTACAGTTCTTTGATCAGATCAGTACCTGCGCAGTAAAAATGTTGATCATCCACTCCATCTGTTCATCTTGTCTGTCACAACATATATACCTAGAACACAATATATAATTAACAACAAAACTAGTAAAAACTCCTGTTGCAGTTAAACATATTAAAGAACAGGCTTCTCAACAACTTCATATTTGTAGTGCTCATTCAGTGCTCATATTTGTTTATGAATGCTGTCTATAGTTATTTTTAACACTCCCAAAAGAAGATACGGAAATACAAATACTTCAATTTATCACTTTACGCTAGTCTGAAGACAAGGCATGTGCCTCATTTAAACCATGTCCACAGGTTTAAAATCTATCATTCTAAATTTATGAAAATTGTTTGCTTAATGGCCACAGAAGGGAGACAAACACCTATTCCCAAAAGACTACCAAAACATAGGAACTAAGACTGCTTAGTTAATTAAGAAAAACATAGCAAAAAGTCAGCATGCAAGCAAAATAATGCCTCTTCGTTTTCAAACATGTTTCATTTGAAATTGAACATTTCAACAAATATTAAACACTGAAGTTAAACCAATCATGTGTTTCACATGTACCTACCAGTGGTGCTTTTCAGAAAATACTGCAAGTCCCCAGCTGAAACAAATAAAAGTTTTCAATATTAGTTCCAGAAACTCAAGACAGGGACATATTGCTCGAACTGCAGAGATTCATTACCTTTATATAGTACCTTTAAGTGTGAGTGTGTGGAGGGGGGTGGGGTGGGATGGTGTTATTTACAACGTTTCAATGTGCATTGCAAATCTAGAATGAAATCATGGGTTTGATGACAGATTTTACTCATTTTCTCACAGCTGACTCGGAGGTCATGAGCATTCTGTTCTAGACAAAGGGTATAGCCAAACCCTGCAGATGACAGCTAACTAATTGCCTCATTTTGGCTGTGGCTGTACTTTCTGAAAGCTGCTGGAAGTAAAACTGCTAATATGGTGCCCAGCAAAGAGTCCACTACAGTATGGAAGCCACAGAGGAAAGAGAGGTATACTTGCACTATAAACAGAAGGAATCACATTAGTTTACAGAGATTTAAAAATTTCTGGGGGGAAAAAAAAAGGGGGGATTAGGTGCACAATGAAGCCTCTGAGGTGAAGGAAACACAGACACTCCTGAAGATCCAGAAGAGACTTTGCAAAGTCTGCTTTTGCAAGTAGACTGAAAATAAACCTCAAGTAAAGATCCCACCTGCAAAGAATCATTTACATAATCTTTTTATTCCTATTTTGGACTAATCTCCTACTCTGTGCTTAGCTCAAAAAAAAAACCAAAACTTTTTCTCTAAGACGACTAAGCTTTGAAATTTACAGACCTTTTTGGGGAGTTTTGATGTGCCAACTATAAAGGAAAAGTTCAAGCAGATCTGTTTAAAGGCTACAGCCAACTTAGAATCCCCTTGGTATAGATCCTATGTACATTGTCTCAGTGCCTCAAAGCTTTGACTGAGCAAGTACTGGAAACATCTGAGAAAAACAGGTGTCATTTTTCACTGCTCTTTTCCAGACACACAGGTACTGATGTTTGTAAAGGGCACAGCAGTCTTCAGCTAGAAAAAACATAAAAATAATAAGGATCCTGAAAAAGGAAAATCCTCTGTTGAACAACAGGAACTGTCACTATGGCCATGACTTGTTTTCTCTTCTTTCTTTTTTCTTGGTGCGAAGAAGGTGTGTCCACCAATGACATGCAGGACGCATACTACAAAACTAAGTGAGCTAGCAGCAAACATATCTGCAAGAGATAATACTCTTAAGATTAAGAAAAGCCAATCAATAATTTCCTAGCCTAGAAGAGTTAACATGGAACACAAAACCAGAAATAGAAACAGAACAAATAATATTATGGAGAGTAATTTAATTCAGGATACTTCAATTGGCTTCTTGACTTTTCCTTGTTCCACAATGTTTTATGTTCTCCTTTCTTGACGATACTACAAATATCTTGCTACACAGTGTTTAACTTCTTTTCTTTTCTATTCTTACTTTGTTGGTGGCTTCATTTTCTTTTTCACGCCAAGATAAAGCTTCAGGGAATTGACAGGCAACACTTTTTCAGGTTTGCTAGCCTGCAATAAAATAAGATTCTAATTATTGTATCAGGAATGTGCAAAAGAGAAAATGCCACATTACTGTTTTTACAGTTAGGCTTCTTTCATGGGCTGAACCCCTCTCTTCTAACAGATCATTACGTTTTTTCCCTTTCTTTCCCATTAACAAGGTGTGCCAATCACTATTACTGGAAGCAGACTAATTAAGAACTTGAGGTCCACATGAAGTTACAAAACTGCAGCACAACTGGAATAATGACGATGTGGTGGTAGAATTCACAAAAGTGGAGTGCTGCAACTCCATATGGACTCAAGCTCTTCAAGAGACACAGTCAGGGAAAATGAAGAGTGGGGGTGCCCTCTGTTAAAGGAGCTCTTCTATGGGATAGACAGTATCACGGTAAGTATTTGCTTCAGATTACCCAATCAGGATTAAAAAAAAGCAGATGAAGTCTTTAAACAACCCAAGAAAGTCTCTGGGTAACAGATCCTGACTCTGATGGGGAAGGCAGGGCTTTGTTCTCCCTGGTATCTTCTGGAAGGGCAACACAGCAATCCAGCCGATTTCTGGAGGGTGTCAGGGATAACTTCTTGACACCAGTACCGGATGGGCCAACAAGGGGTGACGCACAGCTGGATCTGCTATTCACAGACAAGGAAGAACTGGTCAGGAAGGTGATAATCAATGGTACTACTGGCCATAGTTACATGCAATAGTAGAGCTCAAGATCCTGAGGAGAAAAATGATGACAAGTTAGCAGAGGACAGATCATGGAGATTAGAAGAGCAACATTTGGCTTATTGAAGGAACTGATAGGTGGCTGTGCATGGGAGGAGGCAACTCTGACGGGTAAAGGAGCTCAGGAAACCTGGCAGGTCTTTAAGGACAGCATCCTCCAAGAACAAGAATGGTTCATCCCAATACTCAGGAAACCAAGATTTATCAGGAGACAAGCCCAGGTAAACAGGTAGCTCATGGTGGAGCTCCAATGCAGACAAAGGCAGTATGCAGGAGGTGGAAGCAGGGAGAGACTGTGAAGAAAGAAATTTAGAAACACTGCCCAGGACATGTAGATATGGTGTTAGGAAAGTCAAAGCTCATTTGGAATTGAGACCCGCTATGGACATTAAGGGCAACATGAAGAGCTTCTCCACTGCTACCTTAGTAGTAAAATGCTGAAAAAGGAAAATGTAGACCCAATCCTGAATAGAGAGGGTGAATTAGCAACAGTGACACAGGTAAGGCTAAGGTAACTCAGTATCTTCTTTGGATTGGTCTTCACACCACCCAGGTCTCCCAGGCCTCTGTGCTTACAGACAGGGTTCAAGAACGAGAATTATAACTGCACCAGAGGAGCACTGGATCGAGTCAGGAAAAGCTTGAGAGAATTTAAGTCATACAAGTCCATTGGATCAGATAGACTGCATCCAAGGGTTCTGAGTGTGCTGGCTGACAGCCTTGAAAGGCTGCTCTGTGTCATCTTGGAAGTGTCAGAGATCAGGGGCAATGGCTGGTAACTGGAAAAAGGAAAACATTGTATCCATCCTCAATAAAGGCTGAAAAGAGAACTTGAAGAACTAGTTGCCTGCCAGCCTCATTTCAGTCCCTGGGGAAATCCTGCAATGAGTTTTCATGGAGCGTGTTTCTGAGCACATGGAAGTGAATGTGCTACTGGGAACATGGAGCATGACCAACGTGATTAATTTCTACAATAAAATGACTGAATTTGTGTATGAGGGGGGAGTAATGGATGTCAGTTACCTCAAGGCTTCTCACACTGTCTCCCACAATATTATTCTACCCAAGTTGGGATGTTACAGCCTGGATGGGTGGACATCTGTACCAGTAAAAAGCTAGTTGCACAATCAGACTCAGAGGTTGACGGTTAATCAGGCGTACTCTAAATTGCTGACCTATGACAAGGGAAGTAATGCAGGGGTCTATCCTGGGACCTGTCCTTTTTAACATCTTCATCAATGGCCTGGAGGAGTCAATCATCCAGTTTGTACAACGCCCCAGAGGATCAGCCAATATGCTCTTGGGCAGGGCTGACATCCAGAGGGACCTATAGAGGACAAAGAAATGGGCCAAGAGGAATCTTATGAAATTCAACAACGATAAATACCAAGTCCTGCACTGGGGAAGGAAAAAAAACCCTACAGTGACACAGATTGGGAAGGAGCTCTGCTGAGAAGGACGTGAGGGTGCTGGTAGTTGGCAAGCTGGGCACAAGCCAGCAGTGTGTCCTGGCAGCAAAGAAGGTCTCCTGGGCTGTGTTAGCAGAAGCACAGCTGATTGATAGGTTGATCAGAGTGATTTTTCCCCCTCTCCTCAGCACTTCGGAGACTGCATCTGCAGTTCTGCATCCAGTTTTGGGACCCCCAACAGAAAAAAAGAGAATCAGTATTCTGGAGTGAGTTCAGCAGAGGCCCACTGGACTGGCTGGGGGGGCTGGAGCACTTGGCCTGTGAGGAGAGGCTGACCTAGTAGCAGCCCCCTCAGCAACTACAGGGAAGTTATCAGGAAGACCGTGTAAAGCTCTTTCCATTGTAAGAAGATGAGTAGATAAAAGGGCAAACTTTTTACCATGAGGACAGTCAGGTACCGCAACAGGCTGCCCAGAGAGGTTTGACAGTCTCCATCCTCTGGGGTTTTCAAGACTTAACTGCATGAAGCCCTGAGCAACCTGTTCTGACCTCAGTTGCTAGCCTTGCTGTGAACAGGAAGTTGGACTAGAGATCTCCTGAGGTTCCTTCCTTCCTTGTTCCTTCTTGAACAAACTACCTTTAGCCAACCTACAACAGACATATACCCACACTAGGTATGAGATCTGAATGTGCCTGGAGGATGAAATGCTGAAAGGAAAAATATTCTCACGTACGCTATTCTTCTACAGAACACAAGTAAGATCTAATACAACACACCAACATCCCTTTAGAACTTTTAGGTCAAGGGTTTTAGCTTTCCATTTAGAAAAAAAAATACTTAATAGATCTTATAATCCCAGTACATAAAGCTACTCCATAGTATTTACTGTCCTGGACTCTCAATTTCTCCTTCTACAGCTTTCAATCTCTAACATGCCAGTGTGGGGGAAAAGAGAATCTGAGATGGCATAAGCATTTAAGAAAAAAAACCCCACACAACAGTTTTACTGTTGATCTTCTTGTGTAACTTCCTTCTCAAAGCAATGGTGCTGCCGGTGTGAAAAAAACACTCCTACAAAACACGCCATTTATTTAAACAACAGTATACTTTTCACAAAAATGTACCTTAAGGTAGCCATTTGTCTGTGTGTGAGCCTACTGCTTAAAAGCAGTACATTCAAGTAGTATGTTATTTCAGTCAATTAGCACAACATTGTAATTTAACATGCAGTGTCATGGAAACTTCTCACTTTTTGATAATTGCTCTTGAACAAGAGAAACACTTAACTGAATGTATCTCCACCTGCATATACAAACTTAATTTGCTGTAAATGAGAGTTTTTAAATTAATTAGTACATGCAGTCTTATTAAATACAATTTTCCATCAGCAATGTCAAGTTTTGCTGCTATTCATTTCTAAATATGACTAAAATTAAACCAAGAGTGGTAGATGAACATCTCTCAAAAAAACCATCCCACCAAACTAACTGATATATGCTACTTTGTCACAATGGTATGTCCATTTGCTTTTTTAAAAAGCAATTGTAAAGCCATTTAAAAGTAACACTGTTCAAAACTCCACTGGAGTTGGGGAATTTAATGTTTTATAAATCAGAATGGCTTAAAAAAGCAGATCATAAAGTAGTACAACAATCTTATTATAAACTCTTTCCAAGATATTAATTAAGGTTTTATGGGCATATTAATTTATTCTCATATACGTGCCAAGTTGAGTTTTAGCACTAAATTATGAGACACTATTTTTGACATTCTGGGGTCATTCTAATTAAGATTATATCTACAGTATCACAAGACGACACAGTATTTCTTTTGCATTAGCTTACTTGAGCAATGGGTATGTCTTCAAAAAAAAGCATTTTATGAAGGTCAGCAAGTACACATCTATATTTGCTGCATAGGCAAAACCAGCAGTCAGCAAAAATAAAAGCACTTCAAACTTTAAAAGGTTTTTCTCTTTTTTAAACCTGAAATTACCAAAACTAAAATGAATATACATAGTCCACAACGCATATTTAGTTTTACGCTTTAATACAAGCTGTGTACAACCAAAAACACTCTTTAAAGAAAAATCTCATGAAATATTTAAAACTGAACCTACCGAGCTATTAAGTATGCCTAAATTTGCTTCTGTGGAATTCTGAGGTATATTTAACTATCAATACTAGGTTTCAGAGGACTGAGAATACATCCGAAAACTGTTGTTAGGAGGCAGGGGAACATTTTGCTAGTGTATTGAGAGTTATTGTTTCCTATAATCTCTTCTGTCATGACACTTGTAGCTGTAAGAACCCTGTTGCTTGTACTTTCTAAAGGCTTTGTGTCAAGATACCAAGAATAAACAGCTCACTTAAGTCCTGTATTATTTCTATTACTGCTCTCTACAGGGGGTTTTCAAAAAACTTAAGTCACAGCACAAGTTGTAGGCATTCCTAAACGTCGGTTTATTCTCTTTTTAAAGCTTTTAGTAATGCATAATTATAGTAGCTAAATAAGTAAGTGATAGAAACTCCTTTTACTAAAGCATCTGTAAAATAGTAAAATAAAAATCTTGCACTTCAATCCCGGACTCTAGAAGTTGCCATTTAATATCAGAAATGCTGATCTGTTTGCCTTGTCATTTTTGTACAAAAAAGAAAGCCTAAGTGAGTGCTTAAGAGCTTTGTGCAGAATTTGTCTGTTGTACCTTCATATCCTTATAAAGAAGCAAGTTTCCTTCCCGTAACACAAAATAACGCTCCTGAAATTTGTTTCCGGACAGTAGTTTTGATGGTTCTTCTTTGTACTTCAGATTGCCTGCTTTCACGCTACTTTTCTCATTTTTCTCTATCAAGAAAATAAAAAAAAGCATTTTGTTAGAAGACTTTACAACACTGGAAGCTGCTAGTTTTTAAGTGCCCTTAGTATTACTGTTTCTCAAAGGACTAAAATTACAATTCCACTGATTTGTTATTATGTTATGTATATATACAAATAAAACTAATTACACACAATATATACAATATATAATTATGTATTACATTTAAATAGGTATTATATATTAAGATATATTATCTATTAATAAGAAAGTTATTATTAAATATTGATGCATTTATGATTTAATTACTGGGGGAAAAAAAGTCTTCTCTGCTTCACTTCTAGGATAATATCAAAAGAATCCACCAACACACTTTAATTAAAAGAATCTTTTCAGGCTAGAATGTGGAGTTAAGTCCAAAAGTATGACATGAATACTTTCAAACTCTGTGCTTCAGAGAGGCAAAAATTTTCCATAAAGATCTGATTTTGTCATGAGTCTGTCTACATTTTTCTGAGTCAAAATACACACAAACACATATATTTCATAAACTTAATAAAGAACTCCAAACAATCCTCACATAAAAAAAAACCCAAACAAATCCTAACCACAACTTTGCAGTCAGCTTCATAAAGCATTTAGCTTAGTACTGGAAAAGCTTTTTTTTTTAAAAAAAATACCAGAACCATTGAAGGTTTTCAATGGTAGAGACTTGATTTTTCAGTATGTTCTCAGCAATTTAAAATTCTAAATAAAATAATATAAAAAAGTATTAATAGTATGTGTGAACTACTGTACCACCACTTCTAGATGTTTTTGGTTTTCCTATTCTGCCCAATATATGTTTGGGTTTTGGTTTTTTTAACTAGTTTATCAGCTTTTCCCAGCAAATCTAGTTTCAAACAGCAAAAACTTCTGACCACTAATTACAGTAATTACCATGCTGATATGACTCATGCATATAAACTCAAACCAAAACAGCACTTGAACAAAGTAAGCAACAACAGTAGAAAAAAAAAAATTCCTACTTGCATCTTATCAAGTCTTTGTGAAAGAGCTCAGAATTCAGCAGAATTCTGAAATACTGATTTCTCCTTGATGTAACTAGTGCTGGAAGCAGACTGCCAGAGTGAAGAGGGAGCAGCTAGGTAAGAGATGAACTCTTCTCCATTCCAGTCAACACCATTTCACCTTGAAGAGGGAGCCATACTAACAGGGCTAATTCCTTTATCTCAAGACACTACAAGCCTACTACTTAAGCCATATTTTGGCTTTCACCACCTATTTTCTTTTGCTAAATGTAGGTATTTCCTGTAAGTCACTCACTTAGGAAACACTAAATAAACTTGCTTAGGAGTCCCAGAGTAATATCACTGGGTTTTATAATATATTAATTTCAAGATAGTTAATAAAACTGTGGTGTAAAAGGAGTATGTGGTATATGGAGAATAGCACCCTTACCCAACTACTCAATTGGCTTTTTCCATAAAAATTCCACTTAGGATTTGAGCACCTGATATCAAAATTCATTATTAAGAAGCAGTATACAATATAATCTCAAAAAATAAGAAAAAATGTTTTCAATAAATCAACAATAAAAAGTAACATAAAATAAACTTTCATTTGGTCAGGAAGGACAGGAATACAGAAAAGACCAACTTTCATTGTTTGCATAATTTTTTCTATTTGTGAAGAGCAGTATTAGACAGCCACAACTAGCTACACAAACAGTCATGCTTTGGAAGCGAGAGTTGCTGTAATATGTACCAATCAAAATTACGTATTTCTTCCATCTTCATACATTCTGTTAAATGAGCAGTCAATATCTTCAAGTACTGCATCACATGCACAAAGCAAGTATGAGAGGTGATGAAGGAGAAGTAAGAATTTGCATGAAATGTCACTAATGATGATAAAATGCATGGTCTGACAGAAATATACTGCATGGTAGTTTGCAACTGCCTGTATTTCAGTATTTGGTTTTTGCTCTTCTTTTGAAGAACCTGTAGACAGTTATTCCATGCGTGACTATTTAGGAGGATCCCCAACATTTTAATAGTGAAAAATGTATTCATGCATTAGATGCATGGTTGTTCATGCACAAAAACTACATTAGTGATACTCAGTCTCAAACACCCAACTATGCAAATACACTTTAAAGTGCATACAAAAAAACCCAGTTAGGTTTTATTTCAAAACTCAGATTCTGCCATCATTTGTACATTGTAGAGAGACTTTGTGACTAACTTGAAAAGTTGTATCTCAAACCCATCCTTCATAGTGGCTGAAAAACAGCTGTTTAAAAGAGTCAGAATTAAATTATTCCTCCTACTAACCCTAATTATTTGCAAAGAAAGATAATTAACAATTGAGAGTCTAATTCCCTCTTGCTTTATATCTTAGTAAAAACTGAAGTTATGAAAAACATTTTAAAATATAACGGAAATTAAGAAGTTAATAAAATTCTTTGATTTCACTGAATAAAACCAACTACATTCTAATCAGCATGCTTGCCATGAAAGGAAAATCTCAAAAGAAAACTTCCCAGTATTTTCATTAGAGTTTAAGAAGGAATCTAAAGCCAGAATCAATACATTTCAACAATTAAAATCAGAATTTACTTGGATTGCCTAAATTACAAGTGCAAATATACATGCACAGTTAAAAAAGGTGCTAAAATATTCCCTCTTTGCCAATAAGAATATTTATTTCGTGTTCAGAATAGAATATCAATCCTTATTTACGCAATCATAAACTTTTTTTTTAAACCATACCAAATGAGAATAGCAGGATACTTCCATGTCTCTACCAAATTGAAAGATTTTAAATTTCTGCACACAGCTCTCGACATGACAACAACTCATTCTAAACTTCACAGCATTCCCATCACAGCAAATCCATCAAACACTTGATACTTACAAGGATCTTAGAAAAGCCTGAAGGAGGAAGAATAATAATCCTCTAAATTGATGATATTCTATATTCTTTAGAGGCCAGCATTTCATAAAGTAAATCTAAAATGATTAGGTTGTGTCCTAATCAGGAACATTTTTCAGATATGAACTTTACAAAACACGCAAAACTTTCTAGAACTTTGCAACTACTAGGAACTAGATGCACTCAAGCCATTCAGGATTGATCCACCTATGGTTTAGAAGTTTGCGTTTCAAAGAATATCTCTGAATAATAGGCCCTGTTCTCAGAAATCAATACTTCCCACTCAAATTATACAACCCTTACTGGTTAATTTCAAGGACCTATATACACACACTTTATAGTGAATCTACTTTCTCATATTTTTCTAGTAAAACTTTAATGTGGGAAATTTTCAGGTAAGGAGAAGTAAAAGGGTCTTGAAATAGCTGTACCGAGTATCTCTTGAATAGCTGTACTGAGTATCTCTTATACCAAAATATAATGCACACCTTGCCCTTCTGAACAGCGCTTGAAAGAGTGCTCCTGCAATAAGCATGAAAAGCTATAGAATAATATATGTCAAGAGAGAGTAACTAAAGATCTGGAGGAAAGCTGAAAACTCACCATGAATTTACTGAAATGTATCAATACAAACAAACTAACACTTTTTTCCTTGAAAAGGAAAGTTGATTTCTAGACAAGAGAAAATACACATCTAGACCTCAACATAATGTTTGATATTGCATAACATGAGAAATTAGTTTAGAATGGACAAAATGAGTATAAAAATAATGAAAAAGAAGAATGTACTATGTTTAAGGAACATGGGAAAAGTTGCACTGACAGGGAAGACAATGGTAAGTTGCCAAGATGAAATGAGGCTAATAGAATTGTTCTTTAGGCTCACTATTGAACCAACATTATGGCAAACGTCATTAAAGTCTCTGCAAGAAAAAGGAGAAAAGTGCCGATAACACAAAGCTCTGAGGTAACATTAACAGAAAAAAAGGTCAGGAATATAATAATTAGTCTGTAGGATTCTGACATAAATCAGAGAACCATGGAAAATTCATGCAATTCAGTTATAATACGATCAGAGCCCTATTAATTTTACTGCAAAGGAGGACACCATCCACCCATTTGTATGGGATGAATTCACTGTTAAAAAACATACTTCAAATAGTAATGGTTGGACATCTGGCCTCAGCTTTACCAATCAGTGAGGAGGAATTATCCACATAGAGTGTAAAAGACTGCAAAGATTAAGGTCTCCCCTTTTTCCTTCAAGCCAGCAGTTTTTGCTTGTGTACTTTGAAATGGGACGGCCCCAGCATAACCACAACTGCCTCCTCTAGACACTGGAGCATCCCTTCCCCAATGACCTCATTCTACATCTTTTCTCACTCTGACACTATCTAGTGATGCAAGTACAATGTTGATCTAAAAAAAAAGGTATATTTTTGTCCTGAAATAGCTGTTTACTTGTTTTAAGAGTGCAAGAATAAACACATAGATTCCTGCAACTACAAAATGTGGATGAATGTTGCCGTCTCTCTATGCATCTTTGCCTACACTTAATATATACACTGTTTTGCTGAAGCTAATGAACTTGCTCCTCAGTATTTTTAATGTTTCAGAGTAAATTTATAGGCTGAAAGTGGACTCAAAAATTCTAACACTGAGTTTATTTTAAATATTTTATTATAACAAGATCCAGTTAGGAAAAGTAACATTTTAGAAATTAAAGTATGTTCACCATGTAAAAGTTCCTTAAAATGGCAATTTGACTCTCAATAAAAGATTTTGTAATACATGATATTATTCTGCCATGAAAGCCTGCAGAGGTCAACACTGTAAGTCTGCAACGTGGCAGAGATTCTTCCCCTCAAACCACTAAGAAAATCAATATAATTTATTGAATAAGGTTTTAATTATTTTAACATACACATGCACACAAGAAGGCAGTAAATGTAAACATTCAGTGAAAAGCCAGTGTGTCTACACTAAGGTCAAACTGAATAGAATTAATGCAAACAAATATTGTGACGGGTTCATAGAACAAATGGATGTAGAAATTAGGAGAGAAGGAAGGCAGGCAAATGGCAGTTCTTCCCTTTAAATAGTACTACATTTTGTAAATTGACATTAGATTAATCCTTTTGTGTTCTCAGAGCAGTGCTTCACATAGTCCTTATGACCCATTCCCTCAACACATACCAAGTGAGGTGATGGGAGTTCATATATATCAAGCTTTTAATGAAGTAGGCCATTTCTCTCCGTTCACCCTCTGCTATGACACATTTAGAGATAGTGAAACTCAAACATAAAAGTCATGAACAGCACACTTGTTAAGGTTTGTTCATATTTGTTCATATGCTTTTACAGGAATAAAAGATGATGAGAGAAGGCTATTACTTTCAGAAGAATAAGCATAATAGCATAACCTTACATCTTGAAATCAAGACAGAAGAGATATATAGATGGAGAGATGAATAACTCTGTGTATAGGGAAAAGAGGAAAAGACAAGATTACACATTTGAGTAGATCATTAGATAACATCAGATGGGCATTAAACAAGGCATCATGTGTTACCATCACATGTTTTACAGTGACAGCATACAGGATTTGAACTGCTTGACAACAGGATAGTAATTTTTGGACATGTTTAACTTCTAAACTCATGCTTCCCTCAAAGCAAATACTACATATTATTATATAGGAGACTTAAATCCAGGTATTATGTAAAAAAAAAAAAAAGACTGTCAGCTTGTAAATCATATTTTTGCACTAAGTATTTGAGCTATATTTCCTTTCATGTGTCAGATCTAAATTCCTCATCTTTTTTAAAGGCCACATACTCTAAGTCATTCAGTTGCTTGAGTATGTCATTCAAATTAGCTTTGTAGTTTGGAGGTATCACATTGTATAAACAGAAATTATTAGTATATAACATACTTACATAATTATATGTAAATTATGTTTTATATATAATGTAAACTTTATATATACAAGATATACATATAGACAGTCCACAGAGAGAGAGTATAGTGTGGTGGTATATAGTATGTGGATGGACTATGCAGCACTGTGCTACGGATAAAAGAGCATTCTCAAGCTTCACAGCAGATGTTCACAGACCGTGAAGTGAATGTGGAGTTTCTGTACGCTTTATGTTCAAATGGGAGAACTTACATTTTATAGAAACAAGAACATCAATAATTTCTATGTTTTAAAATTAAGTCAGCACAACTCCCAGTAAATCAGTAATTTTTATACAGTAGTAGTAATTCAGATGTTCTGGGACACTTCGCCCCAATGGAACAGCTATAAAAAAATTACCATCCTCATGTCCACACATGAAATATCTAAGTTCTAAAAAAAATACATACCACTGTAGAGTTTTATCATGTCTGCTGTTAGAAATCTCTTTATTATCAGATACGCAGTGCCAGGCTCTGGTAGTGAACTCCAGTGAAGAACTTGTTCTAGTACATTCTCTGTATAATGCAGAGGACGTTCTGAAAAATGCCAGAGAAAAAAAACCAAAACAAACAAAACAAACAACATTGAAATAAAAAAAAAAAAAAGCAAAAAACCAAACCCCAAGTTTGGAGGCCTTTAGAAGTTACACAACACCGTCTCACTTTCAGCTATAGAAGAAAAACACTGCTTTCAAAATAAAACAATTAGGCACTTAATTGACTTTCTGCAGCAACACTTTTGCTGGCAGGGTTTGCATAGGTAATGAATATCACGTTAAACAAGCAGTAGTCAAATGTTCAGTGATACTTTTGTATTTAGTTATGAGTATTTTCTTATGTAAAAAGACACTAAAACACTGCTTTCACATTAAACACATAAGTTAGGAACTATCACAGGGCATACCTAAATATGATCAAACAGAATCAAGACCTACAGCTAGAGTGGGCCTCATTGGTCTAGGCTCAATCCAAAAATGCATCATCACAGCTATCAATTCTCTGCAATCAAACCTCAAAGACTTTGGGGCAGTTACAGTGAAAAAAAAAAACCCAAGAACAAACCTGGTATAGATGATATTGCCTGTTAATGATCAAAACAGACTACGACAGACTCTTGGTTTCATTAGATTCCTTTTACTAGAAGAAAAAGTATGTGGTCTTACTAGGTCTTCTCCTTTTTGCTGTGGTTGAGGAAATTCCAGACCTGTACTTGTATATACCAAGCTCATACAAAGAGAACAGCAACATTAAAATACCCACAGATGAAGGTGTAACTAGACTGTATGTATGGGCTTCAACACCAGTTGCTCAGACGTACATTTGTTGATAAATATCATCCATCCTAAAAGAGAAACTCTGAGACCCTTTCACAGGACTGAAAAACTGCAGCGGTAAGTCCAGCCAGTACCCCATACAAACACCAGTTCATATAGCAAATGAAAGTAGGGAAGATCTTGCAAATAGTCCCTAAATATGCATTACCAGATCCAGCACAAATCTGAGTGTGACATTTACTGCAACACAGCCTGAGGTATCATACAAGGCAACGCTGATGTGGATGGATGGAGACTGTACAGTCTCCCTCTCTATTAATTCTTTCTCCACACATACACACCTGAAGGCTTTCACCTGCTCAGCAGTAAGCACCTACTATAATTCATGAAAGCACAAAAACCTTAATGATGGCTTTGCAGGCTACAACTTAGACCAGTGGATCCAAGTGTCATTTTATCTCCAAAGAGAGATTTATTCCAAAAGTTTGCATACCAACTTATGTGGGTCAGGCTTTGAGAGGAGCTGGGTACAGCTCCTGGAAAGTCACACCTGTGTGACACTGTCATGTTGGGTCAGGCAGTCTAGCGTTGTGTCTCTTGTGTACTGAAGGGTAAAGCATGCCGCCATAATCTCATTTTTCATTTCTGCTAGGGTAGATGAATATGAAATGTCAACAGCTGCTCTGGGACTGTCCAGCACTACACTCAAGCAGAGCATATTTTCCTGAACACCAGAGCTTCAGAAAGCCTACAAATAACACACATAAGTGACAGAAAAAAACTACTGCTGTTTTGGGATGCAAAAAAACTACCTTACCTGTAGACTTGTTATACCACTTATATAAAGATTTTAGTATTCAGACATGACAACAAAACATCTTAACAACAATATCATTCTGTAGACAGTAGCTCGATCCCTACTTTGTAATACCATTTCTTGTGGCCCTTTTCTTTTAAATGGTCAAACTTTTAAAATTTCTTTTCAGCTTTTGGGAAACTGGACTCTGATGTGGTAAAGTTAAAACAACTTGTTGCCTTTGTACAAGAGAGAAAAATCCATTTTAAGGAGAACTTTACAAATCAGAGGCAGGAAACACTGGCAAATCACCACATCTTCCCCGAACACCAGCACTCCCAGAGTAAACACCTATTGTTTTATTTATAGTTACATTTAAGACCATCTGTCATCATGGATTACACAGTACATAAATTATCATGCTGAAATGCATTAGCTATTTTAATGGCAACACACCTCATTTACAAACTATCCATCAAGCACAAATTGCTAAAAAAAAATATACACCCTGTTTTTTAAAAGCATATGGTATTCAACATTCTGCATTAGGTTAGATAAAATTATCAATTATTTCAACTTTTCTATATGCAAATAATTTAGCTGATATTTAATATTGCAATTTTAGTATTTTGAACAGCAAGCAGTCAGCACATACATCCAATTACCCTTTTACTTAGGTCATCATATGCTGGTAAATATCCAAAACCAGTCATTTTCACCCTAAACAACGTTAACTATCAGGAGAAAATTACTTTTTAGAAAATGTAAGATTCTAATTTTCTTGCCTTCTCAGGGTTCGTTTTCAGGGCAGTATATCTTAAAAAGTAAAATAACTCTCATAAAACTTCAGGATGGAGTGTAGCAAACTGAGTATGACCATGCACTGGAAAGGCACCAGACCAAGGCAGGAACACAAGCAGAAAATTAATTTCTGTCAGAAAGACACTGTGATCATTAATGTACATTTGAAACAAATAAGCAAGCTTTTGTTACTGCCATGACATGTCATAATCTCAATTTATTTGTAAATGCCTTAGATTATATAATGTTCAATGGCGATTGTTAGATAATGCTAGTAAGATCAACTTGCAGCAGCAAAGACTCAAGTAGTTTTTTAGTTCTTTAGTGTCACATTTGGACCAAAGACCAAACAGGACTATTTTTCCCTGTTATTTTCTCTATGTATCAGTCTTTTGAAAATCTGCTAGATTCAGCCATAGCACCACAGGACTCTTCCTGAGTAAGAGCCTCTTATTACATGCATTATTTTTATTTTTCAACATTATTAATTCAGTTTGCCTGTTCTGAAATACAGATTCTTCCAGAAAGGAGTCCATGAAGCAGACATTTCATCAACACAGTCTCTACTGATTTTGGAGCCAGGTGCTGAATTAGGACTTCAGTTTGCTTGTTTGTTTTGGTTTTAAAACACTGGTATGCCATTTCTACTTTCATTGTAAACTCTTGTTTCAGTAGGCTACATTCTAATCCCTTGCCAATATTTATTGTCCTATATAAGGCTCGTAGTGTCTCACTCTAAGTTTAATATTACTTGTCTTCCATAGTCATCAGCTCAGACATTTCTAGCCCACAATAAAATACTAGTTGTTGCACCCAAATATCTCAAGAAGCTGCTCTGGGGACTATCTTTTGTACTTACTTTTATGTTCTCTTGACTGTGTCTAGTTTAGTTTTCATTTGCCTGTAAGTGTTATATATCAAGTTTAAGAAAATAAAATCCCCTCTACAAATTTTTCCATTACTCAGTCAAAAGAAACAGGATTTCTACAGTGCTTGTACGAGTATCAGGACTCTTCTAAAGATAACAGATGCTAGCATTCTTTGTCAGTTGGCACCCGCATCTATGAATCTGGAAATGAACTCTATGTTACAACTTTACACAGCATCACCACAAGACTGCAAAATGCAAAGAGGGATGAGGATCACTTATTTTAAGTCAAAAGGGAGACTACACTTCCATTCTCGTAATTGATGCTGCCAGGGTCAAGACTGATATATCTAGAATATTAGTAAATCTGAAGAGATTATTGTAAGCACATCTGAAAATCAAGTACAAAAAAACCTATTCAAACAATACTGGAATATTTAGTAGTATTTGTCTCCATTTTTTTACACTTTTTTTTTCCTTAACTTGAAAATAGGTATCCTAACTACAGAAATAAACTAGTCAACAGTCCAATTCTGCAACATGAAAATAAGAGCAGCAACTTACTAATGAAGTGCAAACAGACATTCCTTCTACTAAAAGCATATTTCTGTCCCCCTTCTTCAAAAATCAGATGACATTAGTAAATATTCATCAAAATAAAATGTTTTAATTAAAAAAACTCTATTACTTTAGTATTATTAAGTATCTCGAATAATAAAGTGCAAGCTCCAGCACGCATAAAGCACTCCCAATGTTAAAACCTCTTTACAGCTCATGAATACTGTTGACCATGTGACATTTGCTCTTGTTGGCAGCAGAACCATATTTAAAACAAATGTTTCAAGATTCTGCTAGATACACCATAATGCCACTTGCCATAAACGCGAGATTACACACTTTATGCCTCCTTTTTCATCCACATAAATAAAATAATTGACTAAATAAAAAAAATCCTTTCCCCTAAGTATTACATGTACTTTCTAATTTCATTTTCTAAAAAACATTATTCCTTATAAAATCAACTGCTAATATTCTAATGAAAATAAGTTTCTTCTTTTAAACTTATTGGTAAGACCTACTTTTCTATACCTGATGACTAATGAACTGTGAAGCAGGGTAATATAAAGAACATTTTTTCAAACCCCGATTTATAACCATTTTAAAACAATTCATCATATTATTTCTGGCAAAGTGTAGAAAGAAATCATGCAGATGCCCCAGTAACCAAATGTAAAACAATGGCATAAAAGCTAATTTTTGTTTTGTTTCTATAAACTTTTTAGTAACTTTTTAACTAAGCTTTTGATTATGTTAAGTATTGAAAAATAATAAAATTTGATGAACACGCATAAATTTAAGCATCACTAACCTAGTTCTCCATTTTCAAGTACTTCAAAAGCAGCCCAGATATCATCTTTGTTGGGAATAATGTTTTTGATTCCTAAAACATCATTAGTTAATTCTTCTGCTTCCATCAAAGGTGATACCTGTGATACAAATTGAGTCAGTTTATAATATATTACAATTATTGACTTCTGATTTATTTTTTTCAAAATCTTCCTCCTTGCAACTGATGTTAAAAAAAAACAAAAAAACCCCAGATATACCGAGTTGGAAAGTCATAATTTATTTGTCAGGATCCAGCGTGCCTTCCTTATTTTGTTCCATGAAATCAAAGTTGTAATTTTTTAGCTGACTGATGACTTGGTAACTTGAAATTCCTTTTCTCTACTCTTGAAAAATCAGAGGGGAAAAAAAAAAGAGCTTTGATATGTTTTCTTGGGTATGGGAAGGTAAATATTACAGAAGTACCATTTTTTTATCTAAGCAATGCATTTCCCATTTTTATTCCAATTAGAAAAATCATGTCTTATGTGCATGTATGTATGCGCGTATCTGTGTACACCACATACATGTACAAATGTAAGTGTTTGAGAGTCATATGCTGAACAGAACAGAAAGAAAACAGAAACAGAGAGGTATAACATTAAAAAAAAACCAAAACACTGCCCTAAATTTTCTACTTCCTTCTTAACAGTATCTGTCCTTTGTCATTACAGAAATGAATTATTTTTTCCTCAGCATCCAAACAATAAAGCACTACTACATGGAGACAAGCATGTTTTAAATACACTACCAGATATGAGGCTGAAAAATCTCAATTCTAGTAAGCAACAAGCTTTGGCTTCTTAGCGCTCAAAGAAAACAGATAGGCACTGGCAAAAAGAAAATTCAGGAGGAAGGTCATTTAAATGGCCTAGTACTATTAAGTAAAACCAGCATTCACTGTATACTTGTTAATGTTTTTGTGTGTTGCACCCATAGAGCTGCGAGAATTTATACCACTGTCTACTGCAGTAAAACCAAAGGAGGACGTCTCTCCTTTAAAATTGTATCATAAAATTCTCCTTAAAAATGCTTAATAGTCTTTACAAAATCTAGGTAATAGAAGATTAAAAAAAATATTTAAAAGAACAGTGGTAAACATTTGTACTTTCATTATGTAATTATATAAAAACATGTATGAAAATAAATTTGAAAATGAATAAATTAACGAGAAAGTGCTTAGTAAAAACACTGTATCACTTGTATACACTAACCCTGATTATAATACTACAGTCTGGCTCCTTTCTTTCCACATAAACTTCAATCAGCAAATCTCCAGCCTGGGAAACCTAAAACAAAAAAATTAAAAAAAATTAGAATGGCTTAAAAATATTTTAAATATCCTTTTAAATAGGGAAAGTACAATTATTATTTAGTAGATACGCCAGAACCTTCTGAACTCAAACTTTTTTTTTCCACTGACTTATCTATAAAAACAGTCCAGATGTTTACTCTCATGAGAAAACCTGCACTACATTCACTTTTATTTGACTAGTGTAGGGAAAAAAGCCCTATTCACAAATTCGGGAGGCAAATGCAAACCCTGACTAAATCCAACAGAATCATATCAAACAAAATGAACACACTTTACAAATACCATTCAACAGCAGAAAAACTAGAGGACATGAAATAAATGGAAAATTTAAATTTATATTTAAGACTGCAGAGTCTAAGACATGAGTGTACCTTGGTATCTTAAACAGCCAGAACCATAACTCTGATTTAGGGGTTAGTCTGGCTCACTTCAGAGCCAAAACAGATGACTAGAATTTAAAACCATGAAAAAAGACTGGACAGAAACCCCAAACTAAAATGAGTTAGTTAAAAATGAGAGGAAAACTTACAAATAAGAGAATATTTCAGTCATATAGCCATATGTACATATCTGGATAACCAAAATTCATTACTACAAAGAATATATTTATGATTATTAATCACAATGAAAATGTGTCATTAAATATTTAAAAAAGGAATAAAACCAAATGCTTTTGATATCAACCTCTGTTAAATATAGCTCTTCAAATTTGTTGGAGAGATTAACTAAACTTTACATAAAATGCTAACATGGAATAATTAGATGACAAAGCAAATGTATCACAATATATAATAGTTTAATTACTCAATACCAACAAACATAATTTAAGAATGTCTAACAATTTGAAACTTACAAGGAAATTGGAAAGTCAGTAATTTTATGGTCAAGGAGAAAAATCTGATATATGACAAGGAATGTAGTATTTTCCATTGTTACTAGGTTTGATAATATATGGTAATAAAATTATCTCTGTGGATGAGAAATTACTTTACTTTTCTACAGTTAAAAATGTCTCTTGGCTTGCCTGCTCTAATTCCCTTGCAGTATAGACATAAGCATCTGCAAAAGATTGTAATTCATCCCAGTACCAAAAAATAATTTCTAAAACTAAATATATGGCGATGATCAGAGCATAGGAAGAAAAAATACAGCAGAGAACTGGACCTTTCAGGAGGTGTACCCTTTTATTAATAAGCTGGTTTCAGATTTAATAATCAAATTAACATTAAGAATGACAATTTGTGTCTTCATTTTGAGAACAGTATTCATGGTGATGCTACCTATTTATATATTACTACAAACAGAGGAAGAGTTTAAGAAGAGTTAAAAAATTGCATCATATACAGAGTAAGATACAGAGAAAATGATAGAAGCAGGCGAGCTTTGGGATACATTTTGACTAATTTACAGAACCTTAAACTACATTTCTATAGAAAAATAAATGGCAGGACTAAATTTTAGATAACGTTAACATTCTGAAAAACAGTGACTTTAAAGTTAGTTTAGCCTCTGAGAATAGAAAACTAATGAAAACATTTGTGAGGAAGAACATTACAAAGCTACTTTGAAGAAAACGACTTAATTATAGTGGCACAGACTCAAAAAAGCTCATTTAGTTGTAAAATTTGCTTTTCAGATGATATTACAGAAAAAGGTTGGAAATAAGAATGAAGCTGGCATTTGATTTCCACTGGGCTCATGTAAACAACTGCATGGAAAAAATGCGATGTAAATTACAGTAGCAAACAGAAACAGCTGGCCTAAGTATATGGTGGACAGAAAATGAAGAGTGGCTAATGAAGTGCCATGTGGAATAGAACTTCAGTGACATTTCAAGACATGAGAACTTCCAGGCCTTCAGCAGAAATTTGGTTCAGTTCTTCTCTGAACACTCTGCATCACCAGCCCAGAGATAAAACTACTACAGCAACCTGTATACTCAAATGTATTGGGTATCTGCATCACTGATTTTCCCACAAATGTGCACAGGTTTTGATGCAATAATATCAGACTATCAGATGTTAAATAGAAAGGGTTCTTACACACAATTCTTAATTGCAGCTGGTTGAGGTCTAAGCTGCCCATCACCCATGCTGTCACATCACTCGATCTGTACCATGTCATCGGTTTTAATAGTAACTGGAAGGCCATCCAGAAAAGTTCCAAAGAGCTACCCCTCCTGCATGAATGAGTCCAATCTCCATGCTACGTGGTCTGCATATGCAAGTCTTCCATATGCATGGTCTCAGAAACTGCTTACAGGCTGCATGACGGTAGCTACTGACAGAGGAAGTAGAGCAGCTGAAAAAGAATGTTTCAGCATACCCTTCTCTTTCACTGAAATAATGAAAGATATCAAGCCAAAGCTACACCATTCCAACTAACCACCATTCCTATTATGAAGATGTTTATCTCATTTCAGGTCTGTACTAGCAAATACAGCTCATGACAAATGGCTAGGGTCTGGCTATTCTTCTTATAGTGTTAATGAAAGCATCAAATGCTAAGTTGGACTTAACAGCAGTTTAAAAGAAGTTTATATGGCCAGGCCTGGTAAAATATAAAGTGTAGGCATCCATATAATCTAGTTTTCCAAAATTATGAGTAATTTGCACTTCATACTCATGATAGAAATTATAAATGTAAAAATATAACAGAGAAAGGTCAATTTTTTTCAAAAGCACTTAGTGTTAGTCCAGGTCTGGCTCTAAGTATTCCCTCAGCAACACCTGTTGACAACACCATACATAGTTAGGGAAATGTTGAATTTTTGTAGAGAAAAAGTTATATATAAAATCTCAAAACATCTTTGTAACCATCTAGAAGAAGCTTCTTTAATCAGTGGGCTTCAGGCAGTAAATACTTTGAAATAACAGCAAGTGCACCATCTTTGATCTGAATTGCTCCATTCTGCATTGAAGTGGTCCCCAGCATTAGACATCCATGCATTTCACAAGTTACATACACATGGAGTTTCAGAAAAATGTATTTTTAAATTGAAACAGTAGTTACATTAATCATGTCTGCTACAGAAAAACTGGCAACTGGCAAAAAATGTTCCACAGTTTAATTCAGAGGGGAAAAGTGTTCATAGTCACAAACAAATTGCCACAAATGACAGTCAGGCTTTTGAGAACTCCATTCCTCAGTTGTTATATTCAAGGGGTAATAGGCTACATAACAGAGAATGCAGTCCCTATCCTTAAAAGCAGTTCAAACTTCAATTTATCAACCATTAAAGGATAGAAGTTTTGTTCCAATGTTCATTGCTTGTTTAGAAAGCTAAAAGAAAAAGGCCGCCACCTGTGGGGCAAGTGCTCCCAAACAACTGAGGTCTCCTGAGTTCATATTTGCTATCTCAACTTCTGGTGATTCCTCTTTCAGGAAATGCCATACAGAGTAAAGATACCAACAACTTGATAAGATCCAAAAACATTTTCTAACTCAAACAGCATTCCATGATGTCTTCAGATACAAGATTGACAGAGATAAATTAATGAAATCCAGCAGCTCAGTTACTATTTTCCTTATAACAGGTTGTGAAAACACATACTGAATATTAAAAATTCATGTTTTCCAAGCAGGAATCAGGAATCACTTCTGATACGCAACTTTAAAATACGCCAGTGATCAAGTCTGTTCTAGGAATTTTGCATTACTTATTTTTTTTATAGGGAGAACATCAATTACAGCTTTAAGTTGGGATCATTGTCCTGTTTGGGAAACAGGGAAGTCAATTATTCTGTATACCATTTTCCATTTTATGCCATTCAAGTCTGTATTAAAGAATAAATCCATAAAACAATGTACACATTTATAGCACAAATCCATTTTGCCCACACAATACAAATAATATAGCATAAAATATTTGATTAGGACTCAACAGTAAAATATTTTTAGAGGAAAGTGAAAAAGGTGGTACCTTACTACAATAGTTTTTCATTAAGAATCAATTTTCCCATCTTTTTACGTTGAGATTTTCTAACATACAGATATTTATGATGTAGTTTCCCTTTCTTTATGTATGTTTATATGGAAATCCAAAGTGTTTGGCTATGTAAGGTCTTGAGCAACACAAAATGAGACTAAACAGATTTTTCTGTGTTTATTTCCCAATAGTAAACCTCAAAACAATCACTCATGTACATGGGTACTCAACAAATAAGCCATTTCTATTAAAACATTCTTAGTACCTAAAGTTTCTTTTCTTACCAAGGACTGGTGCTCTTGGTAAAGCTGAGGAGCTGAATCCATCTAACCATTAAACTCATCCAGGATACACTATGAATGCACACACTGCCAAACGCAATAATTTGAATTCACATTTCCAAGACAGTGCCATAACAGACAAGCTCTAAATTATGCCAGGTGATTGTAAAGTTGTGTAAGGATTGTGAAGGGGTGGAATCAGATACAAAGGAAATCATACACTCCACTGCAGTTTATAAAGCTGTACCACACGGTAACTACAGATAAGTAAAGAGAAGGAAAAATGCATTCAGGTCAGCCCTTACCTTGCTCAAGGAAGTATTTAGCCTCCTCATTCCTCATCTACATATTAAAATGGATGAAAATGTTCAAGTTCTCCTTTAGAAAGTATCTTAAGGTGATGGTTTGGGTTTGTGAATCAGGATCTGACACACATGTTCAGGCATGCAAGAAAGGGAGATTTTAAGAAGCTCTGTCGTGGTTCCAGCCCAGCCAGTAACAAAGGACCATGCAGCCACGCACTCACTCCCCCCGACACCCTCCGGTGGGATGGGGAGGAGAACCAGAAAGGGAAAAGGAAAGAAACCCGGAACCTCAAGGGTTGAGATAAGGAC
>JANZLQ010000056.1:23113513-23128506 GCA_026212715.1 Elanus axillaris | reverse complement strand
GGGCATGGTGTCACATGGTATGGAATAGCTCCTTGGCTAGTTCAGGTCAGCTGCCCTGGCTATGCCCCTTCCCAGGTCCCTGTGAAAATTAACTCTATCCCAGCTGAACCCAGGACAGGCTCCTTCCTTCAACATCTCAGCTACTGGCTACTGGCTAGGTCAGCAGCATGTTGACTGTTCTTATGCAGCATGATGACTGTTACGACTCCAAGTCTTCCTTCCCTACCCATTTCACAAATAACTTAAGTGCTTAATCTAGGACAGAACAGTACATGTGGGATCCAGGAGCCTCGCACTAAATTCTTAAAATGGAAATAGTGTTTCTTACATGACACAATGCCTGAGTTCATGCCACCAGATACCTAACAGCATGGGCCTGGAAAGAACCAGGGCATACCCTGACCAGGTCTCTGTCCTGAGCAGCTGGGGTCCCAAGATCACAGAGCAAGCCAAGGAGTGCTTCTGCACCTCAGGTAAGCTTAGCCCTCGTGCACCTAGGACCTCTGGACTTTCACAACTCTTTGTGGTACACAAACACAAGGCTGCTTGCCAGGGGAGGAACAAAAAAAAAAGCAACACTTAGATGGAAAACATAGCTGTGGTATAATAGCTTACTCTAGAAATTATCTGAGAAAGCACTTAATGAATACAGCAAAAATTTACAGGAAAACCCAGGTGGCAACACAATTCAGTGAAATTTAGTATCAGTGACATGCCGTATCTAGGATACTCAGTAGGCAGACTCTGTAGTCCTGCTGAGACTCTCTCACATATCATATCTAAGTATTTAGCACTTATTTACAACATTCTTTGGAGAACGTTTTTTCCCATGGGATGAAAAAAAATAGATTTTCAAATGTATACATTTAGATACAATTTCTAATGCACTTCTTTTTAGCCCTTTCTCTCCCTTTAAACTAAAGTAGGAAGTGCCATTATCTTAAATTTTTAAGTTCTACTTATACAAGCATTCTCTCTGAAACTAAAAAGCAGTCATTTCTAGTGATGTGTTAAGAATGACTGATAACAAATTTGACAGTTGCATACCACCTCATAAAATAAGAATCCCTTTCACTGTTGCCTTCCAAATTTTAAGTACTATAAAGTACTGCAAATCATCCCTTACTATTTATGAGGCCTGGAGGGATGAGCAAAGAGCTCCTGACTGAACTCATATGAACAAACAAAGTGTAGAAGAGCTGGAAGTGGGGGCGGGTGACCCAAGAAAAGCACAGAGCTTCTGTCCCATTGTGCAGGGATGAGGTTACAGAAACCAAGGCTAACTCCGAGTTAAAGCTTGCAAGGGATGCAAAGAGCAACAGAAAAGGATTCTCTAAGTACATAAACTGCAAAAGGGAGCCTAGGGAAAACATGGGCTTGCAGCTGAATAGGGCAGGGGACCAGGTGACAAATCACACAGAAGAGGCCAAGGTACTCAATGCCTTCTTTGCTTCAGTCTTTACTGATGACTGACTTTCAGGAATCCCAGGCCCCTGAAACCAGAGGGAAGGTCTGGAGCAAAGAAGATTACCCTCAGTGGAGGAAGACCAGGTTAAGGAGCACTTAAATATATTTAACTAGGTGTACATAAGTCCATGGAGCCTGACAAGTAGGACCCACGAGTGGTGAGGAACCTCACCGATGTCATTGTAAAGTCAGTCTCAATTATCTCTGAGGGGTCATGATGACTAGGAGAAGTTCCCAAAGACTGGAAGAGCACAAGTATTGATCCCATCTTCGAGAAGGGCAAGAAAGAAGATCTGGGGAACTACAGGCTGGTCAACTTCACCTCAGTTCCTGGGAAGGTAATGGAGAAAAACCTCCGGGAAAAGCACTTCCAAACATGAATGAGAACAAGATGACTGGGATTAGTCAGCATGGATTTACAAAGGGGAAATCAAGCTTAATCAAACCAATAGTCCTCTACAATGAGGATACTAGTGGATGAAAAGATAGCAGCAGATGTTGTTTACCTCAGTTTTAGTAAAGTCTTTGACAGTATCTCCCATAGCATCACCATGGACAAGCTCACAAAGTAGATTAGGTAAGGAGAAAGTAATGGGGATTGAAAACTGGCTGAACAGCATGGAGACCATTAATCTTCATCAATGACCTGGATAATTGGACAGAGCACATCCTCAAGAAGTTTGCGGATGATACTAAACTCGGAGGAGTGGCTGATACATTCAGAAATACCTCAACAGGCTGGAGAACTGGGCAAACAGGAACCTCATGAAGTTCACCAAGGGGAAAGCAAAGTCTTGCACCTTGGGAGGAGTAATCCCAGGTATCAGAACGTACTGGGGGATGACCAGCTGGAAAGCAGCTTTGCCGAGAAGGACCTTGATGATCTAGTATACACACAGCTGATCATGAGCCAACAATGTGCCCTCACAGAAAAGAATGCCAACTGCCTCCTGGGCTACATTAGGTGAAGCACTACCAGCAGGTCGAGAGAGGTGATTCTTCCCTTCTATTCAGCATTGGTGAGTCCACACCTGGAGTACTGTGTCCATTGCTGGGCTCCTCAGTACAAGAAAGATATGGCAGTACTGGAGAGAGTCCCGTGAAGAATCACCAAGATGATGAAGGGACTGTAGCATCTTTCATGTAAGAAGAAGCTGAAAGAGTTGAAACTGTTCAGCCTGCAGAAGAGAAGGCTTGGAGGGGAATCTTATCAACATGTACAAGTATCTGATGGGAGGGAATGAAGAAAACTGAGATACTCTTCTCAGTGACATGACAAGAGGCTATGAGCACAAATTAAAACCACGCAAAATTCAATCTGAACACAAGAAAACAATTATACTGTGAGGGTGAGCAAACACTGGAAGAGGTTGCTCAGAGAGGTTCCATACTTGGAGATATTCACAATCTGACAGGACACAGTCCTAGGCAACCTGCTCTAAGAAGCCATTCTTGAGCGGCAGTGTAATCAGACCAGATGATCTCAACATGTTCTTTCCAGCCTAGATGACTGGAATAAAGCTGCATCGGAGGAAGCTCAGATAGGCCATTAGGAAAATGTTCTTCACTGAGAGGGTGGTGGGTCACTGAACAGGCTCCCCAGGGAAGTGGTCACAGCACCATGCCTGTCAGAGTTCAAGAAGCATCTGGAAGACACTTTTAGTCATATGGTTTACTTTTAGGTAGTCCTGCGAGGAGCAGGGAGTTTGGACTGGTTGACCTTATGAGTCCCTTCCAACCTGAGATACTGTATGATTCTACAGTAATTCTGTGATTAGGTAGCAGGCTTTGTTTCATTTTTAAGGTTAAAGTGATATTGCTATTTTTTGTAAATAATTTAAAGCTTAGCCATGTGTGTTATGAAAATCAAGCCAGAGTCTGTTAACGCAGCAGGTGTAACCATCAATTTAGAAAGCTGATTATTAATGCTAGGGACTTTGCTGAGAGCAAAATGAGAACAGATAAAAACCTGGTTCAATCTTTCTATAATTCTGCCTCCCAACAATCTGGAGAGTCCCAGGGAAACCAGTCAAAACAGGCCCAATTATTCATGAAGGTTCCAGTTTGATTATAAAATTCAAAATGTGGAAGACTAGCTTTTCAGGTGCTGGAAGCTTTTTAATAAAAACCTTAACAATTTTAGAAAGCCTAGGCTTTTATTTTAAAGAACCAAAATCAAGTCTCTTTCTTTTTCTTCTAAATATAATACACCTCATAAAGGTCATTTAGTAGTAGTATACGGGGTGGAAAAATACAGAACAAAATCATTTTATTTGGGTCTTCTCTATATTCCTCACAGCTTCAGTTTTAGGCAAACCTACCTAGACAGCAGTTGCTACTGTGTTATTCAATCCATCAACAGCCTTTCAGTTTCCTTTCTTTTCTTCCTTCCTATCTAATCAAAATGATTCCACTATCTCTTTTTCTACTCATGAAAATCCTTTAATATCTCCCTAATTTTTCTAGAAGGTATTACAAACATTTAACCATCACAGCTTCCAGAGCTGCTTGGAAAATGTTAATAGTGTAACCAGCTGTAACATGCATTTTTTTTGTTCTAAAACCACATAAAAGAATGTATTTTAAAAGCTATGCATTTTTGCTGTCTTAGGCTTCAAAAATTTTACTCTCTAATCTCAATAAGGCCCTTTTCATGGACCCCAGAATTAGTAAATTCCATTAAAGGTACTTCAACCCCTGCCTTGCAGAACGCTCTTAGGGATATCAAATCTGGTGGGTTGTTTTTTTTTGCCAGAAGGCAGATGTTTCTGCAAGACAGACAATAGAAATAAACTTTAAATTGTTTCCCAGTGACTTGGTCACTCCCCACCAGGCACCAAAAAGATGAAACAGGCATTCTACCTTCTATATGCACATTCACAGTAGGTCATTATGGTCAGAAAGCTTCATGCCACTCTGATCCAGACAATAAGAGAATATGAGATAAAAGACTCCCGATAGCAATTCACAGAACATGCAATTTCAACATGTATTTGCAAGACCCTGACTTCTTAATGATGGTTTACAAGGTACCACAAAACTGTTGCTGGAAGGTGGAAGGCAACCAACAGACAAAGCATTACAGATTTTTTTCCGCTAGCTTAGTTTCTAAAGCCCTATAAGCTCCAAAATCACTCAAAGCTTCTACTCCACTACTTTAGATTTCTGAAAAAGCTTTTAAGCTCCTTGCATCTCCTTTTACCTTTCTTAATTCAACCACCTTGGTAGTGTTATGAAACTTACCAATTTTTGCTTAATTAGGACTGTACAAAAATACCATTCAGACAGTGAAAAATGCTATCACTTTGCTGTTTCTTACCACTCTGAAGTTATTCAGAAGTTGTTACAGGTAAGACTGGAACTCAAGATGATAATAAATGGCATAAGATCTCCCATTTTCTTATATTGTATCCTGAAATTCAGTTTGACTGTTAGAATGTGTCTGAAGCTTCCCCAAACAATATTTGTGGTTTGGGGTTCTAGAAATGGTCACAAAACAGGATGCTGCTAAAGATTCAGATGCTTTAAATTCAAAGGGATAGTGAAACTCTAATGTAGAGGGACCAGGTATACCCAAAGCTTATGAAATAATAGAAGTATTAATGTACACTTGAAGGTACTTAATATGCATATTTAAAAATAAAAAAGGACAGGTCATCACTTTCACACTTGCAAATGTTGACCCTTTCCTTCTAGTACAATTTATGAAGCATAGTAAAAGCATGTAACAACCTGTAAGTTATCCCAGTGCTCAGGCCAGAACATAATTCCATAGTATGCTTTACACAGAACTGTTTTGCTTTGTCAGTTTATGCGCCCTCTTTTATTTAATTTCCCTCAGAACTGTAAACAACACTGTCCACTATACAAACTTATTAATTTACATTTAGAAATCTAGGTATAAAAAGCTGTAAAAACCAAAATAGTCTTTGTTAAAATTGTTTTCATACCAGTTGATATTTCCCACTTACCTGAGTGTCTTTCCACCTGGTAATAAAGCTGTTCTCTATATCCATTTGTTTGACCTGGTCTTCATTTATCTGTTTAAAATGGATCATTTTTGATCAATTAATAAGTATAAGGGAGCTAGGATAATAATTACAACATAAACTAGCAAACACTAATTTAATATAATAAACTACGATAAATACAAATATAAATATAGAGCAATGCTTAAATCTAAAATTAGTAAATAATTGATAATAATGTAACAATAAATATTGTTATAGTTAACCATACTGTTAATCATGTTCTTATAGAAGCAGCTATTTAAAATATTCTATCAGTCAGAAACAGCACTTCATTGATAGGATCTGTTACTATAAACTTTACCAAATACATATTAGAAGAGAGGACTCCAAGAAAAACTGCCAAACAATGTTATAGCAGCCCAGTAAACTCTAAATGAAAATGGCTAATACGAATTGCTGCTAGTAGTATCTTTTCTATCCAGTTGGATTTAATGGTCTTTCTAGGCCTAAGGAACCAAAAACTTGCTCTAGTCTTTATTGCAACCACAGCTCAGAGACTAAGAACACAGAATTCTTCCATGCTTCAGTTCTGATCAGGCCCGTAAAATCTGCATAGAAGTATTATTTTTAATTGTCATAATCTTAACAGTTTTCTTAAAATTGGTATGCTGGTGTCAAGCAAGAAGAATGTGCACCATTTTGGAAAACAGTAGCTCACAGCAATCCTATAAATATAGTTTTTCCTACACAGACTAAGCTAGCTGGGAAATAAAATTTAAAGCAGACAAAAAACAATGTCCACTGAATTAAGAGTTCAAAAGCCCTGCAAATCCTCAGGCAGTGTAACTAATAGCAAGATCATTTTTAAGAAGATTTCTATATTTAGCGTGTCTAACAGCTAAGCAATTAGGACACTTTGTATAAAGATACCTACATCAAAAAGTTGCACATAATTTTTAATTAGATCTTCAATTACATTGACTTCTTCACTAGTTTGGCCCTTAGTTTGAAATAAGCATGAGGAAAACACCATGGCTAGATTGTGAGGGTTCATATGATTGGTTTCAGAACACTTCTGCACCCTGTTGAAGGAAAAATAAACATATTTAGAAGGTTTCATTGTTCCTTTAATCGTCTTAGGCTCCTCTACAGAATATGCAGTGCATTTCAAAAAGAATAACTACATTAAATGCAATGAAAAAATCTAATATTATTTATTCTTTTTTATATTTGTTTCTTCATATTCTTTACCTCACATCTCATTACAGAAATGGAAAATTATACTATCTGCATCGCAAGTGATATCAAAATTATTTACAATAGAATAAAAATAGAATAGTTCAGTTGGAAGGGACCTACAACAATCATGTAGTCCAACTGCCTGATCACTTAAGGACTGACCAAAAGTTAAAGAATGCTACTAAGGGCATTGTCCAAATGCCTCTTAAACACTGACAGGCTTGGGGCATTGACCACCCCTCTAGGAAGCCTGTTCCAGTATTTGGCCACCCTCTTGGTAAGGCAATACATCCCAATGTCCAGTCTGAACCTACCCAGGTGCAGCTTCGAACCATTCCCACACATCCTATCACTGGATCCCAGGGAGAAGAGCTCAGCACCTCCTTCTCCACTTCTCCTCAGGAAGCTGTAGAGAGCCATGAGGTCGCCCCTCAGCCTCCTTTTGTCCAAACCAGACAAGCCCAAAGTCCTTAGCTACTCGCAACAGGACATTTCTTCCAGGCCTTTCACCAGCTTTGCTGACCTCCTCTGGATGTACATCCTTCTTAAATTGTGGGGCCCAGAACTGCACACAGTACTCAAGGTAAGGCTGCAACAACGCTAAGTACAGCTTCTCTATATTAAGTTACATAAGTATATCTTACAAACTTATGATCTAAGATGAAACAAAATGTGGAAAGAAATTAGATCCTTCTTAGTTTCTATAGTTATGGTAAAGTTTTCATATCAGTTCTGTTGTTTAAATAATGTATCCTCTTTTAGAATCAAACGCTTTGAAGTATCACACAATCTTGGCTCAAATATGAACTCAAACTACTTTCAGAACAGATATAACAGTATATCAATATATCTGAACTGGATATGCTTAGAATCATTGTTAAACACAATACTTACTACAACCTTTATCCCAACAATGGCACTAATCAACTTAATAATCATATAAATACTTTTTAAAGGACATCTGCTATGTACCTGGCTATGTAATGTAATTTCTGTATACAATATCCTGTACGGAAAAGGTTCTAGACATTCTCTAATCACTACAATTTACCAGGAACATAATCTGACTTGTTCAATAGATAATACATATTTAACCATGACACTGCAGAATCATTCAAGTGTTGTGGTTTAACCCCAGCCAGCAACTAAGCACCATGCAGCTGCTCAATCACTCCCTCCCCACCCAGTGGGATGGGGGAGAGAATCAGGGGAAAAAAGGAAAACTTGTAGGTTGAGTTAAGAACAGTTTAATAGAACAGAAAGGAAGAAACTAATAATGATAATAATAATAATAGTAATAAAATGACAATAATGATAAAAGGATTGGAATATACAAAACAAGTGATGCACAGTGCAATTGCTCACCACTCACAGACTGATGTGCAATTTGCTCCTGAGCAGTAATCTGTCCCTCCCGGCCAACTCCCCCAGTTTATATACTGGGCATGATATCACATGGTATGGAATATCCCTTGGGCCAGTTTGGGTCAGCTGCCCTGGCTGTGTCCCCTCCCAACTTCTTGTGCCCCTCCAGTCTCCTTGCTGGCTGGGCATGAAAAGCTGAAAAATCTTTGACCCAGTATAAACACTACTGAGCAACAACTGAAAGCATCAGTGTGTTATCAACATTCTTCTAGTATTGAACCAAGACATAACACTATACTGGCTACTAGAAAGAAAATTAACTCTATCCCAGCCAAAACCAGGACACCAAGTCACACATTTTGTATACATCTGCTGCTGCTTATTTGATCTAGGAATAAGACATGACCTTTGTTGCTTAAACACGTTTACATTTTGGATATTGTCTACCGCTACCTCAGTTGCAAAATGAAGCATTGATGAAAAACAGAAAGGGTAGCTAATTCTCAAAGTTATTAAGTACAATACAGATTGTGGAGAAGGACATTTTCCTCAAGAACTCTTTTAATTTCAAGAACCATTTGCAATAATGCTCTGGAAGACTAGCAGACTGGGGTAAAATGAGTTTGTATAAAGAGGGTACCTCAAAAAATTACCCTACTTGGACATATATACTGGCAGCCCTTTCACTGTAAGGCTCTTCCATCCCATTAATATTTATGGATACCTACTGCTAAAAATCCAACCAAAGAAAAAACACATTATAAATTAAAAGGAATCAAATACAATTTATCACCACAACTAGGTAACCTTTTGAGGCTTACAAGCCACATTTCATTTATGGTACAGTTATACTGAGAACACATTACAAGAATTTCTCTGCTACAGTGCATCATTTGCATTGACCTGTAAAGATGTTCAATTAAAGCAGCCAAAGTTGCCCTATTGACTGGTGGAAGCGTCCGAATAAAAGCTCCATACTTCCTTACACGTTCATTTTCATTCTGTGTATCTGCCGGAAAATAATAATCATTGCACATTAATAACAATGCACCCCAAAAATCAACAGCAGTTCTCATTAACTATATTGGCATCACCTAGTCATTTAAAATTACAATTTACCCAACCAACCTCTTCTTCATAAAGGCAATACTGACAATCTACAATTAACAAAGTCTATTACTGTACACCAGTTCAGGGAAACAGTATCAACAATGAAGAGGGACAGTTCTATATTCAAGCACCATTTGCTACAGTTTAAGACTAAATCCCAGGATAGCAATTGCTTTGCCTCTCAAAGGATGTTTAGTCTGTAGCTTGTGTGTGTACATAAGTGAGTGCATCCATGTACACAAAAGTGAAAATGTACTTCTAAGAGTTCCCAGAGATCAGAAAGGAAAAGACCTTTTCATCTTTTTAATTTTTATTGGTAAAGTGTTTCAAGGCCCAAAGTAGTTTAAAGATACAAATATATAAGACTGGTAAGAGGAGAGCAAAGGGGAAGGAGTGGTGAATAAGATGTACAAAGTTACATAACTGGACAGTGGCACAGCCGATGACAGGAATTCCAGTCTTGAGAATCGCAGTATCTGAGACACAATCACAGCTCTCTACCTTCAAGTTAAGTCTGTCTCCCTGTGCTGCATAGATACTACAGAGCATAATCCTGCTCAGGGCATGAGCAAAGTTAATGTAAATTTTATTTATTTAGCTTTTTCTTCTAAGTCCTTTGCTTCGATTAAGTTTCTGAAATGAAAAAGCACATAAGAACTCTCATCTTTTCTAGCTGATTGCTAGCACTCTCCACTGACTACTGCACTGTGTTATGGTTTCTTCGGTAATTGGAAGGAAAAAAAACCAAGCAAAAAAACAGTTTAAAGGTCTTCTACTAAACCTTCCTAAGTGATTTAGTCTTCCCACAAGTACTTTTAGTGTCACTTAATTATAACAGGACTTGAGTCTCTGCTGTAAAGCTGAAACAGAATTTTAGCCCCACGTACAAATCAGGAAGCTAAATCACTGTAACATGATTATGCACTTTCACAAAAGAGCTATCTTGAATCTAAACTGCTACCGATACAACTTTTTGTGACTTGATAGAGATCAGAACAATCTTGTGGCAAGTGAATAAATTCTTAATATTCTTTCCTTTAGTTTCTTCAAATTGAGGTTAAAGTTCAAAAATGTGTAATATTCATACTTGAATTTCCTAAACTTCTAGTCGTTCACATTAAAGCAACCTCCATAAGTTTGAACTTAAGCAAAATTGGAGAGGAATATGCTTTTAGTATCTTTTTTAAAGACAAAACTCACCACACTAAACAGACTTATATGACTTCAACACATTAATGCAGAAATTACTGTTCTGTCTTAGCTTTTCCTGTGCATCTCTTATTGCTACGCATCATCTACAATTTTAAGCACAGTTTTGGATGGAAAGAGTTTGTTTCTTTCAGTCTGTAAATACTGCAATACAGAAACCAATAGAAATATAGCTAGTTGGTACAACACTATAAAAACCATCACAATTTATGTAATGAGTAACTAATTTATTAGTAATCTCATGGTTGTTTTCAACCATAGAGACACACATCCTCATGTTGTAAATACATAAGTTACAGTTTGGGTTGAAGTTACTTAATTTTTCTTTCAAATTAAATCAATATTTCTAAGGAGACAAAAAACAAGTAATAGTTGTTAAGAAGTTTACATTGTTAACATACATAACTGTGTGAATGTCCATAGAAGATATTAGAAGAATTTAAGCAGCAAGACTGTCATTTAACTATCATGCAGATGATAGCATCAACATTTTGCCAATTTTGAACTAAACTTCTACATATGGTCAAAAGACAGAGTACGCACTTCTTTCCTACTCTAACGTTTGTCTATTTCTTGAATTCTGCCATCTTCAGCAAAATATTAATCATCACTTCCTACCCTGGCTGATCCAACTACAACACAGTGCAATACTGGTCTACTGTTACAAGGAAACATCACTATTTGTTAGCATTATTCTGGTTCACTTCAAGGCGATAAAATCATCTCCGATTAACATAAGTATATTGAAGCCAAGCTCTAAACAGTTTTTTTCCTCACTACAATTGTTTTGCCGATTATCAAATAACACAGGTTGACACAGGACAAGTAATTAATAACCCCCTCAAATTTGATACTGAAAATGTACACACAACCTTTCTTGTATTGAATGTTACTGAATACATTACCTAATGCAGAGATCCAGAACGGGTAAAGTTCTTTACTGAGAAGTGCATCATCTATCTGAGAAAGAAAACTCTTCAATACATCAGTCACATCTTCAAGCTGATGTTTTCCTGCTCTTAGTTTAACACTCCTTGCATCTTTTTTGAAGCTTTCCAGCAGTTCAGCCACATGGGAAGAATTGCCATTCTTAAGGTAGATGTGCTTGCTACCTAAACCTAAGTTACAGAAATACAGGACAGGAAAATAAACAAATGTAAAATCAAGTATTCTTTTAAGAAATCCAAACATTATTATATGAAAAGCATATCTGTCAAACATGTAATATCTTCTACTAAAATCTCTCTGACCTTTTGCACATACTCACTTTGTTAGTAAAAACACTGCAAAGTCTGCTTACACCCAGCCAGACCTCTTTGCAAAAATACACATCATAGTATTATTAAGCAAGCCTAGGATCACAATTTCAGGAATACTTTACAGGCAATTCAAATCCCCAAATCTCTTCAGGACTTCCTAAAATAATAGTTTCAGAAGGCACAGTAAAGGAAAAAAGTTCTGATGACTGCTATTGTATTACACATAAAAAAAAGCTGCTTTCATGAGCAAAACTCACACTATTTTATTACCCTACTGATCACCTCAGCTTAGGACTCAGTAAAGTATTATCGTATTCATCCAACCTGAAATATTTCACTCTTAAAAGCCTCAAGATTAGAAGAAAGTATTCCTTTTTTTCTGATTTTTCTCACGGTCAGGAAGACATCAGGCAACCACTATTCTTGTATTTAACAACTAACAGCACCAAACCCCAAAGCCAACTCAAAAGACAATTCATAGTCTAAAACACAGTCAAGAACTACCTCCAAATTACTGCATATTAGAGTAGCCAAAATGTTTTTTTGTTTTTTTTTTTTTTTAAACTTCTGGAGGTTTGGTATAGATGTGTGGTCCTGTTTTCTTTGTAGAGGTACTTCCCACATTTCTTGAATTGTATTTTCTACAAAACCCTGCTTTTCTTCTGTACCTGTCAAATTAAGCACTCTGTCAAAACCTATGTAATCATGTCTTATGTTCTTGCAATTCACTTTTCCTGTAATGCCCACAAGCACTGCCTTTGTGTTGTTACTGTCAGGAACAGCTGGTGGGACCTGATAGTGTCTGTTATCTGAAGACCACAACTAAAAACAGAACCTTTACCATGATGACACAAAAACATGTATGCATACAAGTAATGCATACAAATAATTCCTTCAGCTTTCACATGAGTATTTTAACACCCAGTAATGCTGTTCTTGAAAAAACATATTTTTTTTTCAATAAAGATCTTATTTATTTAAAAGACAGCAGGAAATTGAATTTTAATTTAGAACACACATGAGCAATTTTTCTGAGTGGCGGACATAATCACCCTGCTTTAACAACATTTCAGTGCATGAAAGTGTAAACTATACTTAGAATAATTCCTATTGCTAATGATTAAAACATAATTTAGCAAAAACATTTTTTTTCATCTTGGTTTTAGGCAATAGTTATAACCCAGACACACTTATTGGCAATGATGCAGTGTTGCCATATTCAAAAGTTATTCACTTAAACTACCATCACTGAAATACAAATTAGGTGCTCTCATACTGACAGAGGTTAGAGACATATTTTTCCTGGATACGAGTTGTATAGGGTTGATATGCATTTAGCATTTCACAAGACAATTGATGAATTTGCAGTAGTAAAAAGGACACAGGCATCGTCTGTGTATGATGTAACGCTACAGAAAGTTACACCGGCAAAAATTACTTAAACAAGCAGTAATTGACTGTATGTCTTTAGGTTATTACACTGAAAAAACAGCAGCCTTAAGACCGAACTGAGCTCCACAGTTAATATCAGTTTCCCAGAAGATGTGCTGACCAGTCCAGGCCATAGCCTTTCCTGGGTCACATAGCTTGTTTTCAGGGCTGAAGTGTTCTGCACTGAGGCAGTGGACCCCAAGGCTGAGCTACATCAGGCAAACAAGTCAATTTCTAAAAGTAGTTGGTATCTATAAAGGACATCTACCAAGTTGTACTTCCCCAAACTGCCCATTCTCAGATGTGTGGCAGTGTACTTCACCATCACATCAAAGAGCGGCGAGGCTAACGAGGGGTATGGGTTTACTTTAGATAATATATAAACTCATTCAGTAAGATCTGATGGTGTTGGGCCTTAGGTATTATACAAATGATCTTAGTTTGAATAAAATCCACTGTACTTACCATACTGTGTAACAAATGCTATACAGCTGTTCACTATTATAGGAACATCATTTTTGCTGAGCTGCTGATCTTGTAATGCATTACCATCTGTACCTGCTGCTTTTTCAATTGCAGTATACCAGACCATGAAATCCAGCTTTGTATGGCCATGGATGTACAGCGTTCTGAAAAGTATAAAAATATTTTGAATGCAGGAAAGGAATAGAAAACTGATGTTATTGTACTACAGCAACACAGCAGATGTCTGTAAAAAATAAGAAATACTTCAAGTAAAACATCAGGGCACCTTCCACCACATAAAGCTGTGGTGGTGGTCTATTGTTACAGCATCTTTTTTTTTTTTCCCAACTGCATTTGTACAAGCAGTGTCAAAATAAATGAAAGAAGATCCACAAACACTGTCACAGGACTTTGAAAGGACCTGACCAACATTTTAATTACTCTTCTTCAGTTTTGCTCCCATACTGTGCATTCATAAGGCCAAATCACAGTTAAGCAGGAAACAGATTTAGAGATAACTTTCAATACAGGAAAAAGCTTTCCCTCTTTTCTATTCTCCATCCCCACACACTTCTGTAGAGGAGTTGAGACATATTGAACTTCTCTCCTTCACATCCATCAAAATGATCACCCTCAGCAAATCAGACAGCTAAGGAACGTGTATGACAAAACTAACAGTTGAGGTAGAATAAGTTAATGCAACATTTTAATTAGCTATTTATCTCAAAGCATGGCCATGTTCTCATTTTATTATTTAAACAGGTGTATTGGGTTTCTGCACCAAGGTTTTGGTAGCGAGGGGGGTTTACAGGGGTGGCTTCTGTCAGAAGCTGCTGGAAGCTTCCCCTGTGTCCAACAGAGACAATAACAGCCGGCTCCAAGATCAACCCACTGCCAGCCAAGGCCGAGCCAATCAGCGATAGTGGTAACGCCTCTGTGACATCATTTTTAAGAAGGAAACAAGTTGTGGGACAGGGAGAAATGGCAGCCAGAGAGTGAGAACATGTAAGAGAAACAACTCCGCAGACACCAATGTCAGTGCAGAAGGTGGAGGAGGACACGCTCCAGACACTGAAACAGAGATTCCCCTGCAGCCCGTGGTGAAGACCATGGTGAGGCAGGCTGTCCTCCTGCAGCCCAGGAAGGTCCACGGTGAAGCAGATATCAATCTGCAGCCTGTGGAGGACCCCACACCAGAGCAGGCGGGTTCCCAAAGGAGGCTGTGACCCCGTGGGAAGCCCATGCTGGAGCAGGCTCCTGGTAGGACCTGTGGCCCCGTGGAGAGAGGAGCCCAGGCTGGAGCAGGTTTTCTGGCAGAACTTGTGACCCCACGGGGGACCCATGCTGGAGCAGTGTGCTCCTGAAGGACTGCACCCCATGGAAGGGACCCATGCTGAAGCAGTTCATGAAGAACTGCAGCCCGTGGGAAGGACCCATGTTGGAGAAGTTCGTGGAGGACTGTCTCCCGTGGGAGGGA
>JANZLQ010000056.1:23095868-23113413 GCA_026212715.1 Elanus axillaris | reverse complement strand
AGCCCTTTGTTATATTTTTCTCTCCCCTGTCCAGCAAAGGAGGGGGGAGTGATAGAATGGCTTTGGTGGGCACCTGGTGTCCAGCCTGGGTCAACCCATCACGACAGGCTACAGTAATCTCGTCTGTTTACACCTAACAGGCTAGCTTCTAATAGACAACTCCAAAATTGAAAAGTTTAAGGGTGTTTGTCCACCCACATATATATATATGTAATAAACAATTTTTTCAAGTGTTAAAATAGCAAGCACACTTTTCTACATACGTTCTCTTTGTCTCCCACTAAAGAAATGTAAGGGATTCATTTTCTTTAATGACAGTTTATTTGCTAATTAGGAAAAGTTAAAATGTTCTACTGAACTTCTATGTTCTACTTCCCTCAAAATCTAAAAAAACATCCTTGTTGATTATTTGATTTAGGAAAAAAAGCAAAGCATTTTATATAATGATGGAATATTTAATTTAAAAAAAAAATTAACATCTTTTATTTTTGCTTTTAGAAATATTTCCATTCTAGCATTTCTATCTCAACAGGAAGTGAGGATGTAATCAATATACACACACAGATCCAGAACCTGCAGCATTCTCAGGATCCACCATACAGACTTAGCCATTTAGCAGCAAAGTAGAAGACACTAAAATTTTTCATCTTACTGAAGCCTCTTTTAAAGTCTCCACTTCATGACTTCAAAAGTCATATTACCAATTATCAATTATTATTAGTAATCATTAACCACCACACATGCCTGGCTAGTAAAAACACTCAGCCTCTCTCTTCCATTAAGAAAAAACAACAATTTGCATGAAGTTCTCAATTTTTTACAGCAAAATGAGTGTGCCTAATTCAATACGTTCAAACATTTTTTGAAGACCTGTCAGAACAGATATCCAGCCCATGGGTGGCCCTCAACCAATGGATTCCAAACAACACATCATGCTGACCTCCTCTGGTACTGCTGTAGCCATATATAAGAGGAAATGAAAAAGTCTGAACCAAGTGGAAAAGAGTCTGATAGTGTATGTTACACTATTCCTTTAGTACTATTATTCACAGACCAGCAGAGGATTATTAGGATATTAGGATTATGATTTATAAAACATTCATGGTGCTTCCCAACACAAGAGATGCACATATGTATGCATATTACTGTGGTTTTATTTTCCCTGCAGAACAGCAGTATTCGCATTAAGGTATGATGCAAAAGGATAAACGGTAGTCCCAACAGGTTATTTTTTGTTATCTAAAGAACTATGATATGTACAGGAAGCAGCATACTGTAAAGTGAAAATATTATTACTTCTAAACAGGAAAAGGGCAACTCTGCTGTGTATCAGTGAATTGGTACCAGAGGAGGAGAGAGGAAATATAGTAGTGTATTGAACTTCAAAGGTAATTTAAACTTATCTGTATTTTTTCCACAGAGATATGAAAGTCTAAATCATATGCCTGTCAATCAACTGTCGTGATATATGAATTACCTGAACTACGTTAAAAAGACCAACTTGTATTCTATGGATCTTCCCCTCAATGAATCACATGAGAAAAAACATATCAGAACTACCAAGAGATGATGCTGTCATTGTTTTCTAAAATTTCAAAAGCTGTTGAGTTAAATTAAAATTGCAGAAGAAGAGGTTACTTAATAATTAACAAAGAAAATGTGGTATCTGTTTAAATAACAGTCCTAGTGCACCAACATAGTCATGAAAGAGAAGTTGCTGGTAAAAAATATAAATGTGAAAAATCTTGCTGCTATTCTAGAATTTGGATTTCTCATGGAAGGCAACTAATTATTTTCCAAAAAATTACTAACTTTGCTTAGTCTCCAGAGCAGTCCCCTAAGAAAGCCAGACGAGTCAGAGAAGCAATTTCAGCATTTACTACAACACCATAAAAGAGAAGGGAGAAAAGGAAATTAAACCAGTACCAGACACAATTCAGAATTCAGTCAATTTACTGTGGAAGTGGCTTAGAAAGCTTCTCTCAAGCCGCAGTATTTTTGGCAGAGAGTGGGCACACCTAGGATACATTTAAATCACTAAAACATACAACAATGTGCAAATAAGAAGTTTAAGCATTCCTTCAAATTTTAACACTTTCAGCCAAACTTAATGTTTTTTTCCCACTTGGAAACCATTTGTTGATCTCCATGAACCCGGAAGGTGGTATTAAGCAGAACTGTCGTCAAAGCACAGCAGAAGTGCTACAGAATTTCATGAGTAAGAGACAGCTCTGCAGATCTAGCTTCTGCTTTTCATGCCAATGTCATCATCTCTTCCACAGTTTTCAAGAGACAGTAGTAATAACAAATACATGTATTTCTCACTGAATAAATTATCAAAATACAAAGTTCAATTAAATGCAAGGCTTAAGACTAAGCATATAAACACAGGCTGAAGTGTATTGATGTCCCACATGCCACAAAACTGAGCCACTTAAGAATATTTCTAAGCTTACAGAAGTAATCATGTTTGAAAGAATTTTTACTGCAATGTTTACAACAATTTACCTATCATGCAGACTAAATACTTTGCAGATTCTGAACTGAAATGCATTCTTACAATACAAATTCAGCACCTTCTACATGTGCTACTTCTTCCAGTTCAAAAAACTGATAAATAGCACACACTTCATAACAAATAATGACTATATGGTGAATACTGGCAGAATTTTTGCCCTGCAAAGTGTGAAGCACATACAGTCCACACCCAAGAAATTAATAATTTAAGTACTCAAACAAACAAGAAGGCCCGCCAGTTTAGATTTCTGCCTTAATGAATTGAGGCAACTGAATTGGCACAAATGACTGTAGCAGTCCAAGATCACCTAGTCTCAACATGAAGGAAGTTACTCTTAGCTTTTCAACTCTATCATGGACTACCATCACATCCTTCTGCACCAATAGTCAGACAAACAGCATAAGTGAGCACACTTCATCCACAACAGTGCAAACGCTTACCTTTACCCCATCTTGCAAAGTCCACTAGCTTGAGCTATGTCTATACGCTTAGTATCACTGCTTTCCCAATGCAGAGTTGTGCAACAAAGTGATTCTGGGTAAGGTTTGTGGAGAGGAAGGATGAGAAACAGACATCAGCACAACTCAGTGCCCTCCAGCAACTTTCAAGTGATGATAATGACCTACGTTTCTGAAAACAGAGGTACTAAGAAGCTATGCATTGTTATGAAATTGTATTGGAATAATCAAATTGCAACTAAAGCATGGAAATTCTAATAATAATCACAGATATATAACAAAGGCCAGCAATACTTCTTCAAAGGATATTAAGGGTCTCATATCCAGCACTTCACACTGGAAGCACAAGTCCTTTCACTCATCTTAGTCTTAGATTATTTCTGGATTCTAGAATTTTGTGCTCATAACTGCATTTTACAAGTAATCTTACTGCTATCATCAAAAGGTTAAGAAGAAAGCATTTTGATTAATGAACCATCAGCATAAAGAAATTGTGCCAGTATGTAGGGAAGGCTTACTATCTGTAATAAGAAAGAGCCAACTACAAGAGAAGTGTAACAGAGGGGAAAAAAAAGCACCATCTGGATTACATTATGGTCTGAAAACATTCACTGACACCTAAGAGAGAGCTTAAATGATTACAGAAAAAAAGAAGAAACATTTGAAACTGAATTGTCTGCACGACTGTTTTTCCTTAAAGTATGGCATTAGAGATTTTACATTACATATATATTTTAAAATTACTGTATGGAGTTGTTTTCAGACACCTTTCCTCTCTTCAATGTACAGATTTCTCTGTTGACTTCTTTTGAGCTACACAGGAGTAGCTTCTTCACCTATCTATCTACTATGCAACTTCTATCTGGATGGCAACAAGAGACTGAGTATCACCAGTCACTTCACAAATTTTACAAATAGGAGAGATCACAGGGAAAAAAAAACACAAACTGAATATGGAACAAACCAGAGGACACCTCTGTGTGACAGACAGAACTGTCAGACACAGAAATCTGGAAAATGGTTTGCCACTTCTAGCAAGACGTCAAGAAGCATTTTAACTATGAAAGCAGAACATAAGACAAGGTGAATGACCACCTGATTATGGCATAAAGAAACAGTGTTGTAAAAGTCAGGACTTCCAGCTGGGTTGGAGATAGTTGGGACAGTATGTTCCAACAGAGATCAGAGTGCAATAAAATTTCATGAGGTGCTATAAAAGGGAGTGTGTTCCTCTCTAATTTACTTTAGCAAAGATACCCAAAGACACACACAAAACATCTTTGAGATCCCCTCAAAATAATCTAGAATAATAAAAAGTCTAGGATAATTGCGAAAACTTAGGAAGTACACTGAGCTTCAAAACCAACAACAATCTTCAAAAGAGAAACAGTCTGGTTGCTTTGAAAATGTTTTAGCCTGGTTCAGCCTCTCATAATATCCCATTACTTTGCAATGTATAATATGATTACCACCTCATTTCTGAGCTGGTAGTCTTCATTCACTGAACCTGTTGGATAGAGAATAAATGAACAGCAAGGTGCTAAGTAGAAAACAGGGTTGGGTTGGGGTGGAAGTGTGTGTGTGTGTGTGTGTCAGGGGTGGGGAGGAAGTGGATTATATTCATACCTAAAACACTTCAGAAAAATCACACATGCCTCTTGGTAGTATTCTCTCTGAATTCTTGTATTTTATACAGGCTGGAGAGTGTTATGCACCTTGCAGCCCAAAAATCAGTGTAAAGTCTTCCTCTCAGTAGTTACGGATCAGATGAATGTTAAATTTATGTACCCCATGAATTTAACACACACATAAATACAGTAAGTATTTCTAAAAAAGTCCAGAATTCATAGTTTTATTACATAATAATTATTTCAGCAGTAAGACTTGAAGTTTTTATAGTTCTGAAACTGTTTACTTGTGTGTGCAATCACTCTTAAGTGAGAAGTCCATTTGTAACAACTTAAGAAATTCTTTCACCTAGAGTAGCCAATGGAAAAAGTGACAAAGAAAAAGGTATATGATACGTGTAATATATGATTTTTCCTACTTAATCAACTCAATGACTGAGGCTTGAAAAAAAAAGGTGTATTTGTAAGTAATGGGAAGATAGTTTGAAGTCCGTAACAAAACCAATAGAAGAACAGTATGAGTTTCAGTAGGAAAATACTCAAGGTATTTTCATTGTTTCTTCTAATAAAATTTAGCAAGATGCTGTAAGACATCAGCCACATCTATTTCTTTACGCAGAAAAGGGGGGCATTGTTTGGTTTTTTTTTTGGTTTTGTTTTTTTTCAGACTTAATTCTGGAAAAATCTTCATTGTTTTGTTTCATTCTTGCAATACTGTTTTTTTTTCAGATTTTATCATTTAACCTCTGTTTAAGTGACTAACAAATTAACATGAAAGCTGTCAATAGATCAGTATATAGGGTCCCTTCCAAGTGATCAATCTGTGCCAAAGCTGGCGTTAGACAAGCACTACTATAAAATAACAGACAAAATAGGAAAACCTAGAAACTACGGTATCTCATTTAGTTGCTGCTGATGACATTTCAAGGGTATTAATTTATCTAGGGTTTGGAGGGGCAGTAGGAGGATTGCTGGTTTTGTTTCCATTTACAATAATTGAGTCTAAAGATAGAGGTGATTTTATACTTAATCATTTCCCCACTCACACATTAACTTTCTTATCACTGCAAGATGTAGTATCATGCAAATGGCTGAACACCTGGATGCTTCTGGAGCAATATCCTAAGCAAGAATCGCTATGCCAAAGCTTATACACCCATATGGCTTTTAATGGTTAAGATAATGTGAACGCTATGCATTTAAATTCTTTATGGCAGACTTCAGTGAAGAAAAATTAAACATATTCATGGCCACCATAAATCAGCCAGTGCCGCTGTTTAAATTATTTTCAAATAATTCAGAATTTCCATTAAACTATTAAAGCAGTTCAGGGAAAACTTACCTTCACTTGACAGAAATATTATAATGAAAGAAATAGTAAAAGCTAACTTGGAGCTAGAAGTTTTGCTCAGTACTGTATCTGTGAAATTAGCTGCACAGTTTGATTCATCTCTTGGACTGCACCCTGAATAGGATACCTCTGGTTCCCTGTTGATCTATGCAGCTTACTTAATGCTGAATCTTTCAGTATTCTTTGAAAAAAACCCAACAGGATGAAGTGTTTTGTTTCTGATCTGCATCACTTTACTGAATTCCAGAACAGTGTCTTATGAAGAGTTAAAATTGAGAACACACAAGTTTCCCCAACAAAAAGAAAAACAATCATCCTTTATTAACCTATTACTGACTGTTCAGAAGAAACATGTAAATGATGCACCACTTCTTACACAGACATTTGCCCAATAATCTATCCCTGAAATAAAATATAATAAAAAACCCAAACTATTACAAAATAAAAATTATTTTAATTTTTAAATTTGTACCCCTATATAAGGCAGAAATATCCTACCTCACTTCAGGTTTCAACCTCCCATATCACTATATTTGACAGTCACCTCAGCAGAATATTACCTACTTGGAAACCAATATGTTTGCTTCACAACCATGTTTTTTTCTAGCTAGTGTGTTGTTAACTGAGATCAGACATTACAATAAGACTAACCAAGGGACTCATACAAACCCTCTCAATCCTGACCTACACAGATGGAGACACAGAATTCTGGGACATAAGAGTGATAAAAAAATTGAGAAGTGGTAAATGCTCCAAAGAGGCACTCCTTCTATACAGGGTAAAAGGAGTTAGGTCCTTTTGAAGAAACTATTATTGGCAGACTAATCTGAGTGGGAATAATTTTCTCAGTGGGAAAACTGCTTTTAATTAAGCAGTACTTGTTAGCATTTCCTGACACAGACATAAAACGTAATTAATACATAAAGACTTTCCCTCCTTCAAAAAGTCTGCAAATTTACTCTCTCTAGCAACCACAAGTGAAAAAGCTCCACGACTGATCAGCAAGAATTCTAAGACATCAATACAAAAGCAGATCAAAGCTTTATTCAGATGGGAACCTTACCTTCCTTTTTCAACGAGCAGCAGGACATCTATTTTCTCTCCATTTTGCATCACACTACTGGTTGCTGAAAACAAAACACATATACATTCATATGATCTATACAGACACATGTATATAGACAAACACATGCATACAGATATAGACATGTTTTTTTCAAAATGCTCTTCAGTGACAAAAGGAACATGGAATTTTCAAACATTTCAAATAAAGAATGGTGCTGATAATAGAAACAGTACTCCACAAACTACCTCAATACACTCACATTTACAATAAAAAATTATACAGAAAATTATAAAGAAAGGTTAAACCTATTTTAAGTGTGAAAACATGCTACAGTGTTTTATTTTATTAAAATTGAACTTGTAAATACAAGTTTTAGAAGACAAAGATTCAGAAGTTAGCTGGGGTTTTTAATCCATTAATTTACTTGTACCCTAATGGCTGCAGGTATTTACAATAAGATAACATTATTTTATACTGTGAAGATCACTGCCACCCTTATTTAATGTTGCATTATGCTATTCCTGCTAAAAAAAGCACCTTACAAAACACCTACATTTTACATAACACAGAAAATACATCTGGATAGTTTCCCATAACAGTGCTTATAAAACTATACTATGCACTATACTATGAACAGTAAATTAAATGTAACCTGTTTAATAATTCAAAATTCTGAAAAATGTTGGTTCTTTCAAAGTTTATGTCTTATAAATAATCAGCATCTTAAGTCAACTAATTCCCAGAGACAGTAAAGCCCTGAATATCAATGAAGCTCAATAAACCTATTCTGATGCATATTATTTTTTTTTTTATCACACATAATCCTGGCCTCATTTGCATTTACTGAGTCAAATATCAAGAAGGCAAGTGACCATACTTTGACTCATGATTCATTACTTGGCAAGTTTGTTATACAATTCAGTCTTAATAGTGGAACAGATTTATTTAAGGGAAACCAGAAATCAAAGAAAAGATAGGAGTATGAATATATAATACTTCCAAGAAATACAACTCTGTTATACAACTAATATTTAAAAATCAAAACCTAAGTGAAAACTATTTTCAACCGAAAGCTAAATGTGTGTTTCATTTCTAGACTTGAGATACACACAGTTTTTTGATGCTTACATGTTTAGGGTAGGAGCAATTACAGTTGCATTATAAAAATATCAGAAACAGTTCTCCTACTGCCTAACCTTTTAATTTTGAATCAAGATCAAAAAGTATTTACAACTTAAAAGATAGCTAAAGGCATAAAAATATTCCTGATTAAAAACCACCTTCACGGTGTTATTCACAGCAAATGTAAGGTGGCAGTAAATAAACAGTAGAAAGCCCAGTGGCATTTAGGCAAGTTCCTGCAAAACAGTCTGCAATCTGACAGCATTTACAAAGAGGATCATCAATGAAGACATAAATTATCTTCTCTGTTACTTTTACATAAAATCTCAAATTATTTTTACTTTCCTACATAACGTAGTGCCTTGTTCAATATAAAACCAAGTAGGGCAGATATGCTTGAAGAGGATTCAGAGCGTAATTACAGACAATGATATAAAATTGGTCATAGACCATTTGTATAAATATTCTTATCTTTCCACATCATGATACTGAGCAAAGAATATTTTTAGTATCAGGAAAAAGAAAAGTCTATTAGTCTCTGAAATAGTTTTCCAAGAGAATTATAATTTTTTCTACTACATTTGAGTATTTTAAAACTAGGCCTGTCAGTCATCTCAAGAACATGTTCTGCAGTGAGTATTTCTGCCCTGTCAAAAATATGAGACAATAATCCCAAAAGGTTATATATTATTATCCAATTCTATACTCTTGTAAGAAAGACACTGCTGCAACTGGAACAAAAACTTCCTTCATTCATTATGAAGCTGTGAAAAATCTCTCTAACGTGTGCCACTAAGTAGGGAAAAAAATCCAAGACAGGACTTTACCAACTCCATATTTAGATGAGAACTGGAAGAACATCTGGCTTATGCAAAGTAATGGTTACTGAGCTCCCTAATGTTTATGACTTTAAAATGTCCTTAATAGTGAATTGAGTATGTAGAGTATTTCCTGAATTCTAGATGCTGAACACAATTCTTACTTAGTTCTTGCAGCCTCCTTAGATATATGGAGTCTTCTTCAGCATTCTCCATTTCAAGACAAAAATAAAGGCTTGACTTCTCTATAGCAAACCAGCCTTTTTTCCACTGATCCAGGTTATGGCAATCTTTGTAGTACAGCTGGCCAATCAGGTCACAGTCTCTCTCTAACAAGCATTCAGCCACAGGTGGAACAAAATGCTACCAAAGAAAATGGGGTGAGTCAGATGAAGAAAAAAACCCTCTTCCCCTAAAAAAACCCAAATCAAGATATTGCAAATCTGTAAGATTCAAGGATGAAAGCCACAGTAAAAAAACAAAAAGACACTTTCAGATTTATCATTCATAAGCCTATATATACACTAAATTTAAATTATAAAATCAAGTATAACATTTTTTCCATTCATACTCTACAATTCAACCATTTTTGCTTTCTAAACTACAACTCATTTAATTACTAATGGGACTATTAGCATTTGGTACTGTATAAAATATGGTACTGTTTTATGAATTCTGTTTCAGCAAATAAAAGAACAGAATTGCAACCATAAACAACCTGGCTGAAACAAATTCATATAGTGTATGTCTTTATACTAGAGCAGCTTTAATATATTCTTAAGGTTGGCATTAAAATGTTGCTTCAATTCCTTTTCCATTTTATTTTATTATCTTGTTTCAAAATTTAAATCACCAAAGTTATTTCTTCCTGTTGCAAAAGAAACCTTTACACACAAGATAGATCAGTATTCATCAAGAATGGCTTCCCAGAGGATTTTAAGCTAACAAAGACACTTTATTCCTTGTGCAAAGGCTCCTGGCCTAACTGGAAAAGATAATTATCAGTATTACCTTAGCTATTGCCCAAGTCCATTTTCTTTGTGAATATGCAGTTTCTGCTCCAAATAGAAAAACACGTTCTGACATTAAGTAGATTTCAAAGGTAAAGATGTCCCTAAAGCAAGCAAGAGGAAAAAGGCAGCTGTATTAGTCTTCATAACAGTAGACACACACAAGTCCCATTTCCCTCTCTCTTTTTTCATTATTTCATACCTATGGAATGGAATCCATCTGCATTTCTCCTCCAATCTTAAAAGTACAACCCAGCTAATAACAGAGTATTTTATAACACAACATGATCAAAGTGTTTTTCAGATCAATAATATGTGTTTAGAGGCCACTGTATAATAGCTTTTTCAGTAATTCCGAAATTAATAAAATTGATTACATATAGTCATTAAAATTCACAGGCAATTTTTTGCTTTGGCAAGTTCATGTGATTTCAGCGAGTATATTTTTATGATGCACTCAAAACATTATGTTTAGGTTTAATATAAGCAGACCAACTCATTGAATGGGAAGTTGTAAGCTACCACAGAGTCATAGAAATGCTGGGTCAAAGGGACTTTTAGATGTCACTTGGTCTAATCTGCTCAAAGCGGGACTATCACTAACCACAGAACAGCAACAAAAAGCCTTGAAAACCTTCGAGGATGGAGACTACTATTTCTCTCAGCAGCCTCTTCCTGTTCTCCACCACCCTTCTAATGAAGAGGCTTTTCCTATCATCCAGTTGAACCTCCTAGGGTGAAATGCATGGTCACTGCCACTTGTTGTAATGCCTGCCACCACCAAGAAGAGTTTGGTTCTGTCGTGTTTGAAGTTGCTGTAGCTCAAGAAGTTCTTAAAGGTTTTGGGGGGATGTTTCTTCGTTTTTTTTCTTTTTTAAAAGTATATCATTATTTAAACAGATGGACCCTGTTTTTTCATTTTTAACTGACAAATAATAAGGATAGTAAAGAAGAAAAAAAAAATTGAACCAGCTGAAATTGTTTGGAATTCAGGAGGTAAATGTCTTGTTGGACTTAGGGTCAGTCTTTAACTTATAAATTATGGTTCACCAATTTATGGTATGGTTTCGTTTGTGACCAGTCCCTAGAATCCAAACAAATGGGGTATGCTTTTTCCTTTCAGTGCTGAAGACTGAGATTTGTCTACATCTGGAGAACTGAACATGAGTCAGTTCTCTCATTTTCAATAAACACTTTGAAAATTATATGTAAATACCTAATTCTGACTAATAGACATTTTAAAGACTGATTATTTCACTACAGGAAATATCAAATTTAGGGAAGTTTCTCATAAAGCTACCCAATTACAGGTAAAGCACAGCAGGAGGTTAGTCATTCCCTGAAAGTGAAATATTCAGCCAACATGTTTTTAATTTAGGTATTAGCCTGAAGTGGAACCATTTGGAGCTGTAGCAAGCAATAGGTTAGATTCAATGACAGAAGAAGAAAGTGTATTTTTCTTTCTTCTGGATACCACAAAGCTATGCTACTGCAGAATAGTGAAGGCCATCTCCAGTATATTTTACAGCATGTTGAGGCATCGCCATGTTTCAGGGTATCCCCCCTCCGAACGCCCTTTATCTCTGTAGTAGCTAAAGTCCTTTCTTCCCATTATCTTTTCCAGAAGCTTACTGAATAGACTCTGTTTTCTTTGCAGACACTTTTGCTTTGTAATCACATGCATTACAGTATTATACTTTAGAAAGATCTTGTTATTTTCACACACACGCACATAAAGAAATCTGAAAGGAAGTGTTATGGAGTTTGTTAGACAGATCCAAAGTATAAACAAAAATGTTGCCCTAAAGAAACCAAGTATCACTGAGATGCAACTCTGATTTAAATGAATCTTCACATGATGTTTTTAAAGTACAAATGGGATGTGGGAGTTATAAAAGAAAAACAAGACCACAAAAAAGTTATCTTCAAACTAACACAATGTTTGACAGTTATTCTGTTGTCCTCAGCTGCAGAATAAAGAATAGGTTTCAAAGACCAATAGATCTGTGACCAAAACCAAAAGCATTGTGGAGAACTCTAATCTGATGCATTATTATCAGGAAGAAACAAAGCAAGAGTTTTGGCTTGAGGCAGAGGTCAATCCCAGAAAGAAAAATTAGTATTAATTGTTCAATTTATCATCATGTAACCTTTTAAGCACTGAGAATATGCATTACAGTTCTAATAAGAAACAGATGTATCTAATTTATGCTGCCCTTTTAAATTACCCTAACATTTTCATTATATCACTGTAAAAAAAAAAAATTTAAAAAATCCCCAAATACCACTTTGCACTTATTTCTTGAAGTCAACATAAAACAACTCAGCTTTTTTTTGAAATTGTGTGTTCAAAATTCAGGAACAAATAAACAATTCTGAAAACCCAGAATAAAATCTTTGAAATACCTGAGTTTGTTTATTGAAATATTAATATGGGAACCTACCCTCTATTTAAAAAGGAATCTGACTTGTGCAGTACAAGACAGATAACTTCACTGATGTCAATCATACCATTAGGTGTGGTAGTTTTATCACTTTCATAGTAGCTCAGAAAGCCACTTTCCAAAGTGCACCATCTTTTGTTGCAATCTGCGATTAAAGTAAGAGAAAAGTCAGTTGGCATAATAATAAAAATTACCTCTTTTTATAGAAGTTGCCTTACAGGATGCATAGCTCTGTTGTAACGGTAATACAATTATGATGCAATCTCAGTCTCATTGACTTCAGTAGGCCAGGAATTCAATGTCCGTCCTGACACTACTTAGCCTACAGAAACTCTAGCACCTGGTAATTTAAGAATAGAACACTTGTTTTTACTGTATGAGTACATTAAATGGCTTCATAAGTTAACTGTATCATTGTATAGGGCTTTTACTTCACTTGCTGTGGAACTTGATGGAGAAAAAGCTAGTACACAATACCATTTTACCATGTTTAGCAAGAAGAGAGTTAAAGAAGAAAAAAGAAATCACGCTACAAAGTTAGAAACACTAAAAGTTACAAGAACAATATATTCTGACAAGAGTTGATAGCAAAATGAGTGAATCATGGTATGCAGTAGCAAAAGAAAGGGCTACTCTTTCTTTCCTGTTACTGGAGCTGGAGGCCAAAACCAAGTCAATCTGTCTTCCATTATTTAGTAATGCTTGGGTGTCCACTCACTGTCACAAGATCAAGGAAAACAATTTAAGCCTTTCAAATAGTCTAGAAAAAATAAATGTCAGACATGCCAGAACTTGTATCCATTGCACACTACTAGAAAACACAAGGAAAACACTATCAGAAGTTGTATTATTTAACATGATTTTTTTTTTTTAAATATGCTACCAGGATGACAAACTGAAGAACAGAAAAACTAATAGAACAACCCTTTCTAGGTACATCAGTGGTTAAGCTCAGTTCTCTCCTACTGCAGGCCCAAGTGTCAGATAGTAATGAAATTGTACAGAATTTATTCCTGTATACTGGGGGAGATAAACAGATACATCATAGACAGGTGGTAGCTATAGCCATTTCAGGATGGCATGTTCACATTGGAATGAATTGGAGATCTCTCTTGTTGCTATTCTCATATATATCTGGCAAGGGTAAATTCATTTAGCAACACTGTCGTTTACGGAATGCTAACATTTGTAGGGTGCTTTCAATGTGTAACAATTTACAGTTGCTGAGCATGGTTAAATTACCTAGTTAAGAATTCTATCTTCAAACAACTTTGAATTAGATATATTGGAGTATCCAGTAATTGCCATCTGCTGTTTAAAAAAAAAAACAAACAACAAAACAAATAAAACAACAAAACAAAACACCAAGGTGGAGGGGAAAAAAATCTGCAGAGCAACTTAAAAGTATTCTTTGGCATATTTAATTAAGACCAAATGTCTACTCACTTTTATGAACCTAAAATATGAATACAGCAGATGACATAGCATATTAATAACTATCTGCTACTCAAAATATTCATGCATTCATTCTAGCTTACATCTAGTTTTCAGAATATAATTTGAGGTGCATCTATTCCCACCACTGCAGGGAAGCAGGTCCTCAGAGAAAATACTCTGTTTATTTCTACAGTCTTAAAATGCCTATACAGCTGTAAAGATTCTGGTAAAGTATTTGTGAGAATTTGGTAAAATAGCTCTAGAAAAAAAACACAAAAATCAAACAAAAAACCCCAAACTGCAGTTGTAGGTAGTTATACTTAGTATGTTATCTGATATTTCATCCAATTAGTTTTTCTGTTGTTTGCTATGATTTATACATGTTTTATAAATATCTCAGTGCTATTTCATTAGTACTTATTTGTATCATGTTATTTGCTATCTAGTTCTATCTATATTCTATCTAAATACACATTTTAAATATTAAAATAAACAAAAGATAAAGGATTTGAAAATGTATAGGTTTACAGGAGCTGCACACCAAACTTGGAAGTTTTGATTGTTTAGGTTTTTTCATTCCCCGGCTTTCCCCCCTCCCATCCCCTAAAGCCTATTCTACAAAATAGCTCACTGTTTCAATATTCATTAAACTGTTACAACTCTCAAGGACAATTCTGGAACCTCAGGGCTTTTAACAGGGATCCATAAAAGCTTTTACACTAAAAACAGAAGCAAAAAAATCAACCTGAGCCACTAAACCTCAAACCTTTACTTTTGGATCCACTACATCAAAATAGCACCAATGTTTGAGCTCTCTTTCTGCTGATCAACAGCTATTGATTAGCAACAACTTTCCTCAAAAGTTACGCACGCCCGCTGAAACCACTGATGCTGCTAATGAGAAGTACACGCAAAGTTGGCTTACTCTCTCTCCTGCACAATTTGAAACATAATGAAAAACTAGACCATATTGCCAGGTGTTCCACCTGGGTTCAGTTCGCAGGACTGAATCACTTCTTGAGTATTCTTTTACCATTAGGGCTCAGCCCACAAAGGGATAACAGTTTTATGTGACAACAAACACAGTACTTAATTTTCAGCCCTTGGCACTAAAGGCAAGGCTGACAACTGCCTCAGAGATTCATAACACTGAGGAAGAACTTAACGGTAGTTTAATGGTTAGACAGCTTAACAGGATTCTGGCTTGCAGCCCTTTCCACAAACAGCATTAAAAAAATAAATAAATCAGTAGATCAAAAGCCCAATGTGCTTTGGGACAGGGCCCAAAGTTTAGACAAGTGCTGTAATCCCCAGTGAGAGAATGGTGGCTCCCTCTCTGGCCCAGTGAGAACTTAGTTTGCAGCAAGTCATAACTGCTTCAACAGTAGAGCTTATTTCTTTCCTCTAGAACTAAACAGCTGGGTCATTTTGGGGGGTAATGTGACGTTCTTATTTGAATCTTTACAGGCAGAGGAGAGAACTGAAACTGTATCTCCCACACATCAGTACTCTAACCATCAAGTTATTTTCTAAAGACAGTAAGAAGAAAAAAAAATATTACCACCTAATCCCAACAATCTGTGATATACATATCCCATATTACTTCATGGTAATGAGATTTTATAAAGGTAGAAACAGTTCTTGATGCAGTGCAAAAAATTAATAGAGAAGGGGAAAAAAAAAAGATCATGTGTTTTGTTTTAAATAGCAAAAAAACCCTTTTGGCATAATACTTCTTACACATGGTTGAGATATATTAGAGTCCTCAAGCAAGAGCAGCTTCTAATTCAAAATTGCAGAGAGTTTTTGTTGTTGATGAAAGGATGTTATTATTACATCTTCCTCCCTTGTCCCATTTGTCTTCTTAAACTGCAAATGGTCAGGGAAACCTATCTTCCTAAATATCTGTAAAGCACCATCCCAAAAACATCAGTCCTGACAAACACATGGGTAATTCAACATTAATGCAAAAAACAAAGCAAAAAAACACCCCCCCAAATAATCCCCCCCAAAAACAAACCACAGAACATCTACTATCTGCAAGACACTATCACAATTTCAGAGGCCAAAATCTGAGCAGAGGGTTCTTTTCCACTTACTCTATGCTCCTCCAATTACTAAGTGCAACGCTAAGCAATTGACTACAAGCTTTCAAAGCAGCTTCATTTGTGTCCACTAAAAACTTATGATGGAAGACAGTCAAAATTCAGTTGTTTCTTGTCTGACAGTTTTCTTCATAAATATTTTTCAGGCATCCTACTAATGATGCTCACTCCCATTGCATCTCCACAAAAAGCACTACAGAATACATTCTGTGAGCATTTATAGCTAAATATTCAATCTATACAGCTATTTACAAACTTATACTGAACTTCTAGCGTACCATTGTGTTAGAAGAGACCAGTAGTATTGCCTCATATTTACTCTCTACTTCTCCAAGTGGGGTCTTTTTTTTTAAAAAAAAGTTTTTTTATTAATATAGATATAGATACCCACAGTGCAGAAGACTAGGTCTGGACTACTTCAGTAGTGAGGTTTGCAGTTATTCCTTTCTTTCCTGAATAAGCTCAGTGCAGTTTCAGAACAATCCTAAAGCAAGTCCTGTCTAGCTGCAGTCCTCTGCCTCAACAGGTGTCTTTGTTAACAACTGCAAGGCTGCTGGGAAATTCCTGTGATCAGGGATTAGTTCTGTTTATCACCTGATGCTTTCACGAATTTCGACCCACTCTAACATATAGATTCTTCAAAAGCATATTGAAATAGAAGTTATGTGCTTTAACATGCTTTCATCTCCACTAAAGGTCTTAAAGACATACACCATGAGAATATGGACATTATCATACAAAAATATGTATATACCAACACAGGATGCCGTGTCAAGATTTTAGGACTACTAAACTCAACCATGAATCAGCCTGGATTTTAAAAATTCACAATATTTGTTTGTTTGGATGGAAGATAAATATAGGAACACAACTGGGGAGAAAATGGGGGAAAAAATAGCTAAGAAAATCTGATAACAACTCTCTCAAAAAAAAAATCACAGAAGACTGATATACACAGAAGATCATGTGTATATATATCTACTGTGACATACGCAGATTTTCACCTCACAAAGCTCAATTTTTTGCAAAGCTGTTGGAAGCGCTCATTTCTACTTGGTATACTTTCAAAATTTGTGAGCTTGAGAAATATGCTAGGTGTTAGTTATTTGGACTCTTACAAAGAAGACAGTGGTACTTTTACATGATTTCTGGAATACTATCATTTTAGATGGAAACTACTTTTTGGCAGTTAGTAGCATCCATCTAAATATAATTAAACTGAGAAGTATTTCTAAGTGTTTTTTATTTATCAGTAATTGTTGTTAATGGAGTAATTTTTCAGTAGTTCGGTTTTCTTCTACTGTCAACCACTGCATAAGGAGATCAAAACAATCAGTATTTTATCTGAAAGAGGTCTACCAAATCAAAAGAGAATGTCATATTGTCCTGGTTTCAGCTGGGATAGAGTTAAGTGTCTTCAGTGCTGTGTTTTGAGTTCAGTATGAGAGGAATGTTGATAAAACATGGATGTTTTCAGTTGCTTCTAAGTAAGGCTTCTACTAAGTCAAGGATTTTTCAGCTTCTCATGCCCAGCCAGCGAGAAGGCTGGGGGGGCACAAGAAGTTGGGAGGGAACACAGCCAGGGCAG
>JANZLQ010000056.1:23059347-23091638 GCA_026212715.1 Elanus axillaris | reverse complement strand
CCCCCACCACCCCCCCCGAGCAAATTTTATTGGAAATACTGCAGGAGTACAATCTCCAAAAGACAAAAAAAAAAACCAACCCCAACTGAATAGAAGTTTTTTTAAATGCTTAAAACATACTAATGTCACTAGGCATCACTTAAAATACAAACAAGGTTATTTCCACCTTTTACTTCCTGAATCATTGCTTTCCATCTTCTCTGTTATTAAGCTGAATATATTTTCATTCTCAACCACTATCCAGGCCTGTTTACATTGTCCTCCAGCTGCCCACTGCCAATTGTTTTGGCAACCTTCTGCCTTAAGTGAAGGTAACAAAGCTTTATTTTTGCTACAATTCAGTGCACGTAACATTTTTCAAATGTTTCTTTTAAAGTGTTAGATATCAATCAATCATTCTAGTTCATGTCTAGGAGGGAGTCTGACCCACATGCTGACATGGAAATAACTTTTGTGTGAAGTTTTCTGGAAATATCTGTAACATACTGACTTTAATGAATGAGTTTTCAAACATGCCATCTCTAACAAGGAATTATTTTGCATGTTAAATATTTAAGAGGGAGAATTTTATTTAATAACAATGGCATTGAAGTGTTTCATAAGGCAATAATTCAGTTTGAATTGATTAAGTTCAAATTTGTTGGCCTAGCAATTTATTAACCACAGACAGAAATTATTGCTGAGAAAGCACACTGGGGTATTCCCCACATTGTTACATGTTGTAAATCATAAATTTTCTTCCTTTTATTGTAAGGATGGTGCATTTATTTAGAATAAAGTTTTTAGATGCAAGATAGTGGAGTAAAGAAAACAATGATTTGTTACTATCTGAACAATGCCATACTGCTCCAAACAACATAAAGAAACCAGCACAAATGAAAAACAATTTATCTAAGGTCCAAAAGACTAAATTGTCACTTAAGCTACAATGATATTAAAGTACTCAGTATTTTAAGGATCACCTTTATAATTCTTATTTCAGACCATCCACTTTGCATAACTGATGAAAACTCAAATGGTCTGATTTTTTTAGTAGTCCAAAAGCAACTCCAAACTGCTCTCTCTCCACTGCCGGCAAAGATACTGTTCACATCTCCAGTGCACACTGTGCAGAAGAAAACAGTTCTGGAGTTTGATTATTCAAAATCCACTGTTTGATTATTTGTTTGTAACAAAAATGGGTGATGAGTTAAAGAGTATGAAGGGGAAAAAAAAAAAAGGCAGGGGAATGACTACAAATTCTGAGCATCTTAAACTCCAGTGGTCCTTACTCTGATGAACTCCAACAGAGACTGAAGTGAGACCACCCAATCTTGAAAATCATCACGAAGTAACAACAGAAATCCATGAATGCCAAAACAGTTTTCTTTATGAACACTGCTTTTCCTGCTTGTTCAGCTACTGCAAGCTAAAGGCATTATGATCAATCACCTGCTTTTAAGTGCTTAGGGTTCTAGACATTACAGCGTCAATTACAAGGCACATTAATGAACTGCAGGCATACTCTTTGGTCTCCTTCTAGTACATGCTAATCCATTTTATTTAGTATTGGAGAAGATTTTAATCATCATAATGTGACTGCCAGTGCTCATCTGATCATACTCATCATAGATTAGGCAAATCCTAAGGTTTTCAAGACTATTTCTTTTCCACTTCAGACTGGACAAAAGAATAGTCTCTATTAAAGTTTAGCTTTCACAGAAGGATATCTGTATGACTTAGCTCTTTATGATATAGGCAATGTACCAAAAAAAAGTAATTCTTTTCCAACATTAGTTGTCTGAGCTCCACCACACCAATTAAAGATTAAATTCATAAACTGCATTTAGTTAATTGAGTTGTAACAGATTTAAAAAATAGTGAGTTGATAACAGAAGATATATACTAAATAATTAAAAATTTGCAATGGCATATCATGGCATTTTTAACTAATTAGGAAATGAAATTCACATACACTATCATAACATATGTTTGTACCTATCTTTAAGTTTGTGGAAAGAACACTTCAGTGAGGATATGTTGTCTACACTGCCTCTGAAATGCTCTGCTCTTCACTACTGTAACTTTACACAAATATTAATATTTCAGCTATACTAATTAAATACCTTAAGTAAAGGATGCAGGCTGAGGGAAAAAAACTAATCAGTGTTGCCACTGGTATTTTTAAAGTTACTTCTGTCCTAAACATGGCAAATCCATAGAATTAACAGATGGATACGAAAAATGTGGTTTACATTGGCCTCAATTTAAAGGAGAAAAAGCAAACCAAAGCTTCCAAGTAGTTTTTCAGCATGTCTCCTGTGAGAGCTGACTGATATGTTTACAATTAAACAGGAATCAGCTAGGTGCAAAATAACATTCTAGCTACATTTAATTCCACAGTATATTGAGCTACTGAAAGAAGAAAGATGTAACTATTCTTGAAAAATACTTTTTTCAGTTTTACTGTCATCTCAAACCTTCCTGTTGCACCTACACAAAAAAAAAAGAAGACTCTCCGTTACTTAAGTGTATATATACATATATATGCACACACACTGATTATATAATCTTTCAGGTTCATTGAATGCAGAAATAATGTGTTCATGTGATTTAAAATAAATAAATAAATGCAGACCTGGTCTACCATTATAAATGAAAGTACACATAATGATGCTCTGCTTCCTATATGTAGGGTTTTTGATCCAATAGATTATTTTACCATGGGGTTTGAAGCCAAGCTAGTAGTTCTTAAATGCAAATATCATGTATAGTGATGGATAATGCTCTCGGGTAATTCCAGTACTCTTAGAGGAAAACAGATTTCCCCAATACTTCATTAATAATGTTATAACCTATGACAAGTAGACATAAAACCTTCTTCAACTGTTTACACATGCTGTGCCACTTTGTAAAATCTTTTTTCTTCATAATATTCAAACAAATTCTGCTTTTCTTCACTGTTAATTTTTTACATGATCAAGGTAGCTGGCAGTATATGTATTAGTCATCTAGAAAGCCTGACTGAGCATTACTGAGAAGCTGATAACTTTGTTGTTTTCATTCCTCCTTCCTTACTCTCCAGCCCAAATTAAATTAATCATGAAGCTTTTGATCGTTGTGGAAGCATTAGGCTTTCTACCATGTTTCATGATTGCTTTAGGTGTACTTACATCTCAATGAGATCTTAATAGCATAGAAACAAGTGAACAAGAAAAATAAAATCCTCATCAGGCCACATTTTAACTGCACATTAGAGATTAATATTAACTTTTTAATTTTTCTTTGACAGACTACCTGTTTATGCCCTTCTCCACATTCTTTAATAATATCTTCAGCAACATAGAACAACATCCCACAGAATTATTTTTGAATGTACAACACAGATCTTCCCTGTAAAGGTGGTCACTGACACATTTATCTTGACTGATTCAACCACCTCACTTTAATAGCGTGTTATTTTAAATCATTTTTTTAATCTTTTTTTGGAGTAGGGTTGCAATTAGTTTAAAACTGAAGAAGTAATAGTCAAAACAACAAACCTTTCATCCAGTCAACAAAATTTCCTGTAATCATTCCTTTCGTATTGCACAACAAGCAAAAAGAAGCTTTTAATTTTTGTTACAGAATTCAAGTTACTTCCTGTTTAGTTGTTTCTGATGTCATACCCAGCAATTGATCTTTGCCATGGTTTTGAGCATGGAAGATTGGAATTAATTTCTTGCCAAGGAACTGCTAGAAAATTAGCAATATGGCCTTAATCCATCATCCCAGCAGCTACAGCTTGATGCAAACAACTACATTTAAAAGAGGCTGGATCATTTGCTTCCACTTCAAGTCACCAATGTATCAGTACATTTGATCTTAAAACACTTCTTCATATTAATCTTTCCCCCTCCAATATATCCGTTATATTCTTGGGTTGTTTTAGTTTTGTTTTTTAACATCTTGCTACAGATTTGTATTGTTCTGAAATGAAGAGTAAAGCCTGCATGAATCAAACAAGGACAAAGGAGGACAAATGTTCATTTGTTTTTCTGTCACCTCCACCTATTTAAGGCATTCCAGGCCAGGCTCATTCAAATGTTTGTAAACATATTTGATCATAGTCTGCACCAGCAATCAAGTAGGGAACTCTTTCTTTAGAGAGCTTCCCAGTTATTATTACAAATAACACCTTATCACCACAAACTCTCCAAAAGGACACGTGTTCTTGGCGCAAGGGGGACAAGGATGGGGTACAGGGGAACACAACAACAGGGATGACACTGTTTCATGTTTTCCCATTCTTGATTAATTCCACCTTCCACTGCCCCACCCCATTTCATATCAGGCATTTCTCTCTCCTCTGACTTACCACCAATCAATTATCTGAAAAGTCTTCCCATTCCTCCTCCCACTTTCTTTTGTTGCCTTTAATCCCTACCTTTTTCCCTAGCTGCCTTTCCAAAATTGTCAGTTGCTTTGCTCAGGGTTCCTCATTAGATCTCAAAATCTTTAAGCATCTATTTTGCTTTCTGTCAACTTATATTCAACACCTCTCCTGAACTCCTGTTTCATATTGCTGTTGCCATCACCCTGGACTCACTTCATATTCGCAAATATTATCACAATGATACCATGAAGAATCTAAACACATTAAAAAGGCTTTCTCCTACTACTTTAGCATGACAAACAATCATTACTACTCATCTTTAGGATTTCATTTAACTACTGTTCTCTGTTCACCTACTGTTAGACACTTTCTACTGTACTTAGAGAAACCCTTCAAAAAAATTAAAAGGCTCTATTTTCTCATCCATCATGTTCATGATTATTAATCAGGATTACATTTTCTCATTTTCTCCAGGGAAAAAGAAAACATTTCCTAATGAACAATGCCCTTGCAGAGGATCATTATAAATTCCCATCACTATATATCAAAAAGTCACAGACTTCTAAGTCTGCCCCTGAATCCCAGCCACATCATCTCTGGCACTGTATTTCATAAAATCATAGAATCATTTAGGTTGGAAAAGATCTTTAAGATCACTGAGTCCAACTGTCAACCCAATGCCACCATGCCCACTAAACCATGTCCGGAAAGTGCCACATCTACATGTTTTTTGAACACTTTCAGGGATGGGGACTCCACCACCTCCCTGGGCAGCCTGTTCCAATGCCTGACAACCCTTTCAATAAAGAAATTTTTTCTAATCTCCAATCTAAACCTCCCCTGGCCAACTTGAGGCCATTTCTTCGCAGCCTATCATTAGTTACTTGATAGAAGTGACCAGCACCCACCTCACTGCAACTGCCTTTCAGGTCATTGTAGAGGGCAATAAGGTCTCCCCTCAGCCTCCTCTTCTCCAGACTAAACAACCCCAGTTCCCTCAGCTGTTCCTCGTAAGACTGGTTTGTTGCCTTTCTTTGGACACACTCTAGCACCTCAATGCCTTTCTCGTAGTGAGGGGCCCAAAACTGAACACAGTTCACAGAATCATAGAATGGTTTAGGTTGGAAGGGACCTTTAAAGATCATCTAGTCCAACTCCCCTGTGTGGACAGGGACATCTGTCACTAGATCACGTTGCTCAAAGCACTTCCCTTTAAGCCTGTGTTTTTTAACAGAGATGAGAACACATCTCTGTTCTTATGCACAAAACTATTTCACTTCCTTCCACTGACTGACATTCACATCACTTCTCTTTCAGCCACCAGTCTCAAGCATCGTCTTTGACTGGTCCTTGTATGCCCTTATCAGTTCTCCACATTACTCGTGCCCTTTGGCATCTTGTACCTGTTTAATATAATTCACTGTAACACATCTTTTGGTGTTGTCCAGTTTTGCTTTACTTGTACCATTAGCGTTAGAGAGGAAATGAAAATTACTAGGCACTCTTTTACTGGTTCACTCAACATGAATAAACATTTCCATCTGCCACAGAGCAAGTAATTTCTATCTTCAACAAAACAAAAACCACTCTGAAATCAGAAAGAGCATTGAGCCACAATGAAACAAGAGGTTTTCGATAAGAAATGGATACTATTTCTTGTACATAGCAGACAATACTCATCACTATTCCAGCTTTAACTTGCGAGTCGAGCATGGAGGGGAAAAAAGTCAGAAATAATTATGGCACACAGCCATACATACCATTTCCTAGTCTTTATATTTGGCAAAGTTTCCTCAAATATCTCAGGTAATCACATCTATTTCAGAACCACCCAACGCAGTAACAAAGAGGATCCTGAATTCTCTTTATCAAAGTGAAATTCTAGTGCAAACACTGTGATACCTAGGGCCTCCCTGACTTCAGATACCAGTGAGTCTTAAATAGACCCTAAAAAAGGGGGTATATTCTAGCAGACCAGGCAAGCATCTGTCAGAGCCCTTCTGATGGTCACAGGGGAGGTTACCACTGGCACCACCATGGTAGACTGACATTTCAAGACAACATTTGAGCTGTCATGAAGGATCAGATGACATGCTTTTATTTAAGCACGAACGATTTTGAAATAGAAATGGGAATTTCGGCAAGTTGCAGGTTGAACAAATTGATTTGGTACAATCTGTTTTTCACTTTTGCTCCAGAGAGGAAGCTTAAGAAATTCACACAACATGGAGAGTCAAAGAAATTTATGGTTTCATACTAGCAGTATATCACTGCCAGAAGTTCAAGCTAAACCAATCACTTTTTAAACTAGAAATGGGCCTGAGACATGATGTTCTGATCTCAATCTGAACTTCACAAAGTTCATGGTGGTTATGTTAGGATTTGGCATCTGGCTTAGAATCTTCTCCACTTTTAACAATGAAGAAAAAAAATTAACAGTGGACTCTCCTCTAACAAGTTTAATAGAAATCAATGAATCAGTTTGATCCAATCTCATTTCAACATTATAAGAAGTCTAAATAGGTGTCTTTTAACACTGAAGTTATAATAAACCCCTCTAAGTCTCTCTGGGAGTCGTTCTAGTATGGATGTGAATTCCAATATGAACAAGATTTGAGGACATTCCTGGACGTATTTGCCTGGTAATTACTGGCTAAAGCACAAACTTGAGACAGGGAAAGATTTTTAGAACAACAGAGCCCTCTAATGGACTAATGCTGTATTACCGGGTTTTTCTGTAGTGCTGCAGTAAAATTAATTTGGTTTTCAACATGAAAATAAAACGCAGGAGGTATTAAGAGAAGAATTACAGACTATGAAAGCTTAAGGAGAGAAACTATTCTGATTCCCAAATGGCCAGAAATCACATAAAGAAAGAGACATTGTTCAAATGGAGGATCTAAAAAGAAACCTCTTGGACCATTTGGTATTTTTGGTTTTAAGAAACTAAGCTTTGGGAAGAAGCTAGTTTTGCACTATTGTTTGTAATATTTATACACGCAGAAGGAGCTGAGAGGCTGGTGGCATGTCTAACCTTCATTCTGTTTCAGGCCTTGATTTTGGTTTGCCTTCTGCTGCACTGCAGTCAGTGATCTCCACATAGCACCCATGTACTAGAAGGGAATAAATATCTAGTAGAAAGGCTGTGTAAGTGTGTGCTTTCATGATCAGCTAAAGCAAATCTGAAATCAATGATGTTGAAAGGGCAAAGCTGATACCATACTGCCACACAAACAACAGAACCAACACACACATGCACACACAAAATAGTAGTTTTAAAAAATCTGTTAGAAAGGAAATTTAAGGCCAGGGGCAGCAGTCTTAGATTAACTTAGTCATAATCTGCACCCTGAAAACATGTAACAGAGCAATAAAGAATGCTTCAATAGTGAATTGGCTCTGGAACAGTTTTGTATCAACATATACAGTCAGAAAAACTGACTTGGCATAGTGGGCAGAGCAGGAAGTGCCCCATATCAACAGAGAAAGATCAAAGGACTACTGGAGGCAAGAAAGATGGTCCCAATGGTTATAGGCAGGTGGAGTAAGGAAGAAGAAAGCAAGCAAAAAATGGATGCCTGGTACAGAGAGTCTCAAGAGGGACACAGCTAGTTTCTAATGACCTATCGCTCTGGAAGAGAAATTCCTCCACAAGTCTGTACAGCTCATTGAAGTACCACATTTGTCCCTTAACCAAGAAGCTCAGAACATCCATAAGGGAGCACTCAAAAGTATTCAGGGGCATACATCCACACAAGAGAAGACGCTCATTGATGAGAATGCATTCCAAGGATTCTCACTGATGAAATACCTGGAAACCCCATGACAGAATAGTAACACTGAGCATTGCAGCACAGTGTGGGTCATCCCACAGGCAGAGACTGTAAAGTGAGTTGGTCAACTTCATTCTTTCTATTGGAACAATGCAAGAGAAACTCAGTGAACTACAAGGTCTTAGGGTGAGGGGGTGGTGTTTGCGTTTTGGCTTTGTTCCTCCTTAAAGACATTTACCTGTAAACCCTACTTAAACTAACTGGCAGGTCACATAGTCATCATAATAATCAAGACTGAGGATTTCAGTATAGCTAAAAAGAGTACTGTGCTCAACTAAGACCCATTTCTCTCCACGATGCTCATTCAGCGAACCACATCTTGCAGGATTAAATTCAAATGACATGTAGCCACTTTTGGTGAAATGTTACATGTCTAAATCATTTGTGGAGTTTTGTTATAGCTACAATAGAACAGTATAAATCCATAAATTGCATCATGTTTTTGATTAGTTGGTTTTTGACTGACCTCAAAGAATGTACCTGACAAGTAAAACTTCCTTGGAACACAGTAACTAGAAAGAAAAAAAAAAAAAAGGTCTTTCTCAGTCTCAAATTTCCTGCCATACCCTGGGGAAGAATAGTAAGATCTAATATTGAACATTATGTGGTCCCTCAAGCCCATCTAAATAATTTCACACTTAAAAAGATAACAGGAGAGGAAATGAGATCAACTCCAAAATGAAAAGTCTTACTGAGAGACCATTCACATTTGAAACAGGTTTGTCTGTACACAAATTTGAAAGAAAATAAGAACAAGGCAAATATGTAACAACACCTCCCCCAAATACCCTCCCAGGTTCCAGCTACTTCTGAGTCATCAATTTCCTCACACAGAAATAATAGCTTCCACTTAATGTCCTACAACAGATTTTTCTTCCACTACTTCAGTCATTCACTGAACCTGACTGTCCCCACTTATCCCATATCTACAGCATCCTGAAGAATTCCACAGCTAACTACTTTACATCACAATTGTCATGCCGAAACCAAAACGAAACCCCCTAGATTTCGAGACTTAAAATGAGAGGCTTACTTCATGTTTTTTAATACTGGATTTGATTAAAATATTACAGTGCACAACAGAAACTGGCCAATCTAGGTTCTTAAAAACACAAAGAACATCAGTTTTGAACATTTAGCTAAGTATCACTTAAATACCACAATCTACTTCTGTATAGCACACTTTCCAGAGCACTGTGCTATAGGACAGTGAAACCTGTGCACAAAATAAGCTTTCTGATTTAGTAGAGTGCTTATGGCACACATGTTAAGAGTGAATTAATCCCAGCTCTGCCACTAACCTGTTGTGACACTTAGGGCTTTTCACCTCACCTCACTACATATTCGTTTTTTCCACTGTACAATAAACATAATGATACTTCACCTGCTTTTTGAAGCCTTCTGAGAATTGCAGCAATAAAGTACTACATAAAAAGAGATATGCATTTATATTGAAATGCACCTATTCACAGAGCCATCAATTTCCAACTCACTAGTTAAACTATCTTTATAAGCATTCATTCACAAAAAGCATATGAAAAATTTACCTGCTCATTTTTGCAGATCCATACAGTATTCCCCTGAAGTACAGTAAAGATTTTGGCTTTGTATCCTTTCAGCTCAAGATACCCACTTTTCTCAAGGGTGACAGAAGTTCGAGACTGAGAGTTATGATCAGACTGTGATTTCAAGGCATTGAGCACTGTATTAACCCAGTCATTCCTTTCTTCTAAACAAGAAAAAAAAAAAAGACAAAGACATGGTTAAGCAGCAACTTCATTCTTCTCTACACATTGGTTTTCCTCTTCTTCCTACTATGCTATGCTGGTTGATGGTATAGATATACCACTCCAGAGAGAACATCCACTTTGAAGGCAAGGCATAAATAAAAATAACATGAGAGTCCGTATCAGTGGAGATGTTAGCAAAGACAACCAATTAACTCGCAACAATCAACACACAAATTGAAAGTTATACAAACTGATGACCAAGATTCTCAAAATCCTAACTACCAATTCCAAGACGCTTAATTCCAGACAGCTTGAAGACTGAGGTGGTAGACAGGTGGCATGTTCACCTTCTGGAAACCAGATCAATGGGAATGAACTCCAGAAGTTAGGTAGCAAAAATCAGGGAGCCTAAATACCATCTGTTACTAAAGGCGCAAGCCATCGCCAGTGCTATTCTATCTTTGGCCATGTTTTTAAGCAAAAACATTTGGCAATTTACAGTCTATTCCATTAAGTTGTAGTGGATAAGCTTGATATTGTCAAGGGTACTGAGTAATCAAGAAAATGCATGTTTTAATATCTTTGCATGCATTATTAATTTAACATCTTACAAATACACAAACACAAGTAGGTGAAGTAATAAACTTCCATTCAGTCTCATTCACTACATTCAGATATTTCACAAGACTAAGATCGATATACTTCAGTGCTGAATACTCTGAATGAATTAGACCTGCCCCATGCAATTTAATATTTCAACTCTTTGCTCTGAAAGATTCAGGTCATAAATACATTGGGAGTGGGCAAAGAGGGAAGGAAAGTTCTATCTACAGTACATATAATGTTGACACAATCAGTGCCAAACACTGCAAAGAGCACCATTAGAACAGTCACATGCTTACTTTCTAAGTGTTATGTGTGCAACAAGAAGGAACAAATACATGAATCTGAGAACCAGAAAATAGTCTGAAGATAGCTGGACAGACTAGCACAGGGAAGGTGTTCCAAGTGCTTCTCTTAGAAGTTTTGTTTTAATACATGCTCTTTTAACGTCCTTTGAAATGATCAATGGAATATTTCAGTACAGTTGAGGGCATGAAATTCCTCCAGAAATTCCTCCAGAAGTATTTTTTTAACAGTATTTCACTCAAATTAAACAAAATCGCAGTGCATCTGAGCAGATTATGGTCCACTTGCTATCCCTTAACTACTTAATTTTTTGCCCCAAATGCTCCTAAACTTTCCAATTCATTATATATAGTTCTTCCCTCTAGATATTTAAATCAATCCAAAAATAGTGGGTCTTTAGTATACCAAAAACTAATAAATAAGAGCACTGAAAGCAAACAAAACAAGCAGTGTAGTCCACTGATTGCATGCCAACATTGGGACAGAGTTCAACGAAGACAATGATAGCATTTTTAATTTTGTTACTCCAGCAGAAAAAAAGGGAAGTTAATAAACAAGGTCCACAGGATGAAATATGTATAGAAGTTCCATTTTAAAATATTTGAAAAGAAGTTAAGTACCCTTCAATAGTCCCAGAACAATTCCCAACCACAAACCCACTGAAGGAATAGCATCAAGTAACAGTTTGTGTGCTTAACAGAAAGCAAGCAGGGTTATTTACATAATTTACTATGACCAGCTCTGGATACAGGAAGGACCAAATTACTTGTACAACACACATTTCTAACCTTAAGTAAACAGCTTTACAGACAGGCCACTATGTCCAAAGATGGTCATTACTAAATGAAAACACAATTTTACATATAACAAGTGATTGCTCTGAATATATTTTATAAGTCACAATAAATTGTTAACATTTTAATAATATTCAAAGGCAATGGTCCATAAAGCAAATTACAGCCTTATAAAATGCACTGTGCTAAGATGACTATGTTCAAATTTATAAAAAAAAAATTGGAAGACAAATGTAAAAATAATAAAAATAGACATACTTTTTAACTCAGCTAAGAGCATAAAAATGCCTGAAATTATTTCAGCCAAACCTGGTAAGAAGGATTTGTTCACTGATGCTGCACTCCTGTTACAGCCTGCAGTGAATGTTTACAGCCAAGCTATAACCCATAAAAATGGGATTTGATAATGGAAGTGCTGAGAGACCCTTAGCTCTAATGGGTCTGGCATGTATTGCTGTAAATACATATTGCGTATCTTTTTTTTTTTCTAGGCATTCCATTTCATTTGATTGTTTCCATAAATAAGTCATACATGCACTGATATTGATTCCACATATTACAGCTGTAAGTTAATAAAGCATTAAATCAGAAGCCATACTAACTTCCCTACTACAATTTACATTTGTATTCTCTATTAATACATGGCTGAAAATACAGTATAAGGCAGTAAATACAGACACACAGAAAACCCCAGATTTCCTTTGATCACAGCATCACATTCAACCCATCAACTTCATTGTTGCTCTTTGTCAATTTTATATCAATCAGTGACTCAGAGCAGATGGCTGAGAGCGTACAGGCTGTAAGAGCTGCTAGTGAAACCTCAGGAACGTCCAGACAAATTCATGTTTGGGAAGGATGGGGGAGGAGGCAGAAGAGTTGGAAAATAGTATTGTCATTTTGATATTTTTAAAAGCCATTACCCAACAATTGCAGTTGTTCTTACAAAGCTTACAGTTACCTCCAGTTTCACTTTATGAGCACAAAACAGCTGGATTCCAGAAATATTCCTGCTAATATAAGAAGTTATATTTCACAAATACAATTTATTGGCAGTGATTACGTGGCTTTTTGGCAATCATTTGAATTACACATATTCTACTTACCTTCTTTATCCACACGGAAGACAAAAGTCCTATGGGATGTGACAACTTCAAATTTATTCTCCCCATGAACTCTTACTGTTGCTATAGCAGAGAGCAGTATTATTCCCTTTGAGAACACCTCCTATAATAAAAATGAAATACAAATAGTTAATAACACTCATGAAATGTTAAAGATCTCTCACATAATAATACTTGCCTGATGTTTAAGAAGTTCATATACACCTGCTGTGCTCCTAAAAGTTCACCACACTATTAATAAAACTGCATCAGTAAGTAGACCACTTCACTGCCTACACAAGCATCACCAACTTCATGTCTCTGGGTCTATGCACACCTACTGCCTTCTAAAATAGAGTAAAAATTCATGGTGAGCTAGAAGGCATATATCTGAGATACCACTTCATAAATTGTCTCATGGCACTAATATTGCAAAATATCATACTCTCTTAAATTGATGATTTTATGCCAAAGTAAATTACATTTACTATCTCACAGAACCATAATTAAAAAATACATAACTATTATACTTGTAGAATAGGATCAGACAAGGGAAAAAATTGTGTCTTCTCCAGAGTGAAAACTGCAAAGAATTCTTCTGTTCCTTCCTGACTCCTCCAGTGGCTAAACAAAAAGAACAGTAAATTCACTGTTATTATCCCTAATTTTGAACTCAAAGAGGGTCATCACTTTCTGGAAAAATCCATTGCCCTGTCATTACTAGCAAGAATACTAGCTTAGATCAGGTATTTACTTCACTGCTATATGAGACAGGAGGAGAACAATCCCTCAAAAACATGATTTGCCATCAGAGCAAGTTTTCCCAGGATTTGCTAATTTCCAACTAGGAATTGGGACAACTGAACTGAAAACAAAAACAAGATGGGAAAAAGGAATTGCTACGAGTACTTTCTCCAAGTAGCTTTGTCTTGTAACCTAATTAACCTAAGTATTCTGGAGTGAGGTGGTGGGAGGAAAGCTCCGACTTGCAACACTTGAGAAATACTTCTGCACGATTCCTGGATTCCAGAGTTAACAATACTGCTCTTGTCTCCACTAATGCTTTGATCAACTGGTTTTCTAAGACAATTTAGAAATATTGCTAAGATTTATGATCTAGATGCTGTAATAGTCCAAGAGTCAGCTCCCCATAAAGAAATTGTACTGCAATAACTTTCCTCCCAAAGTACAAATTATTATAATAGACTTTATACAAGGACTTAAGGAACCACTGTGAATGCTAATCATGAAGGATGCACAGGGTCATTTTTTTGTTTACCGAGTTTAACATACTTCTGATTTCACCAAATTCATACTCTTACGTTGTTTTACTTCTAGCTACTACTACACATCAATGAATGCAGTTTAGCAGATAAATGAATAGAAATATCAAAGTACAGCTGAAGTGAACATGTTACTGTAATTACACACAAGAACTACTGTCATTCAGAATGGTCTTAGTACTGTACATCTATTTTCATTATGGCTATATTTGTTAGAAAAGAGATTTTAACATATTTGTTAATAAGGCTGGATATTACATTAACTACTGATCATTCACAATAGCAAAACAAACTTATTACATATGCTGTTTCTAAAGGTGTTCAGATATCATATCATGGTGTTTGCAGGCATCTACTGGCTGTATTTGGTACTGTAAGAGAATAATTTAGACTGATGGAAGTCACAGCTATTTTATTTGCTTAAAAAAAAAAAGTCCATTTCCTTTTAAGCTGAGCATAGTTTTGGTTTTGCTATTTAAAATTATCCTTTTTAAAGCTTTGTTCTCCAAGGCATACATGTTTTCAAATACAGTTTAAGCCATAATAATTTATCAATCTTTTTTCTGCAGCAGCTTCTCCTTCACATGCAAGAAATAATGCTTACTGTTAAAGCTCTTGTTGATCAAGATACAATTCCTCTCTGTGAAATACTCCAGACTAGAAATTATTTAAGAATATAGAAAACACAAACACACAGAGCCAAGAACCTCACAGATACTTCTTCTGTTACTGAGAGATGTACACTAGTTTTATGGCTGCTAAAAAATTCTCTGACAAAATTTTCCAGTGGCAAATGAATTATTTTTTTTAATGTATTAACTGCTTTGATGATAACTTTTATTTTCAAATACAGGCCAATGTCACTCCTTGACAGCTGTATTTCAGAGTTGGGCTAAAAGATCCCGGAAAACACCATTTTGCACTGCTTTGGCTTCCCTTCCACAACAGATTAAATATGACCTATTTCAAGAATGATAATGATTCACCTGTTTTGCAGCAAATTCTGTTCTTTGTTATGCTCACATGCAACCTAACACAACAAAATATTGAAGTTCTCCATATGAAAAGGCAAGACTTTTTCCTAAATCATTAATGTATTTGTCAGGGACCCTAAGCTGGTTTTATATAAAAATTTTCAACATAACTAGCAGGTTTTGCCTTACTACAAAGTGCATGTTAGAGCACCAGAGTTCTCCTCCCAAAAGTAGGAAGAAGTTTGAAACAAAACCTGTACCCATTGGGTAGCTGAAAAGAATTCTCAAAATCCACCTTCCCCTCTTCAGTTTGCTCTCACTTCAGTTCACTACATTCTGTTAAGGCAAAACCACACGGGATGTTCTCTGACCACATCAACTTGCTCAGGTCCACGAACGTAGAAGAAATGAGCAACATCACAGATTCAAACAAAAAACATTCCTAGGTCAGATGCTGTTTGTAGAAAACTATTTTTTTTCATATATGCAGATATATAGTAAAAAAAGAGATCTCTATTGATAGGAAGTTGATGCACAGCTAGATCATAATTAAGAGAATTATTTAGAAAATTTAGATTAAATCATTCAGAGAAGTGTTTAGATGGGCTAAGTACACATTTTCAGGCATACTACCATCTATGTCTTCCCTCCCCATCCTCCACTTGTTTCACTCTTCATTAGCTATGTAGTACACTTCCCCTTCTTGAGAACCTCAGTCTTCTCAAATTCCTAATTTGAATGACAAATAGAGCTATTTAATATTGGTAGTGTTTCTGAGTAAAATAAACAGTTTCATTCCACTAAGTCTATCCTTCTCTGCTTGTAATAGAAAAATATCGGAGTATGGATTGATTTCCTTTTGAGAATCACTTTTAATTGATATGTGAAACCAAAAGTATAATTCCTTTTAACCTGCTTTTCTGTGTAGGAACATCCTTGGACAAACACACATTAGAATAGACAAAACTTGCCATTAAGATCTAAAGTTAAAACAACAATTTCCCCATTTAAATATATATATATATAAATATATATATATAGCTAGACTGCCTTGCAAGAAACTGTATAACTGTCCCTGACTTTTACCAGAACCGGCTCCTGACCTGCACGCACATCTTGATGGGTCTGCACATAGTTGCTTACAATGTCAAGGTAACAACACATAATCAACAGCAGGAACATGCTGGTATACATCTAGCAGGCAATATGAATATTCTCAGTGTGGGAGTAGTTATCCAGTAGAGACCACTGTACTAAAAACTCACGCTCCCCAGTGACACTACTGCTCACCCAACACAACCTCACTGTGCACTGAGAACCATTGGTAGCCAACTATGTTTTCCTCCTATCTGCAAGCTACTGCAAGAGTTTCACCAAATCCTCAGTTCCCAGAATTTGCTTTCAGGCCTCACAGTTCTCAGACATATGAAGTTCTTAGCATACGTGCCTCATCAAGTTAAAAAGACAGACACTCAGATTTGGTCAAACTGTATATACACACAGACCAACCAGTATCTCTTTTGATCCCAGGAGTGAGGTTTTTTACTCAGATTCCAGGAAGAGCAAGAGAAAGAGGCTTCAGACCAAGCCTTTTGCAAGCTCCTGATAGTCTAAACCACCACAGAGACCTTTTAAATGGAGGATGTAGAGTTGGCAGCCTTCTATGCATCGTGTGACATGCTAAATAGTCCCCTGAGCAGAAAGGAAGGTTCCTGCAATCTCCTATGACAGACGAATGTATAACATGTACTATTCTAGAGCAACTGATTTCTAAGTAACTTTTTCAGTGACCTTCAAAAAACAAAAAGAATCCCCAGTGCAGACACAAGATTTAAAATTCTGCATTAGCATTTCTTTCCCTAATTAAGCTACAGACAATGTTAAGCAAATCCCAACACTGCATTTTTCAAGTCCTTCTTAATGACTAACCCTGCTTTTCTGCTCCTCTGAAGCCCTGGGATGAATACCATAAAGGGGTAATATTTTTTGTCACTGCAATCCAAATGTTATTCTATTGTTCCCTTCAGCTACAAAATCATGTCTTCTGCTGTGACTGAAGCAAAGTAAGCAATAAAACCAGATTGTTTCATGTTCCTAATCAGTAGGCATGAAGATCAATGTAAATAATTTTTTAAGCTTGTTCTTAATTTCTCTGCCCTCTCAGGAAATAAACAGTCTTTTTCTACTTCAGTTCTACTCCCCTCATGATCTGGTAAAATAGGGCTAACAGTGTGCATATTATAAAGCATCTATAGGACTCTTATTGATTACCACCACCCAGCGCACTGCTTGGGAACTTTTACCGGAAATTGTATTTTGTTCCTAATTTAATATGCATCTTCAACAGGAAATGCTTTCCAGCATTTCAGATAATACACATGCATATAACCTCATCTCCACCAAACACGCATATTATACAAACATCTGTCACTTTCAAGTCTAAGTAGTACTTCATTTCTTCTAAAAGGAGAAATTAATTAATCACAGAGTGAAAGCAAAGAATTTTTAGTGGTCTAAAGTGTATGAAATAAAAAAAAATTTAAAAAATCTTTCCAAAAAAGCCACATTTAAAACATCTCAAAAAAATGTAGTTTCTATTGTGAAGAAGTAGTATCAAAAGGTCATATAAATCTTTTGTACATCTGAATTTCACAAAAGGAATACACATTTTGTTGGATATGTAAATCATGGTTTTCATTTTTGTATCGCATATCAGAAGTGAACTACTTTAATTAAAACTACTCAGGAGTCTGGAAATGTTTCAATAAGACTCAATCCCTAGGTACAGAGCCAAAGAACAGCTACTGACATCGCAGTACTATGCTGATTTTAGAGACCCACTCAAACATAACCTAGTCCAATGATGTGTCACTATTCCTAGAAGACAAACAGGGAAGAGACTTTTTTCTGATTAAAGAGTAAACAAGTGTATGGAATTTGGGGTTTTTAAAAGGTCATCCACGTCACATTTAATATTTCTCAAAATCTCCAGCAAGCTGGGTTCCCATGACAAGACACTTTGCAACCACCATCATAACAACACTGGATCTCTTAAACGTGTTTTGCGTGATCCTGTTTTGTTTTTTGCAGAATGCAGCAGTGTCCCTCTTCCAATAAAGTAAGAAGTTCTGGTAATATCTCCCTGAAAAGGTCAGGAACACAAGCCCTTCTAGGAAACAAGAGCATGAGCAATACATTAATATCTCAAGAACACCTTAAAATATTTAATAATGTCTCATCCTAGTAATTTGCAATTGAAAATGAATTTAAGATGAATATTCATTTGTAATTATTTTAAATTTCTTCATGGTAACGTGTGTATTACACGAATGCAATTTTGTCCCAAACATGACCAAAACATGCCACTTACCTTTTCATTATTGTAGTAAGAAATGCTGTCTCCATCAAACTTAACCCAGCGCTTCTGAAACACACATTTGCTGTGAATCAAAAATTAATACAATTGAAATTATAAACACAAGTTAACCCTTACTTTTAAGAATGTCTCAAGCACAAATTGTAGAAAGGTCAAATCATGTTTAGCTTCCTATGTGTGGGCCTAAACATTCTGAAAATTAAAACATGTCTTAGCCCTATCATATCTTTTCAAACGGAGGATGCTGATTTCAAATACAGTAAAATTATCTGGAAACAAGAAGTACAGTATTACTGGACTTCTTTTATAAACCAGTATCTTCATGTTTTTAATCAATTCAGTTTTCTTTCCCTTTCCTCCCTATGTGCTCTGTATCACTGCTGAAGTGATAGAAGAAAAAGAACTTTCAATAAAGTACTTTTGCTTGAAACTAACAAGGACAAGAAGTGATTGTTTTTATTGGAGGCAAAGGAATATTCTGAACACAGAGTATACCTTTAAGTGTTACAAGTTCTGTGAGATACTTTCCAAAAAGGAAAGCTGAGAACCTACAAGGACCTCCTAAAAAATTATTTTTACATGAACCTGCAGTAGTTTGTTATGCTCATTAAAAAGGTTCACAGCCTATTAGTTATCATCTATAAAAGTTTCAATTCTAAAATCTATTAAACAAGTTAATTAAGCAAGAACAAGACCCCACTCTAACATCTCTTTTCCCAACATTATCTCCTTTCCTGCTAAATAGAGTGCTTGGCTTTGGGATTAGAAGACTGTGATAGTTTATCAAAACTTTAATCAAACAGCAGCTCTGGCTTAATTAACTTGTATTATATGGCTACAATAAATCATCATTTCTCATAACCTGGAAAGGCCAATGTAAAATCTATTTTCCATTAAAATGTCAATAAACTTCAAGATGATGCAGGGAAGAAAAAGGGAACCTAAGTACCACATATAATGTGAGTAAACTGAGTGGCTTTACAATTTACAGCGAGTTAACTAAAAAGAGAAGCTGTACTTTAAATGCATGATTTGTAGCAATTTAAGAAAACAGTATATATTCGTTCCCCTTAGGAGACACAAAGTGCCAGGTGTAAATGGGAGTTGTATAAAAAGGAGGGGAGAGGGGCACTGTAGAACAGAAAGAAACATTCAGTTGGCGGGGACTGAAATTAAAAATGACAGTGCTTCAAGGGATGAAAAGAATAATTGTTTGGAGTTTTGGTTTTTTTTTTTTCCTTTGGTTGGTTTCTTTAAGTCTTCAGATATTTGAGAAATGGTATTGTAAGAAAGAGAACCAAAAAAGTGTAGCACTCATTAAACCATGTTTAAGAAAGTCCTTGAAATTTAGCAAAGGAATATCACTGGCTCAAGGCTAATGACCCTGCAACTGTTCTACTCAGTCCTAACCAGTACTAATTTTGTGGTTAACTCATTATCTTTTTCAAAGAATATATTCTCAGAGTACTTTATCAAAAGCCTTCACACTTTGTTCGCAACTCTGTTCCTTCAAAAAGCACAAGGCAAGCCAACTGGAATCAAGAACTGTACTTTTTAATCACTCTTATTAGCTAACTGCCAAAAGCATTGTTTAAAGAAAAAAAAATAAATAAAACAAAAGTTAAAGCTAACTGCAGCTCTCTGAGAAGTCAATACACTAACAATTCTGAAGAAAAGATGTGCAAATGCATATTATAGTGGGAAAAGGCCTTTTGACTCTGTGTATAATTATTCTTTGATTCTTTAGCAAAAGTAAACAATGACAATCCATAAGTGTGAATGAAACTTTTGAAATAATTTAAAGTAAAAAAATAAGTTTGAGCATTGAAATTCCATTATGGTAAAACAGGTTTATTAAACCAGGTTTATTCCTTCTTGCTATTCAGCTTCAACAGTGTATCACTGTATCAACACAAATAAAGCCAAAATCCAAAAAAATAAAACTTGATAAATCAGAACTCTTAAAAAGGAACAACAAAATTGAAAATTACTATACTATATATATAATGAGCTCCTTCCAGTGGGCTCAAACCAGACTGTATTCTGAACCATTTTAATTCAATAACTTTGTCACTAAACTGAAAAAAAATTTAGTTGATGTACTAGTTGATGAGTAGTGATGACTGGAATAATGAAAGGAAAGGCCAAGCAGTTTAATAACACCTTTCAGCTAAACATACAGTCCTAAGTACAAAGAATGAAGAACTACTAGGGCTTGAGCAGGAGAACAGTAAGTAGATGTATTACAGCACCAACAAGGACATCTTTAATTTCTAGATTCTAAGTACTAGTGAAGACCAAAAATAAACTTTAAAAGTAGAACTGTGCCACTTTCAATACAAAAAGGAATTTAGAAAAAAAGTCTTAAGAACAACTGGAGAACTGGAAACTACAATATAAATGAAGAATAGTCTATTCAGTTTATTAAAGAGGAGGTTAGAAGAATTTCATCAGAGTTTGCAAGTATTACGAAGGGACGATCTGGTAACAGAGTGCCATTTAGTGTAAAACAACCTAATAAGAGCTAGAATTTAAAGCAGGTTAAAACAAAAAAATTACGAAAACTTTAAAAAATAATAGAAATTAACCATAAGACTTTGGGGGGTTGGTTTTTTTTTTACCTACAAATGTGGCAAAGAGTTTATTCTCTTTGTATGGTGTTCCTCTCTCCTCTTCCGTTATTTAAAATCTTAAAGCAAGACTTGCGCTCAGATTCCTCCCATCAAACTTTAGGCACATCAATAGACTAAACCAGCAGACAAGACAATTCACCCTAGATGCATTTCTAAACTCAAAGCTCAACTTATATGCACAAATCTGAAACCAACAGGATCTCCAGTCATGCAAATTATTATTTTATACATCTACAGCTAAATTGGTAAAGTAGTATTTCAGAATCAGAGTATGTTTTCACTTACTTTGTGGCCCACAGAAAATCAGCAAAATTTTACATATTGGAAATATTGGTACAAATTAATTTTGTGGTTTTCTGCTACAGTTCATGAGCGGTGATCAATGTTTTTAATAAATACATTTTTCCTGAGTGCACCTCCTAAATAAACTCTAGAATAGGTAACATCATTAAAAACTTAATAATTCAGAGGAGCCCTATGCTCTCACAACAAAAACAGTTCTATTTCCTTTCCCACCACAATTAGTAAACAGTGACAAAATACAAAGTTAAGCATCTTTCACGCAAACATAAATCTTCACAATTATACAGTAATCATGGCAAATACCATACCTTTGAGGGGATAATTTATCCAGCCATCCTGCTTTAACCTTCTTTACTGATGGTCCATAAAAACAAGCATACGGTGTTATTGATTCATTTTCAGTCGTAGTTTGATCTCCATCAAATTGCCGAAAAGGCATTTGTTCACTGACCAAGCAATCTGAATCTCCAGTTTGTATTTTACGACAAGATGCTGAATGTGTTTTGGCTTTATTTTTCTTTTTCTTTAAAGGTAAAGACCATTGTTCCACAATAGAATATACAGATTCACTTTCAGACTCTTCTGGTGCTAATAACTTGTTTTCCTGAGACAGGGATTCATTTTTTGTAAATTCCTTTGTCTTCTCTTCCTGATTATTAAAGGAACTAGAAAGAAAAAGTGCATTTTACTCTTAATATATTGCTAAAATGCACAAATACATAAAATTATTAATTAGAACAAATATTGGTATGACATATTACAAATATGTTTATAAGTTGCTTAATTATTGTGATAACTACAGACATGCTAAACACAATGTATCTTTTAATTATGACCATACTGAATCCTACTTTCTCCATTCAACAGGTTTGGTAGCATGGTAACAGTTGCTGGTTCCTGTAGAAGCCTGAAAAGAAATTTAAAATTAATTCTCCTTCCTCAGAAAAATAGCTTCACTCATTGGTCTTGCAGTATCACCTCTCTCTTCCTTCTCCCATCTCAACAGAAGCCAGGTATAGACTGGAGACTTAAGGAGCACATTAGCTCCCTTTTCATCAAACCACTGGCCACTGCCTTGTGACAGGAGTAGAGAATGTGTTTTAGTTTTGTGTTTGGTTTTTTTCTAATGAAAAGGTCAGTATGACAGTACTCAGACATGGTTAGCTAGGAGATATGCAAAAGTAAAACTTGTCTTCTTTGTTCTGACTGGGGAAAAGAGGGACATCTTCCAAATCCACAAAAGTTTCTGAAACATGGGTTAGACAGCCTTAGGACAGCCACAGAGCCAAATTTCACCTTCTAGAGCATGGGGTAAAGGCTCAAATAGGAGAACAAAAAATAACTACAGTCATGGTTGTGCCTTCAGAGGTAGAGATCTACTTGTGATATCAGTAAATAACTTTCCTCTTTACATTTTGAATTTCTCTATAACTCTTATTTAATACCATAGATTCTTGTAAGAAGAATAGTCTTCATTCACTCCTAGACCCAAGTTATTTCCACAAGCCAGGAATTCATTGCCATGAAGTTCCTAGAAAAGAAATATATTGTAAGCAACATTTGTACTGAAGTAGTAGTGATGTTTAAATTACTGTAGACACAGATCACACACAGTCTAACTAGCAAAGCCATTCTTTGCCACATTTTCAAACATGCATTTGAAAGATCACGTTTTTAAAAGTATTCTAATAAATGCTATTTTCAATATTCTCATTTTAAATAATACTTATTTGAACATAGTCCAAAATACCTGATACAAACAAATTAGATGAAGAAATCCAGTGCACAGAAAGGCACAGTGCCTTGATTTTTCTTGAAGCACAACTTAATCTTATTCTTACCCTGAAATTTTCTAACCTGAAGAGCCACATGTTGCGGGCAGATTAAGTATACCATTTAGGATTTGCGACTGCTAGCCTATCTGTCATATCAATCCTTCTCTGAATTAAATGTACAGCCTTCACAGTAAACTAAAGATAAAATAAAGGTAAACTCAAATTCCTACAGTAACACTGTAGTCAGGCATATCAGAAATATTTCACATTTTCTTGCCAAGCTCTTCTTCCTAAAAGGCACATTTATTAATGTTTGTTTAAAAATTTTCATCACAAACTGCCTGCAGTATACAAAATGTCAAGGTTAACACTGTTCAAGAACGTATACTTCACACTTCCTAAACTTGATCCGACAATCATACTACATTACCAAGCTTCTCCATACTCATCTTTTTTCCTTTAAAAAAAAATAAAATAAAATTAACATCTTCATGCTTTCCGATGGAAGCATTTTAATTTACTCATTTAAGCTTTGATGTATATGTCACAAAGCTGAAAGGTGGCAGAAAAAAAGCGAATAAGCTTCCACAACAGTTGCCATTTTTTTCTGAGCAGCAGTGCCGCATCTTGTACTTGAGGGCTGTACCTTGGTAACATGAAAATGCAAGCTTAAAAAAAAAGCACATACCCCACAGCTGAGTATGTGTACACTGCAGCAAAAATTGTGCAGATCACAGGCTGCTACTGGGATAAACCTAGGTGAACAGTCTGCCTTCCTCTGCCAGCCTGATCCATCACCAAAAAAAAAACCCACCACCAAAACCCAACAACCACCACCACCCACACACTGCATTAACTATGTTGTAGCACCAAGGATTAGAAAAAAAAAAATTAAAACCCAAAACACTCATAAACCTTGCAAACAAACTAAACAGAAAACTCAAAAGCAACCTGTCCCATGCTTATCAAATGCTTGAATTGACTGGAATCTCACAAAAAGAGGGGAAATGGCAGTGTCCCACTTCTACACAACAGTCAAGAGGCTAATACCATCACCCAGGAAACACCTTCAGAGTAAAAATGGTCAGTATCTTCTATCTTTATTTGCTTATCAGGGTGCAACCAACTACAAACCATCCCCACTGAAGTTATGCGGTAGTACCTCTTCCTCCCTCTCATGAACCATTCTGATAACAGTTCTATGTCCTGCTTGTGCCCACTCTGCAATCTTCAGCACTTGGGCAAGTGAATTCAGGGGCCTGAGAACTTCCAAGCAGTAATCAAGAAATGCATTTCTATTGCCAGTAGATTTTAAAATGCATAAGTCCACAAATGAAGACAGGTTGTGGGAACAGGGAGTTCTGTTTGCTCACAAAGAGATGTATTTCACCCAAATTAAAACCCAAGCATTTCCAATGTGTTGTTTACAGAATTACTCAGCAAGATGCTCAGACTTGAGACAAGAGAAAACTCCCATCTCACACCTCCTGTGGGTGGTATTATACAAAGGTAGTTAGCAGCAGCATTTTCTCCTACAGACAACTTTATAGGGAGAAGTATTTCTTTAAATATAAGTGTGTATATATTACACAGAAACTGTCTATAAATACATACTGTTCTTATGCATAGGAAGCACTTACACTTAAGGAAGAAATCTGTCTTCTGGATCCCAGAGAGATGGAACTGCCTACTTGCAGCCCTGTATAAAAATCCTCTATTTTCAATCAGGAAGTATTTCAGATACATTTTTGGTTTTAGCTTTTTCTAACAGGTAGTCTTGCTGATCACAACAGGAACTCAGGAAACTTGAATGCTAAAACATAGACTGCATGAAGCATATCGGGACTGAGACTACATTAAACAAAGACTCAATGCTATTCCAGACAGGCATCTTCCTTAAGAGATACTACCCAGATCTTCTATTAAAGCTACTGTCACACAGTTTTCCTCAGGCTAATTCTTGAATCATGGTTTGGCAATAAAATTTTGTAACAGGTCCATAAAGATAAATTCCTCCTTTTCATATATTAAATATTCTTATTTTAGAAGTGGTAAGATTTGCAATCTGGCCAGCATTCCACAGCACCACAATACTTAGGAGCTCCCATAGTTTACTGAACTCAATACGCATGTTTAATTTAGTCTGACAGTCTACAGCAAGAAATAAAGCAAGTACTTCACTCTAATGGTCCAAACTCATTAGAATCCTGTTTTTCTGTGAAGGATTCTAATATACTTGACTCATCAGTTGGATACAACAGTAAATCTGCTCTAAAACATCTGGGTTTTATTTGTGTTATTTTTAAATCAATATTTTAGAACAGGATCCTTCAGGTTGCCCTTTAGAGGTTTCTGCTTCTAGTTGTCTTTCTTCCTGACCCAAATCAAAGGCATATTTTCTTTACGACCTTAATTCCCTGTTCCTTCACGCTCACTTACCTTCAGTCTGTAATGACTCATTACCTATTGCTACAGACACTCCCTTTATAAAAGCCTACAGAAACCTTTGCTTCGTTACACCAATGAATCAGGAAAAAGTGTAATGGCCAACTTAGAAGCCCTTAGAAGAAACTTCAGTCAGTCAGTATAACAATTTGCTACATTTTCTTGTATGTAGACAAAACTATATTCTCATGTGAGATTATCCTTTAAAATGAAGCAGCAGTTACAAGCCCTAAAATCTCAGATACTTTACAGTGTTATCTAAACTTTCTTATTTGTTCCTTGGATACTTGATACCTACTGAAAAAAATCTGAAAGGGAAATGTATTTTAGGACCTTTGTTTTATAGTTCTTCTTTATGACCATTGTCTGCAATTAAGTTCTAATGGAACTAAAATTAACTATTAAGTTTCCAACAGGCATATGAAATGTAAGTCAAAAAATTGTTCACCTACATGAAAATGATAACTAAAAACCAAATCTTCAGATCAGGGAAAGTATGTTATAATATACTGCATTAATCATGATTCTATGACCAGCAGAAACAGCAATTTTATTTCAAAGAGTTAATCCAGTTTAACAGCATGGTATTTTTGTATTTGGTGCCTTTGAAAGATAAGAAATATTGCTGTACAGCCTTACTGGTTATGCTTTTTTTTAACCAACCATTTCAATGAAATGTACAGAATAATGCTAAGAAGTAACAAGAAGGCTAGGAAACTTTTTCTAGAAAACCTGCTTATGCCATTGAACTAATTACAAAGTTAAATTTTGAATTTTTAAAGACATTGGCGCAGACAACCATAACTGGCACAGACAATATGTTGTACATAAGGAAGGAAAACAAAAGCCCAGAAGTTACTTTTGTGTGCCGGTAACAAGAACTAGAAGGAGAAACAAGATATGAACTTATGTGTACCTCCTTAGAAAGTCAACAAAAAAACAAAGCGCAACATATTTCCAAGGAAAAGAAAGTACACACCAAAAATAGAGATCATTTTTATGCTTCCAAAACCACTCCCATTAGAAGATGAAATTTGAATCATTTATTTTCACTAACAAATTCTGAAGAAATTAAAATTGGGGAAAAGAAAAATCCTAGGCATCTGTTTGAGTAGCTTTCATTTTAGTCAGCTGTTTAAAAAGTGAAACATTAGAGTGAAGACCAGGACAGAAACTAAGAATAATTTACTGTTTTCTCCAGCTCTGTGGCTAGAGGTCAGCTGGGACAAGTATATGCAATCACAGAATCAACAATTTCTGGTCTGCCTGCTGCTGAGACGGGGATTCACGGCATTTGGCGGATGCCTCACTACGCTAATTCACCCCCCAGATCTCTACATGATTCAGAATTCTGTCCACATGCCATCTATAGCACTCACACCATCAATTACTGACCCCAACAGAAATGTTCACTTCAGAGAATCCTACAACAAAAGTGACTTTCTGAGGATACAGAAAAAATACCAGAAGTCCTGAGAACTTTCATATATAGGAATTAAAAAAGGGTATGGCCAAAAGTGACCATTAGATCATCTAAGCTAACATGTAAGCTATTGTCACAGGATATACACAAGCCTGTGTAGAGATACCCAGTCTTGATCTGCAATTATTAGAAGAAAGAAAAGCGACTTTTACCTTTACTAGTCAATTCTAATGGTTACCCACCACCTAACCTCACTTAGGCACAAAGTATTACAATATACCCCTGTACCTAAGAGGGTAAAAGGAAGGCATCAAGGTAGGCAATTGCCTGTAATGACAGTTTTGCATTTGATATGGCAGGTCTAAGCCTTTAATAAATTAATTAATTAATTAATCAGTTGTCTGTTCTGTGTTATTAAAAAAAACCCAACCAACACACACACCACAGTTTCTTACTACTACTGAAGAGTACAAAGTGTATCTTGAGATTAACAAAAGTCACTAGTCCACAAATATTTACACTATAACCCTTCTGCATGTGCCTAAAAAGACAGAGAAGGTACCAGGAACTGAAAAAGCAGAGGAAAAAACAATAAAGGGTAATATAAAATACTTATCATGAGGATTGAAGTGAAGATAGACCATTTATATCCAGATTTCTCAACTTACTTTAGCATCTTTAGAGTTGTCACAAATAAAGGTTTCCCCATAAGGAGAGATGATGGGTGGCTCTTCTTCTGTGAAAGTTTCTTAAAGCAAAAAAATAAATAAATACAGAGTCATACAGTGCAATGTTCTACTAGAGTACTAATAAAATCAACAAGGGACACAGATTTCTCTGTGCTTCTCAGAAAAAAATTTTGAAGAACAAGAAACAATTTCACACTTCTGAACTCCAGACACTTTCCCCCCCAAAGACACTACTACTATCGCTAGTAGTATATCCATATATCCACTATATCCATAATTTGGATATAACTTGCACACAGGCATTTTCTTCTTTCCTATCCTGCATCAAGTTAAAAAAAAGTCAAAACATTTTATTGCATCTTCTCTAGGAGCAATAGCTCCAAAGTGTCCTTTATTCTGACTTCAAAAATCAAACCCAAACCACACCACATACCACAAAAACTCATGTATGCACAACCTTCACTTTGTCACCAAGTATTTGCTTGAAATTAATATGTATTAACTTCAAACAAGACATACCTCTAAAATATGAAAGAACTTTTGTTTACAACTGACTGCACAAGACTATAGACTCTTCCAATGAACTATTTAATACAATTAATTTCCTGTTATTTCCTGTAGCTATGAGCACTGACTTAACAAATTAAGCAGCATTAGTCAGGAATATGCTCCTTGTATCTTTTAAGAAATAGCAAATTCTGCTTAAAAAAATCCGGACCGAATCTTAGAAACTCAAAATACTGTAGTCTAAAAAATTATATTAAAATAAATGAGGTTAAAGACTGGATTTTATCATTTTCATTTCATTAGTTCATGAACAAAAACTAAGTAAAAATGCAGAAGTGGTTAAATGCTGTGCTATTACATACATCACTTCTTCCAGATGCTCAGTATTTCTTAAAATAAGCAAGTCAATACTCATTTTAGACAACTTCTGATCTGAAGTTTCTTTTCCTCAATATTCAAGATGTAAATATCAGCGTGCTTAACTCACTGTTTTGTGAAATTTGCTTCCCAGTGTAAGAAATATTTACAAGATCCACATTTCTTCTTTTCTGAAGGGAACTTGAACAAAACAAAGCACAAAATGAAAACATTAAGTGAAATTTCCCAAAAATGGAGCAAAACATATTACTCAGTTAAACTATTAACATTATAGAAATATAGAATAGTCAATTTGAAGTCCTGGGAAAATTTCTGATTTAATTTAAAAGTTACCCAACAGTGTGTTTTCCTCCCTTTATGACACTGAATACTTCTCTAATCCTAGACCACATCTTGAGTTTGTTTTTTATGTTTTGTTTAGAATTGACTTTATGATACATTTAGATTGCTGGGAAGCATGGAGATCATCCACTCTTCCTCCATCCTTTACCTTCCCTTCTCCTTCACACAAATTACAAAGGACAACATTTAAAGAAGGATGTAATACGAAGGTCTAATTTACATTAAGCTCAAATGGAGCCTGTGCATGGGAATCCAGACAAAACACGCTCTCAACCGCTAAAAAAAACTGCTGTAAAGTTTTGATTTCCTCAGGTGATTTTTTTTCCCAGAAAGTTTTCAGTGAGACATAAACAACATTTCATTGTAACTGCCTGTGACTACCACTGCACATTTTGTAGATAAGTAAGAATGTATCCCCATACATAACAGAAAAATTATTTTATTACTGGTGTTGTGCTAGCCCCTAAGTTTTTCAGCAATTTCATGTATAGTGACACTCATCATGCTGCTAAAGATCACAATTCTTTTAATTATTATTATTGAGATTTCAGGCTGAGACAGAAGCTTTAGAATAATAACACAGGAACAAATACACATGAATTTGTACATTTCTAACCCATCTTCTCTACTCTAGCAGTCTGTATTAGAGCCGATTTCAGCCAAGCTCTGATTTCTCCTGTTAACACGAATAATTACTAATTTTTCCTCTTAATTTTGTTTTCCCTGCTTGAAATAACAGTGATACAGATCCTTGTGCATCGTTATAGAATATTCAGTGACTGGTAAATGCCACACAAGATCCTTGAACGTTTTCCTAACAGTTTGCAGATCCCCCATCCTTCAAAGCCAAAGGTAAGTATGTTTTACTAAAAATATCAATATTCCTAATTTTTGTTTCCCCACCTGACATATTGACAAATTTTATTCTTTTAAAATTAGCTAAATTCAAACCTTTAGAACTACTGTCCCATGAAATCCAAGTTGAATTACTCCATATTGCAGGCTGATGTCTCTCTATGACAGAAGGCATACATTTATGAACTACTGTTCTGTATCATTTTTACCCCATGCCTAAATCTGCCCCAAACACCTTATGAAGTTACTTCACATTTCAAATGTTATCTAGGTTATATAAATTAAGTTCCTCAATCATATTATGTAAAATCCTGGGTTTAGAAAACACAGGGTGAGTTTGGCCAGTGAAGGCAGATCATGGCCTAGCTCTCATACATAACTGTTTGCTCCCCCAAGTTACAATTACAAAAAATACCCAGCAAATACTTTTAAAGTCTGTGTTTCTTCATATATTTTTCTAGAATTCATGCAGTTACATCTTCTGAAGCTACGTTAGCCAAGTAACTTCATGCATTTGTACTAACCTAATTTTAAAGAACCTGGTATGCTTACCAAAAGAAAAAAAGAGAAAAAAAAAAAACCAAACTGACTTTTTCAACACAGACCAGATTTTCTGTTGTTAGGTTGGGGTTTTTTAAGGGTATTAATAGGATTAAAATAAATCAGAGATACAGAGATGCAGCAGCTTTGACTCAAAGAACTTTTAAAATTATGGGGTTTTTCCTTAGGTAAAACAGTGAGTCACCAGCTTAATTTCAGGGTGGATGGATTTAAAAGTGGGTAATAGTAATGGCAACGACTGAAGATAAATTCAGCAGGAAATGAAAAATAACAAATCAGCTTATAAAAGGCCTGCATTTTTTAATTTATATATTTTTCAGGACTTGTATATTTGTTTTTTTAATTATGTACCTACATGTGTGCATACATGGCAAGAAAATCTGCTAATAAGCAAACTATAGTCTTTTTTTCCAGTAATCAAAAATAAAACCTTTTTGTCATTTTTGGAAAAAAAAAGTTCTAACCTATGTCAAGTAAAAACTATATCAAGATACAAAATGAATTAAATAAGTTTACTTTTCATTTCTTCTTGAAAGATTATGTATAACAAATAACATACAGTGCAAGCTATAAAATTATAATAATTTGTCAGTGCTCAATAGAACAGTTAGCTAGTTATTGTACAAATTGAATACCTGGATTAAAAGACAGAAAAATACTGAAGACTTCTTTGGGGGCAAGTAAGATTGAAAAAAAAAAATCTTATAACTACAGCAATCTATGGCTTCCCTTAACCATTTCCAAATTTAATACCTCTTCAGATTAATGATCATCTTTTATTTTGCTCTTTAAAGGAAGGTTAGTGCAAGCAGTCTGCCAATCACAAAATGTGCCAATTCTACAAAGATATAATAATAATATCAATTAAATTATCACTTTGTTACAACTGTGGAGATTAAGACCCACTATTTTCATATATTAAGAGGCACCGGATGCAGCTCAGGCTGCACAGTCTTCCCTACCACCATTTCTTTGTACATAAACAGGATAAAAGGGTGTGATGAGGCAGCAACTAGTCTTGCTAAAGGCTGAGAGACTGGAAAGGTGAGAGCTTTGCACTGGACTGAGCTGAGCTGTTTTATTCAATATACTCCTGTCACCTCGCAAATAAAGTGAGGGAGACAGGTCAGTGCAAGCAGTCAGTACTTCAGCCTTTACTGGCATTCATCTGCTGAGTGTTTTAAATGAATGAAGCTGTTGTTTTCAAACTTATTCAAAACATGTTTTCTTTTCTATCTCAAGACCTAACACTGCCATAATGCAAACACATCAAAAGCACTCCAGCAAGCTGTGTTAGAGGTTTGGGGTTCACAGACTGCTTGCAGAGGTAAATTAATGGTGAGGCTTGACCATAGGAAACAAGAAGGAGTAGCTTCTCTTTCCTAAAAAAATTGCTTCGTGTGACAGAACACAGAGTAGAGAGTAACAGTAGCACCAGCCTGGGCATCTCATTAGCAATCTTGACCACTTACATGTTAAGAAATGGAGTCTAAAAAATATCAGCACCAAACAATAAGTTTCAATCATAGGATCTGCCAGCTGCAGAAAATGAATAGTGCCTGCTCAGGCCAAGCACCTTTATCTACTTATTTCCATTCTCCTCCAAACACAACATGCTTCCCACAATTACTTTTGGCCTATTTCTTCTTATTTCTCTTAATAAAGAATCAGAGCAAACCCACTACTGAATGATCCAAGTGTCGTGGTTTAACCCCAGCCAGCAACTAAGCACCACGCAGCCACTCACTCACTAACCCCCCACCCAGAGGGATGGTGGAAAAAATCAGGAAAAGAAGTAAAACTCATGGGTTGAGGTAAAAATGGTTTAATAGAACAGAAAAGAAGAAACTTATAATGATAATACTAATAAAATGACAACCGTAATAATAAAAGGATTGGAATGTGCAAGTGATGCACAGTGCAATTGCTCACCACTCATAAAATCACTTAGGTTGGAAAAGACCTTCAAGATCATCGAGTCCAACCATCATCCGTGCCCACTAGACCATGTCTTGGAGCACCTT
>JANZLQ010000056.1:23020056-23059247 GCA_026212715.1 Elanus axillaris | reverse complement strand
GGCAGCCTGTTCCAATGCCTGACAACCCTCTCAGTAAAGAAATTTTTCCTAATATCCAACCTAAACCTCCCTTGCCATAACTTGAGGCCATTACCTCTCGCCCTAACCACTCACTGACCAACACCTAGTTGGTCCCCAACAGGCAATTCCCCCCCACCCCGGTTTCTATACTGGGTATGATGTCCCATGGTATGGAATACCACTTTGGCCACTTTGGGTCAGCTACCCTGGCTGTGTCCCCTCCCAACTTCTCGTGCCCCTCCAGCTTTCTTGCTGCCTGGGCATGAGAAGCTGAAAAATCCTTGACTTAGTCTAAGCACTACTAAGCAACAACTGAAAACATTGGTGTGTTATCAACACCCTTCTCATACCTAACGCAGAAACATAGCACTGTACCAGCTACTAGGAAGACAATTAACTCTATCCCAGCTGAAACCAGGACAAGTAACAAAGTTGGGAGATATGAAAAGGTCTAAAAATATATAGAGTTCATCAGCCTGAAATTTTATCTGTGTAGCATTCTGTACAACAAACAGGTCTACCATGTTATAAATCTTCTTAAGCTTTTTCTTTGAACAAAATGCTGCTCTGAATGATGCAACACTAGCTGTTTCACCTCAGAGTGACTGCTAAATAACATGATCCAAAGCCTCTAAAACTATCTCTATACTTGCTATGTTTAATCTTGTGCTAAAGGCATGTCAGTGCTTAGTGCCATCCTATTGCATTACTTTCACTATTTTGTCTTACAAAAGCCTCAGTTTTTCGCTCATGTATGTATGGAAGAAGTCACTTAAAGGAAGAGTATCAAGAGAGACCATGAAACTTCCAATCCACTGTGTTTAACCCTTTCTTCTGTTCCACAACATGACAGGGGAACCTTATTAACAATTTAAGGCTTCTCACTCAAATATAGGAGGATGCAGGGTCTCAGAAAGGGTGATGACTCTGTCCAATACAGATGTTTTGGATGCAGATTATTTCAATTTGAGAAGATTATCTGCAAGCCCCTTAACAATTCCAGGGCTTTTAAACTTTCGAGTGACCTTGACTAATTTAGTACCAACAGAGCTCATAATGTTATGGTAAGAAGGAAAAGTCTAGCTGATGAGAATCTAGCGTAACTACACATCACTTCCAACACTGATGAACCAAAAACTCTGCTAAAATCTGCACAACCCCACTATCAAGAACACTGTGTAATTGTTCCTTTTTTTTTTTTAATTCTGCACCCCTCAGTACTACAGTGATGCCATATACACTTCAAAGAAAGAAAACCAAAATATTTCCAACTTCTGAAATGCTATGGTGTCTTACCAGCTGACAGCATGTTTTCATTACAGGCAAAAGCCAGGAGCACAAGTGAAGCACAGGGAAGCAGATATAATTGCAGGAGAGGCAAGCACATTATTAGTAATAAAAAGTGACATGGACATGGTCACAGCACTAGTAAAAGCCACAAGGAGGTCCACTGTATGAACTTTTCATGCCAGAAGGCACATAGGAGATCATGAAAAAAGCATTTCCTTACATGAAAATTTAATGACTAATATCCATGAGCAACTACAAGGAAATGTTGCGTTTCCCAGAAGATTTCAGCAGGATTTCTCTGCCTCTATGGTAAAGCCTTCACACAACATACTAAAGATGAAACCAGTATCTATCAATAAAAGTCAGTTGAGAGTGTTTGTCTATGCAGTTCTGTAAGACAGACACTATCTTTCCTAAGGTTAAAGATGCTGCAAGCTGCCATTTTAGAGTTCTGTATTAATTCTTTGCCTCTAAAAAAATACCCAGCAAGGTTAGCAAGAATGTTTCTGTGAAGTTTAAGTTCTGTTTTGAAGTTCTGGTTTAGCCCTGATCTTCCTCAGACAAACCACTACTTGTCCTTCAGGATTTCCATATTGTTATAATTGGAGCATAAAGATGAAGAAAAGCTGGAGCTCACAAATTAAAATGTTGGGTAATGAAGTTAGTAACCCAGTCACATATCAATCACTACTAGATTGGGATTTAGAGGAATTACTTCAATGGTGGTAAGATTACAAATACAGCATATTCTCTCTACTGGATGATTGTTTCCAAAAGACTTTAACAGTACTCCTTTAGTAGCTAGTTATTGTTATCTTTGAGGATGAGATTCCCATTTCAGCTCAGCAGGAATAGCTTTATTATATGAAGTAAGGATAATCCCTCCACAAAATTTAATGTAAAGCTACTCCTCACCAAAAAATGTTTATACTTAAGTTTCAATAAGCACAATTTTTTGGTGATTTAGAAGGCACTGATGAAACATTTTTTAAGGCACACAAAAGTCTCTTAATTGTTGCAAAGAATGTTTGCCTCTCCATCTGTTCAATCAAACAATTGTATTACAACATTTAATATTGGCTTCTTTCGATAATCTAAAAAAACTTTTAAATGCTGGGAAAACTGCATTTAGGGCATGTATATACTTGCCAATGATGCTTCTAACTGCTGAGATACACAGATGAAAAAGACAAGATAAATACAAAGCATTCTCAGACATGTCCCTTCCAGTGATAGCTAGTAGTTTAAGAAAAAAAAAATTACTAAAAAAACTACAACCTAATCATTTGGATATGACTACACCGACAAAACTTTGCATATGCCTTTGCATATGCCTTTGCATGACTTTTTTCTTCTCTAAGACACTTAACCAGCACGATGAGTAAAAGCTTATAGTTAGAAACCAAAAATATCACAAATTAATCTGTGGGGAGATATTCTTGGTTTACACAGACTGTAATATTGTGATGAAATGCACATTCAGTGCGTATTATTTTTAACATTCAAACAATATTACTTTTATTAAGATAGGCCTGGAGTTAAGATCTAACATCAGACCTTCTCCTCTACTTTCCATCATATTTTTGCAAGACAAGCTACAACTAATACTAATTCAAGAAAATAAGTGCTACTCACTAATTCAAACCCACAAATTATGAACTCAACCATTTTGAAGGCAGAAAAGTCCACACCTACATCACATGAATATTTTGAAACCAAACTCTCCTATACAATTTATCGTACCAAAATTTATTGGACACTATTCAATATTATCCTTACCAATGCTGCACATAACTATCCTTACAAAGATTCCATAATTCTGAAAACCTCCCACATCCATTTTTTTTTATTTCCCTTTTTCCACTTCTTTTTTCCTGCTGAAATGCCTCAAAAATATTTTTATACTGCAAGCATCATTGAAAGCTGAAGTTTTCTTATTGTGAGAAACCAGCAAAGCCAACACCTAATCCAGCAAACTGGTTGCATTACTCATCTGAGTTAACAGTTAAACTACAACCAGTTTAGAAATTAATCTAGGAGCCATTCTGAAGAAAGTCCTTGCTTTAGACCCACAGTATAACGTAATTTCCTCCTCCACAAAATATCCTATTCTAATTTAAAACAAAAACTTTACATATTTATAGTTACATATAAATTTTATGTGCTTTAAGGCTAAGACTTAAGATTCTCCTGTAATCATCTTGTTATGCCCATGTTTGCAGTCATATCAGATATATCCTGCTTTGTTTACAGGGTGGCTACAGCATACAATGCACAAAACAGACAAGAAGGATTTTCTAAATTTTGCCCAACTTTTTAGATAAAACTACTTTAATATGTGTAGGTGTGTAAAACTTCCTAGATCTTTCTTGTAAGTTACATATATAAAATAATAAACTTGCAATTTTCCAAGAACAGTTTCTCTTGAAAGGTACAACCTATAAAATTACTAAGATACAACCTGAATACTTGTATTTCACGATAATTGTTGTCTCATCATAAAAATAGATTTTTATAATTAAGGGTGAATTTTTAGCCTTGTTGAAATCATCATTTTGTCACCATTTTCAGTGATGAATCAGAGTTTTATCAGAAACACTAGAACTAAGGTCTAATTAATATCATTAGCAATGTTTTGGTTTGGAATAGATTCAACAGCTTTTTCTGTTATTTTTCAATCTTGGTTTGTAACGCTTGTGTATTTTTCATTCTTCCCCATCTTAACAGCATACAGATTAAGTTTAAAATTGCTTGATATAGTTGTTTTTAACAAGGGTTATATCTAAAGCAATAAAGATTCCTTTATTTGAAAATATGTAGACACAGAGATGATTGGGGAGGTTATAAGGAAACACTATTCTAAAATTTCCTTTTATACTCTTATTTGTGCTTTTAACTTGTATTAAACCTTAATCCTCCTTCAGTTAATTCAGCAACATTCATACCAGATCCAATGTATTTACAGCACATATTAAAAAATCCACCAAAAAAATGACATAAAAAAAGTGTGAGAAACCCCAAACCATAATTTCTACAATGATAGTGATTCTTCATCAGAAAGAAACAGCAGTTACCTTGATGAAGCTTGAACTTTACTTGATTCGGGAATTTCTGGTACAGGTCGACGCCTTAATATAAAAGACCGGCTTGCTCTTGGAAATACTTTCATGCAGTTTTGCGTACAAGAATAATATAAGTCATTGTCTATCATTTCTCCTTTAAACTTAAAGAATGGAGAATTTGGCTCACTATCAGATAAATCATCCTCAGCTGCAAACATCAGATGTTTGTTTTCATTGTATTTTGTCTCACATGAATGAGCAAATGAAGAAGGAGGATCATGAAATGCCGAACAGCAAGCCAAGTGCTCATCAGCTTGGTATGCAGCAGCTTCTTCCAGCGATGTATATGGCTGAGTATTCATCTTAATACTTCCACTTGGACTGATAGCTTTTAGTATGCTGTCTGAATTCTGGCATAGAATAGAAAAATCCAAATTTGTAAAGCTATCATCATTTGCCTCCAATAAGTTTTGCTCTGCAAGTTCAAACCTTTCTTTATCAATGTAAGTTTTAAGAAGTTGTTCTGACAATGTTGTAGGTACCAGGCTAGTCTCATCTACACTGGAATTGCTTACTGGAGACTCCTGATCCGAGGACAAATATTGCTTCTCTTGTAAACCTTTCAAGTCTTTGAATTTTAGATTTTCACAGAAAAGAGAATTTCCTTGCATTTTTGAAAGAGTGGTGTCTAATTGCTTAAGAATCCTTCTGCGGTGCCCTGTAGGCAACACTCCCATTTGCTGAAGCATGCTGTTATTTATTCCCACGCAATCTGTCACAATGTTATAGCCATATTCTTTAAAGTTAGGAAGATACTGCCCCAAGTTAATGTTGGCCAAGAATTCTTCAATATTAGTGTCATCGCCTGTGGATGACATGATGGCAGCTTCATTCCGAATACTGCCCCGCACTGTCATGTAGAAATACAGTCAGGATGTGTGCATATTCACTAGCAACAAAGCTCTCTAAATTTGGTGTCAGCCAGCCAATGGAGAATATCAGTTTCTTCAAGACACTTCTTCAAGTTTCTTCAGTTCAAACTGGTTTTTTTTAAAGACTGCAAACCTATGGAAAAGAAAAAGGGCATCAAAAAAATTCCCAGCTGAATTCACATTAATCTTGGATAAAATTTCAAAAGGCCTGTGATATCTACAGTAACATTTTTAAATTGCTTATATATGAAAATTTCAAGGAGGGTAAACAGCATAACCTCCCCATCCTTTTATCTTTCCATCCTTTTATCTCAGCCTGTATAAAGAGAATAGAGAAATCAAAGTCTTAGCACAAGGAATACAGTCCGAAAACGTATCATCCGGGTAGTTATGTTAAAATGAACAGTTAAGAGATGAACCACCTACCTACGTACATACTCTCCTATTACACAGTACTTGGATATAAGGGGGAGAAAAAGTGATCTAAGACCATAACTGGAACCTAAAGCTTCCCTATTCCCAGGCTAGCACCAATTAACTACAGCATAGGGCTTCTACTTCCTTATGTTCTGAGCCTTAAACTCTTTTTAGCACAGAAACACACTTTTAATGGGAAAAACGGATAGAACATTCTATGTGAACTGTGGGTTCAAGCCTCCTCAATTGAGAATCCAACTGAACAAGTACCATAACCAATAAAATACTTCACAAAGGTAGAATCACTTCTGAGTATGGGGGCGGGCAGGGGGGAAAGTGCCTTAACTGTTAAATAACTACTGTCAGAAAACTACGGAGCTGATCAAGAGTCATCTTGCAGATCAGGCCCTTCAAAGAACTTGTCACAATGGGAAACAGGAAACGGGTAACTACTAGCTTTTCAACTCTGTCAAGAAAGCATTATTCCCTTGGCTACAAACAGTAGCAGAGGCATAATCCCATAGGCAAGTTCTGGCCTCCATGCTAGGGATATTTTATATCTCAAGTACCCATGACAGTTTTGCATCAGTATTTTCCAACTCAGATCTTGCACTCTCCAGATTCCACCTGAGTTCTTCTTTCAGGGCCATATACTAATTCATGATTTATAGACTCCAAAGTGGATGGAGAACCTATGATTCTTAAGGTGTTTGAGACAGCCTGAAATCACATCTCTTTAAAGAAGGTTTCAGATCAACAGCAGTCAACTGTTTTTTTCACCTCCCTCTTCCTGTATAAAGAGTAAATTGGCCTTAGGGAAACATGCTGACTATAGCAGCTGTCCTGGCATGCAGGTACTAGCCTTAAGCAGCCTGGTAAAGAAAGAACAGCTTCAGTAGAATGGCGTAAGACTTAAGTAGCAATTAGAAAGAAAAGAAATCATATGCCCAGAATATATCCACGGTAGTAGGTATTGATACCTTATTCTTCAAAGTATTTCCTGACAAAAATGGCCCTACTTATGATCTAGAACTGAAGTTTAGAAGATGGCCTACTTTTGCACTGTATCAATTCCTCCAATAAGGGGCAAAACCTCTTCCTGTAAGATTTCCCCAACGTCTTTTGAATAACTACGTTATTATTCAGAAAAGCAGTCATAAATGTATGACACCTTATTCCCCAAAGCCACATACAAATAAATATAAATTTAAAATCCTGTACTGAATGGAGCACAACTGTTATCACTGTTATTGGCAATTGCACTTTGTTATGATTATGAAATAAATCATTAAATCACTAACTCAATCACTAGAAGTCTTTTGCTGCAAAATTTTGTGAGTAACTTTAGTAGTCCCACGCTTGCAAAAAGTGGTAATCAAAAACAGGGAAAAAACAAACCTCTTCATACTTACACTAGACATATATGTATAATGCAACATAATAATAAGAGAAAAAGATGATTAACAAACCACACTTTTCTGGGAGATGTAAAAATCAACGCAGCACACTTACTAAAAATGTTCTATTATTTAAAATACGTCTTTGGATTCTTGCTAATCTCTTTAACTTCATTTTTGGAGCAATATTTTTATCAGCTTTGATCACTGTCCACAAGTCTGAGAAGTGACTTATTATCCTGAATATGATATTCACACAATTAAAAATTTTACAGAGAGGCCAATCAGATACCAACCTCTCAAGAGATGAGGATTTAGGGAGTTAACCCTCATTAAAAGACTCCTAAGTTACTTAATTTCAAAATTCAAAAAGGTTTGCATTGAGCTAAACTGATTAACAATCAGGTTTTAGATTTAACTTTGTCCATTCCCAACCTGCACACTTATCTAAACACTCATCGTTCCTTTAAAAATTTCAGACATCAACATTTCCTCAAGCTTTTCACGTAAGCCTCTAGCCATAAAAGATAAAATTCAACAGTGTGGCCTCCACCCATCTCTAAACCCTGAAAAATACAAATATAAATACGTAGTCTCTTAAGAAGTTGAATATTTATTCTGAGTATAGAATGAGAAATAATTAGTACAGAAATTACTAAAGTGAGCAAAAAGTATCAGGCAGCCACTGTTTGTGCCAGAGAATAGTCTTTCATGTACCCATTAATGGAAAAAAAAAACCAAACAAAAAACCTCAACCACGACATGTTCAAGTATATAAAACTCCTATAAGGTTAGCATATCGGTTTAAGCATTTTAAAGTTGGAGTTGCAATTGGATATCTCGGCCAATTCTACCTTCCTTGGCAGTTCTGGGTTTCATGGTGGTGTTTGGGTGTTTTTTTCCCTGAGGTGTTAGTGTTTATTATTAGACAGTATCATTTTCTCAATCCCTCCACCTTCAGCAGTAACAAAAAAGACACTTAGGAAAGCAGCTTTTAGTTATATATATAAACATATATAATTACACACTCTTTTCAGTATCTAAATACTGTTTTTTCTACATCCAGTAACTTTGCCTACACCTTATTCTGGAACATGTCCAGTGTTGTTACTTCAGGAACTCAAATAGCCATGTATTACCAGTTATTTGGATCCAAACCCATCTCCGTATAAACCACATAACAATGCAGAGGATTACCTAGCACGGAACAAATTTTGCTTCCAAATTTGCAAGAATTATTACTTTTTGCAGTGTACTTTATAAACGAAACATGTAGTAGACCAAGAAAGGAAGAAACTGCCTGCTGAGAAAGCAGTTTGACCACAAAATGCCAACACTGCTAGAAGCTGAAGCTCAAGCCACTTTCTGTTTCTATGTTGTCCTGGTTTCAGCTGGGATAGAAACTGTCAATGCATCCATCAAGATTTATAAAGACATGTTATAGATCTGGCCTAGCTATACAGCTGGTTAGATACCAGTAAGATCACAGTCACACCTATTTTGTGGGTCTGAGCACAGGGTTTTACTGACACCTGTTTTAGTTTGACTACTCAGCCAAAGATCCAAGCAACAAACAGCTAAACAAATCTACACACATGTGAATGTTTGTATGGCAGGCTAGAAGAGAAACACTGAATGGTTCCTTACAGTGTTCTATCCTTACTAAAGGCTTAAGCTCAAGAACATACAGAAAAGCAGAACTCAAGGATGACCTTATACAATATATTAGTCTATTTCAATGTAATTAATATCAATTTAAAAAATAATTTAATCTCCTCCATAGCTTTAATTGACGAATAAGTCATAACAAACCCTAAAGAATGTTTGTACAGCATTTTGTATGCGATGTATATATATGATATGTACACATTTATATGCATGCATTGATTTTCACATCCATATTTGTACCACAACAAGTTTAAGTGAACAACAGTCTTCAACCTTAGTGCACATGGTTGTATACATACTGCAAAACAAAACTTTTTCTCTCAGCAGCAAGGCAAAAGAGTTTTTTCCTACAGTTTTTGATAGAAATAAATATCAAAAAAAGGAAAAAAAAAAACCACAACCAAGGGGAATTTGGCCTTGCTTAAATAAAACTGATTCTTGCTGTACTATCATATTCTCCAATATAGAGTAACCAAGACAAAAGTCATCACTCAACATGGTTATTAAAAACAGGGAAATGCTGTAGCGGTTATACAAAAATAAAGCTTCTTGGAAGACACTTGACCATTTGATTTTATGGAAACAAGGGTAAAATATCAAAATTGCTATGTGGAAAAAACAATACAAAAGAAACCATCTGCGCTTTTTTTCCAAGAAAATATGTTTTGGCAGGGCATGAATTGCAATTTGTGTTGCACATCCCAAGCCTTATATGGTATCATCCATGTTTCTTTTATAGAAGATGTTTCTCACACTTCTTTTCGAACTGATTTTCACATTCTTTCTTTTCCCATCTTATGGAAGGGACTTAGACAAGGAGGTACAACAACTCAGAGTAGCATATCAGTTCTTTTTGTTTTACTAAAAGCGACAGCTAAAAAGCACCAAAAAAAAAAGAAAGACAATACTGGCACAGAAAAACATACTTAACTTTCAGGACCTTTCCTCACATGGAGGACAAGTACCTGCATCTAACGTTGTGAAAAACTGTATCAGTTGATTCCATGATTCTTCCATTCTATGATTTTCAAGTTGAAAAGTCTGCAGGACAACATTGATTGGAAGACAGACAGACAAACCTACCTACATTGAAGCAAGCAATCAATCCAACTTTTATTAATGAAATGTGTGAGCAGTAGGACCTAGCTGAATATAGAAACACTCAAGTGAGACCTTTCCTTTTTAAGATCACTACAGCTATTAGCCCAAAGAAAGCATCAAACCTTTAGAAGTGCATGGCAAGATATCACACTTTAAGCAATCAGTTCAACAAATACAAGCATGTTCAGGCTTGCTCCCAGCTTCTGCTAAACCACGTACTAGATTAAGATCCAAAGAGGTAAAAAAACCCAAAACAAAACAAAAAAACCCAGTACAACAGGACTTACCATGCTGCAGAATGAAATCTGCCAGTAGTAAATTTAATCTTCCCATTGTACTTAACTGCATACAAACTGACAAGATTAATGGGCCTAGAAAACGTAGATCATTAAGGACCTTTCAAAAAATCTACATAATGCAGTCTACATACTGACTGCATGCTCAAAAAAAAAAAAATCTCTCTCAAAAGACCTTTGTAAAGTGTTTACTTAATTCACTAACATTTGGGTCAACTCAGAGCAAGATAACTGATTGCAACAATTCTGATAGAACTGTTCCCCTTCCAAATGCAAGGAAGTTACTAAGTGTAGTTCAATGTAGGGATAATTACGAAATACCTTTAATCATATCCTCTGTCAAAATGTGTCTCTGTTTTTTTTTTTATTTCAGAACTTCTCTTTCAGAGAAAAGTTCAGCCACCTTCGCTACCTCGGAGTCAAACCTCATACTGCAAGAAATTCCAGTGGAACAACTTGCAGAGCCTCTGGAGTTAGGAACTGCATGGCATGAATAAGCAAGCTAGAGGTGGAATTGGTTGAATACACTTTAGCAAGTTGCTGTGGCAACACTTGGGTGCTGTCTCACTCACTTTGCCTTTTCTATCTAGGACATCCTACTAGCTCTTTGACTTTCTCAACATGAACTTCATGCATTTTCTTATAAAATTTCCAGAAATATACTGGCAGCTAACAAGAAGGCTGTTTGTGTCAAACTTCACAAAAACAACTCTGAGAGTAAATAAACACACAATAGTAAAGCACTGCTCCTTACTATGACATTTACAAACAGACCATTAAAATAATGTAAGCTAAAAAGAAAACAGGAGAGGGGAAAATAAATAAATACACGCCTTATTTTCTACCTGCCTACAAGCTACTTCTTGCCAGGTTCTAACCTCGGTATCTGACACTTCTCTGAGGTATGCCCGGCACCGAACCACTCGGCCTCGCCCCTGAACAGGCCGGCAGCTTCAAAGCTACTCTCCGGCAGGGCGCTGTTCGCCGGCCGCGGCGGGGCCGCCACCGGGACCGGGACCTCCAGCATCCATCCCAGCAGCGGCCCGAGGAGAAGCTGCGTGCCGGCAGCCGCCCGGCCCGGCCCGGCCCGGCCCGGCCGGGGGCACAGGCCGCCGCGCACAGGGCAGCAGGCGGGCCGTCCCTGCCCTCCACCTCGCAAAGTCCGCAGCCCTCCGAAGCTGGCTTACCTCCGGCAAAAAGCAGTGGGGGAAGTGGGCAGAGGGAGGCAGGGGTAAGGAAGAGCAGGACTTTAGACCGGCTTCAGCTTTCTTTTCTCTCTCCGGCTCTCCGCTCGCTCGCTTTCTTGCTTGCTTTCTCTTTCCTTCCTTCCTTCCTGCCCCCGCACCCCACCCCCGCGCTACTCCCCGGCAAGCCGCAAGCCGCGCCCGCGGCGCGGAGCGCCCTCCTTCCCTCCCTTCCCTCCCCGGCGCTCCCCTTCGCTCCCGCAGGAGGTGGCAGCTCCTAGGCGCGGGCGGGGAGCGCCTGCTGCTCCGCGCCCGGGCCGCCGCGCTGGGGGCTCAGGGCGTGCTCGCCGGGCAGCATATTTCTTCAGGAGGCAGGAGGGAGCCCGCTGGCAGCCGCGGGGTTCGCCTCCGGGAGCGCTTGCTGCCCCAGCGCATCGCTTCGCAGCCGCTTGCGTCCCACCCGACTCGCGGCCGGCAGCCCGGCCAGCGGGCAAAGGGAAGAATCCCTCGGTTACCTCCGGCAGCACACGGAGCCGCGCTGAGGGCAGGCGCTGCAGGTGCGAGGAAGCAGCGTTGCCTTACGTGCGTGGCACAACTGTTGCGTGATCACTTGCTTCAAACAAATAAATAAATGGATCACAGCGCTAAGCTTTCAGTAATGCACATAACTTCCCCACTTCTAGGAACTTGCCCGCATCTGTGAATTAAACTGTCACCCAGCTGAAACTAGCTTTTTGTTACACAAAATGAGACTGAAAAGTACCTTCATGCACTCCATCACTGCACCTACGCATCTTCCTCTTGATGTATCAGTTCTGATTTTTTTCTAATTAAATGCAAGAACATACCAGAAGGCTCACACTGTTGTAGCTGAAATCTGAGGTCTGCCACTCAGCTGAAGCAGAAAAGAAGCGAGGATTTCACTAAGAAAAAGAGGCCCGTAATTAAAGTGCTCAGTTAGGAGCAAGTAAACCTGGGTTCTTTTTCCTGCTTCAAAGACTGCTTACTACATGCTAAATACAGCCTTACTGAATAGACTTACTAATAGTTGAAAGCTGTTAAAAAACTGTTGGTGCCATAGTAGTAATAAAATGGGGTTTCAGGATCACAATTTTGAATGTAAACAACTTTTTCATTCTCCAGCTCCCACTCAAAACAATTAGAAGTTTGAAGGTCAGCATTAAAGAACGAATTCCACCAGTGCCCAAGCACTTCCAAACATCCTGCTGCAACTCCTAGTTATTAGATGCCTAAATACCAGCGTACCAGAAAAATGAGGTTAATCTTACCTCCTAAACTTGCAATATGCAAGCAAATCTTGTGGCAATGAAGTCCCACTTCAGTACAAACTTTGGTTTGCCTTTTTAGATAACCTAAAGAAATTCATTATGTTCTTGCTTGACTTTTTATTAATGCTTTTGCTGCATCTGGCTTAGTTCATTCCCAATTACTTGCAAAAGGACCCATATGTTTCCAAACTAAGTGCACAGATGTGATTCAGGTCAGTAGACTAACACCCTTTTTGGTCATAGCCTTTCTGGACTGTAACCTAATGACTCACAGAGTCATCCAATCACAGATTTGCCTAAAATTTCCAGCTAAGCCTAGCTTCTTTTCAGAACAGTGAGAATGCCAATGAATGCTGACTTAGAAAGCGAATTTCAACCACAGCAACTTAAAATATTTGAAAGATTCAGGACCATACAAGAAAGTCACTCATAGTGAACATGCTAAGGTTGCCTTCCAGCTCAGATTTATGGTTACAAAAACCTTTAAAATAATCTTGTTTTCCACTAATTTATATTGGCCTGATTATTTTTAATATTATCAGTCCACAAGAATAACGATGTAAGTCTGTGTTAAACTGAAGATGGAATAACATCATCTAAACTGTACATGAACTGATCCTTACAATATGAATCTACCCCAGATTTCCACACTCTATCCCTGTGGTTTGTCATAAGTCAAAGTAGATGTTTGCCACATTTTTTATCGTTCATTAAGCTAGTAATGTAACTGATTCAAACTAGTCGGCCATTCTCCAATTTTCAAATATTGTAATTTTTGGATGTGTATGCCTTTAAAACTATGGATCAGTTCTACTTGCTGCATATTTATTGTATTTAAGAGCTCCAAAACTAGATGCACTATCAGCAAATTGCTAAGATAAACTGGGGGAAACAACAGCTACTCCTTTATAGGTGGCCTACAAGTAGCTCTGATATTTACATGAAGTATGTCAGATATCTAAAAATACACAGAAGAACTGAGTTTATTTGTGACTTGTAATGAGATTATTTCTCTCTCTGCTGTAAAAATAGCACATATTCCCATTGAACACAGCCCAAGGTAGGTAGCAAGTTCTAAACTTGGTCTTCTGCAATCTTTTCAGTCTCATTTGCTCCTCTTTAAAACAGAGGTAATAAAATTCATCCACAGTCTCCTCAAGGTGTTGAGAACATTAAATGTATTTCGGTTTTGGAGCTTATGAAGCATTATAAAAAATGAAATGTTAGCTACATCTCAAACAACCAGCAGGTGAGTATCTAGGCCTTTTATAATTTGAGCTTCACTACTATTGTTATAGTACAGCATCAATATAGTAAAATAGTTAATATAGTAAATCAATATAGTAAAATATAGTTAGTAAAATATCAGGAAAACTAAACTTGGAAATTGAATCATGCACTACAATTTTCAGAAGCAGAGTTCTAGCATGAGTAACATATTTCACTCAGGGTAAGACAAAAATGCTGCAAAGCTTAAAAAATGATAGGACTGTAGTTAAGGATAAGCACGAAAGTTGAGATAACCAGGTTTAGTTTTTACATTTGCTGTCAGCTGTTTGTTTATGTGACCTTGGGATTCCTCTCAGCCATTTACTCAGTGCATTATAACTCAATTACTTTTGCATGTCTCACTGGACACCAGCATACATTTTTACTCAGATCTGTAAGCCAATTTGACCCATACCCAATATTTTAATGTAATTGTATAATAGCCTGTCTGATTTCCAAGAAGCATCATAAGATAGTTCCATGTACTATATGATGGATTTGTATTTTTAGACTATCACTTCATAAAGTAGTTAATGTTCTTCTTTACAGGTATGACAACGTAACGATTGTGGCTTTTGTCATCTTTTTTCCTTTAATGGTTACGTGTTTGACTTTAATGCAGTCTATTTTCTTAAAAATACTGATGGACTCATGAGATAGTCCCTTTAAGCTATTTTGATATTTATATATGACTTGAAACAAATGACATAAAGCTGGTGTAACAGGGTGATATACTGTTTACTGATAACTTTTACAATATACTGATTTTTTTTCCTTCCCTTATCAATTCTGGTGACAGTTAAATCAGAGTGAATTTTCTGACTTATGTATTGTGTATTGCACTCAACTGCAAAATCCTCTATAGGCAAGTTTTTCAGATTATCTGAAATACTCCTTCTGAGAATAAAACCACTTTTAAACCAATAGCAACATTTGCTCTAAAAGCACCTCTCATATAGTGGTCATGGGTGAGTCAGAAGCATGGAACTTGACCTCACTCTCAATCCGAGTCTGCAAAGATGGAAATTCAAAAGGCATCCCTGGGACAATGTAAGATTTCTGAAAATTAAGGAGGGTTTATCTATTGCCTTTTTCCAAAGCACAGCGTACAGTACTTCCCTGGACTAACCCACTTCATGTCCTGTCTTGAGACAGCATCCGAACCTGTTCATACAGCCCTATGGGCTGGTGATCCCCCACTTTCATATACACTGATATGTGTTTCAATCTGCAGACAACCTGATAATTTTGGCTGCAGTACTGCTTTATTGGCATTCATTGCTTATGGAGACATAAAAGCATGTGCTATGTATAAGATTCACCTGAGTTCACATGCCTAGAAATGCAAACAGCAAATTTACTCTAGCAAGGCAGGGGGGTTAAGCTCTTGCTTCAAATGAAAGGCACTTAACCAAGAAAAAAAAAATTAAAAAACACCTGGCATCAATCTCTCATTCTAGCTGCTGCTTAGGGTTTCTCCAAGAAATCTATCGCTAGAAAATAAAGAGGGGTGGCTTCAATACTTTCTTTTCAGAGTACCTGTGTTCAGTGTGGGACCTTATCCTGGCACTTCTGTCGCTCATTTATATTTAAAGGTTTTCAAGTTGTTTTTGAATACCAATGCAGCTTCAAAGCTTGTGGTAAGTTCCTTTTAATTTCTTTGCTATTTCTCTCATTTGGGACCTAGTTACCTTGACATAACTTCCTGTCATCTTCAAGAAATTTAATGGAGCATTCTTAAACTTATTTGAAAATAAATCCTTCTGAGGAACTTTCCTGCACATCAAAGTGCTAAATTTTTCCCATATTCATCTTTTGCACAGTTCATTGAATTGTAATGAATCACACATCATTAAGGTTTTATCCACACAGCATTGGCTTGCTTGCCAATTTCTACAGAAACCACATATGACACATTTAAAGGTGCTGTTACTTTTAAAGGTCACCATTTCAGATACCTCCTTCCCTCTTTCATTTTACTTGTTGCTTGAGCAAATTTGGCATGGAAAGTAATGAAACCTAATAGATGTCATGGAACTATTTTTAGAGGAAAAAATTTCCAGAGTACAACCACAGTTGAAATTGTATATTGTTCAATATAATTTCACATTATTTAGATCTGCTGAAACACATTATCTGGTTTTCTCTTGTCCTTATTGCTTTCTGCCCAACCAAAGAAAGCAACTCATGATAATTGGCTCACTCCTCTGGATTCTGATGCTATTAAAGCAACTAAACTGGAGGCTTACTGTATATACAAATGACACTTTAACAGAAAACTCATAATGAAGATACCCCATCTGTCCATGAATAATTTCTTGTGAAGTTACTAGGTTAAGTTAGAAGCTGAGAAGTATCAAGTCTGTGAAGTTTTACCACATACATCCCATTTCACACACGGTTTCCTTAGTTTTCAGTCTCTCTTCTAAATAATAAATTGAGAAACAGCCTCAAATGTAACATGCTAAAAGAAAAGCTAAAAGCAGACAAGCCAACTGGGGAGTACCAGGTGGTACTGGAAGTACCAGTAACCTTAGTTATTTTAGGTAAACAAAGGATGGCATAAGTGTTCTGTCTACAATTTTGAATTAGATTGCCATTTAAGAAATCTTATTCAAATACCTGGCTTATGTTACAAGCTCTGCTGAAATTCGTCATACCACACCATTTGATAGCCAGCTAGTTATAGTTCTTGCTATCTTTTTCACATTCTTCTATTCAGAAAATTTCATACTTCCTTCAAGGACTGCTTTGTGCCAAGGTTATCTCTTAAGAGCAATGAAGTTTTAACTCTGTTATTGAGAACAGCAGTATAACTGAGACTAGGACTTTGTCATTAGGAAAAGAAATACCATTAAGTGAAAACACCACTTTCACATCATGTTTCTACAGCCTCTCCCTTTCTAAAATTTAATTAAAATTGCAATTAAATAAGTGTCACTTCAATATTTGATAGAATAAAGTTCTATCTAAGGCTGCAGTTTTTTCTTATGTAATTAAACACTAACATTAAAACATCAATTATGTGTAACAACTACAAAATACTATTGCTGATCACATCAAAAGGCATTTCTGTTTCAAGAATTAGTTCTCCCCAAAGGTTATAATTACGTTATTACTAAATCTTATAAAGTGAGACAAAACAGCAGAGAGGCTGTGGAAATTATGATCTTCTCCAGGTAAACAGTTAATCAGACTTCTGACCTTTCAGAGACACTGTGGTATTCTTGCCCTTTCCTTACAAAATAATTGGAAAGCCAATGCATCACACAAAGGCTTAATTCGAGATAATTCAGTTTTGTATGCACAAAGAAAAAAAACTATTCAAGACCAAAGCCTTGACTAAATCTTTTTGCTTTATGCACAGTGCTGTGGAATTCAAATTACATACTCTGTTCAGCTATTGCAATACAAAACTTACCTCTTGCTCATGATTGTTCAGAATCCTGGAGGCCTTATAGTTCTAGCATACAGAACAAAATTAAAAGGAAATAAATTTAAAACCAAAGGAAATTCTAGTTTAAATTAATGCACTAAAACCATTCATTGCCAGTTCTACAGTGCACCAATGGTCTAAATGAGCTTGAAAAAAATGTAATGAAAACTGATTAGGGTATTTCAGTGGCTAGGGAAAGGCCATATTTTCTTCATATCTGTTATCAAAGCTTACATCTCTTGTGCCTGCAAGGAACTGTCCATTGTAAGAGAAGCATCAGTAAAAGTGGTTTTTATTTCTTTCATGAAAGGGAGGTATGGGAAATGTGTATTACAGTTCAAACTGGATTTCAGGTAGAGTAGGTTTTCAGCTAAGTCATCTCCTGTAGAAGAATGTATATAGGATAATATAGTGTATGGATTTGAGAGTATATATTGATAATTTTATCTTCCCCTACATTCTTGCTATATTTTGTAGGTCTATGCTCAAGTAGTAAAGGACAGATCAGATGGGCTAGAAGTTCCTCTTGCCATTCCAAAGATGAGGACATTGCTCACCAAAGATGAGGACTCATAAAGTCCTAGTCTGCAATGTCTTTGTCTTCGATCAGTACATAGATGATTATTTGTTCCCATGGAACATTATTCAAGCTACTTACAAATAGTTAACAACAATTAAACTAGGAGAGAACATATAAAGAATATAAGCTGCTTTCCCCCTCCCCATATTGCACAGCTAACCAAAGGCTGTGCCTATGCAGTTTGGCATAGATCAGACTTAGAAATGAGAAAAACGCAGTTAGCACCCTGATCCCATGTTTGGTGTGTTAGCTCTAGCCCAGCACAGCTGAGCATGGCTTGTTTTCTCAATATTGGTTACCTGAAAGCCCCACAGAAGCTAACTTAAATATAAGGGCAAATTCAGGCCAACACCACCATGCTGCACTTAAGTGAATACAGGTACCTAGGTGGCCCCACACTAGGGTTTAGCTCAGGCTCAGACTTTCTTCCCTCCTACACTCTGGAGTTTTGCCTTTCCTAATGAGGCTCATGCACACTGATTCATGGTTAAGATGGCTTAATGTCAAGTACCATTATTATGCTAGGAGAGATACACCTTTTCTAATCATGTTATTTCATAATTATGTATTTCAAGGGTATTATGACTTTCTGCAAAACATCCAGCTCTGGTCACTATGTTACAGCGTTAGATGAACCATTCATATAAGCATATAATTTCTATGTCACGGCACATCTATAGCACTTTGTATTTCGTATACTATTATTTTTTTCTGACTTGGGCCTTAGAATACCAGACAGGAAGAAAAAACTTTACACATATTTTCAAATATTAATAGATCAATAAATGCACAAAAATGCATTTATTGTCACATACTGAACTTTGCATTATACACAGGTATAAAAATAGAATTTACTGGGTCTGCATCATACATTCTAATCTCTTTTCCTAGCAGAACAAAGTCCACTTCCTTTGTTATCAACTATGCAACAGTGTTAAGGTATTCTGAAAAGAAGGTGTCCATCTGCTAAATGGTAACAATTTAAACATATACTTTGATCCCTGTTTTTCTAAATTTGGTATTTTGTTCCTCCTACATCGGAGGCCACCATTTAATATGAATGTGAAAGCTCTCTTTTTTTAAGTACTCTTTGAATAGTTACAGAATGTAGTTAAAAGTGAAAGTAACCAAGGAATAGGAATTATTTTAAAAGAAAACCAAGCACAGAGCCAATTTTCCACTTTGATTTTTTTGCTGATGTATTTTTGCTGAAAAGTAGGATCGTTCTTCAGAAAGGCGAGATTCAGTGGAGGACTAAACTCTGAAGATGAGCACACAGCTCTTTTGTTAGTAGTTCTTTCACACAAAATAAATAAATAGAAAACAACCCAAGACTGGAAAAGATACAATCTAGTAACAATTCTACATCTATCACAATTGTTTTTCAACTTTTTTTCTTACATGTTGTCTCTTAATCATTTTCATTTTTTCCCTGTATATTATATTAACTTCCCAGGCATAGGGCCCTATTTTGAAAATTGGGTGGCAGGACACCCATGTCTCTTTTCCTGTGAGCCTGTTATTCTAAGACTAATTAGCTGGTGTCCATATGTAATAGTAAACATGATAGCTGATGTTGTCATCTATGTGCTTGATACTTTCTTAGTTAAAGGCTATATTTTAGGCAGGGATTTCCAGTGGGGCTGGGGATCCACAGTGGCCAAATCTATGAGTTTCTTCTGATACAATATCCCAGAAATGGTTTTCTTGGTATTTCTTTAAGACTGCATATTCTTACTGTCTCAACCTCCTCTTTGTAGCTGGTGTGCTGCATAGTAAACCATCTCAGACAACTAATCCAGGCTGAATTTAACTTCACAAAAGTACGAGCTTAATGTGATTGTAAAACAATAGCATATTCTGCTAACAAGTCCATTTATCATTATCTATTTCATATGTAAATTTTATATAGAAATGTTACTGCTGATTTGGAGACTGGTTTATGTTAACAGGATTATTATTTTTGGTCCTGTATCTTAGACACTATATTGGATATATGCCTAATCTTACTAATGTCATCCCAGTTCCTTCTTCACTTCTCATTTCTGAAATTATTCTCAGCTCTCTGTGGTGAATGCTGTGTTTTCTCATGTACACTGCATGCCTCAGAGCACAATTTGTTTTCCTGTTCCCATTTAATTCCTTTGGCGAGGAAAACAGAAAAACCTGACGAGGAGTCTCAGGGCTTTTTGGAATGTGTTAAAAGTGTCTGCTTTTCTCTGGGAATAGCCCCTTTGGCTGTCTCTATGTAAAGCTAAAGGGAGGATGCTGCAACACCTTTGCAATTTTAAAAGCTTGTGAGCTGTCGGGTCCTTCTCATCTCCTAGAGAGAATGGAATGAGGTAGCTACAGATCAGAAATGCAGGACCCAGGCATTCACCTTTTCTTTTGAGCTGTGTTTCACAGACTGGCTATGAACATGAGTTTGCTATGATTGCAGAATAAGCAGACTTCTTTTGAATTGAGATGCTTCTGGTATAAACACAGTATCACAAGAAAAAAACAGGATAAGCAGACATTACAACAAATACCACTTTTTTTCTGGCTTTGGAAGGTGAAACAGCTGACAAGATGAAATGTGGTTTTGTATTAAAATAGACAACTCTGAAAAGAAAGAAATGGGGCCATAGGAGTATGTTCATGCATATTAAAACAAAATACTACCTTCTTGCACTTGATAAGTCTGCATGCTCATTTCTTCCTAATCCGTCTGCCATGGAATGTAAAATAAAAATGACCTTTAGTCTCCTTGTAATTAGGTTAACACCCATGTTTAAGAATACAATTGTATCAAAAATAGTCAATTTTATTTCACCTCACTGTGCTAAGTATTATCTGGCAGAATCACTGACGCTTTATCTAACAATTAATTTAGAACGAATATCTCTTCGCATGCACGGAGGATACATTACCACACTGCTCTTTCAAAGCCAGTAATCTATGATCCCAGTATACAGATACAAATGTATTTTTCCCTTCAGCTCCTAGCTGGCTCAGTCACTTTCCTCTTTTCTTGCAGAACGACTCCTGGGGAAAGCAGTACTCATATGCACTCTTCAAAGCCATGAGCCATATGCTCTGCATTGGCTATGGAGCCCGCGCCCCGGTCAGCATGTCCGACCTCTGGATTACCATGTTGAGTATGATTGTGGGGGCAACTTGTTATGCCATGTTTGTTGGCCATGCCACTGCCCTCATTCAATCTCTGGATTCCTCACGGCGACAGTATCAAGAAAAGGTAACTTATTTTCATGTAACTCCTGAAGTTTTGAAATAAATGAATGGGATGTTTTAACATGGAAAAGGCTGTATGAGTTTATGTGGCATAATCTAGCAGCTTCTGAATCCTGTGGCAGATTTCATTAAGCACAAAGCAATTCAGAACGCTCTGTGAGCTCAACATATTCCTGTATGAACTCACTTTCCTTAGGGAGCAGAAGGTTCTGCGTGTCACATGCACTGAATGAAATCCTGAATGTGAAACTTGCTTTAAACTCTTCTGTGAAAACTCCATCCCCTGGTTCAGACTGTGCTTTGTACCCCTGTGCTGCATTCTGTAGGTACTTGATCTAGGTAGCTTGAACAAGGGCCTTGAGCTTGGTAGCTTGGGCATGTCTGTACAATTTCCTGTTATTCCTTTGTGTTGCAGTTTAGGGATAACCTTGCAGATGTCAAAAGAATGACCTTTAAAAGAGGACCATACCAAATCAATTAGTTTCGTTTGGAACTACCTCAGACAAGTGCTCAGAAGAGATCTTTGTTTGCTTTATAATAGTATTGTTTACAGGCTAATCCATGACCTGTTAGGTCCTCTCCAAGGACAAAAGGAATGGTGGCCAAAGAGTAGAAAAGTAGAGAGGGTTTAGTGGGAAGAAAGGGAGTTCTTTATGAAACAGGAAGAAAAAGGTTGTTTGAGTCCTTGTAGGTATGATTGAAATTAAAAAGACATAAATGGGTACTGGATGGGAACTTCCTGGAATGAGTACTAATTGTCAGTTTTGTAATAAAAGTCAGAGGCAAGTGCAGGTGAGGCTACGACACTAGCAGATGAGTCTAGGTATGGTGGCATAAAGAAGAAGGGATCAGAATGAACCTTGGCAAGTGACAGTAAGGATGTGCAGAGTTACTAAGGTGCTTAAAAGAAGTCAAAATCAGTTATTATAGTAAGTGCAGAACTGGAGAGCCTATGCCAGGAGAGAGGTCAGCTGAGCAAAGTAGTGAAATCAGAGAGTTCACATCAGCAAATAAGGAACACAGTCTGAGCAGTAGTATTTGGCATATGTCCATAAGAAAGTCCGGAAAGGCAAACTGGACAGCAATCCCAGTGTGATGTAACACAAGCCTGGGGAGAAACCTGGCAGAGAGTAAATAGAGGAGAGGGTGACCCTGGCTTCTGCTGAAGATGAAGAGGAATGGCCTGAGTTTGCTGAGCAAGAAAAAAGGAGAAGTCCAAAAAAGATTTGAGTAGGAAGTATTGGGGTGTTTTCTTTACAAGTAGGCAAACAGGGAGTAAATGAGTGTGTGTGGGAGGAAAAGAGTTGTACATTTAGTTTTGTTAAGCTTGAGTCACAGCAAAACCATGGGGGGGGTCAATATATCCGAAACAGGCAGAGGTAAGGGATGAGCTATAAATCCAGTAACACAAAATTTAGCCAATGGCTGACACTTTAATCTCACAGCTGTTTAAAACAGAAGTTTGCAAGCCAGAGAGCCCACACAGTGTTATCTTGAAATGTATGTGAAAATGAGAGGTTTAGAAGGAGAGGATGAGTGAGCATTAAAACCTCTAAAAATCTGAGTTCTGTCAGTGACCATGTGAAACTGCCTAATCCATCTCAGTATAAAGTCATGGGGCTAATCCTAGTAGGTCAAGTAACCAAAACTAACTGGCTTGCTGGGTCTGTTCTGCCAGCTGAAAGGGGAGTAATTTTATGAATTTATACTTGTAGGGAGCTGTGGGACAGAAACATTTAACCATGAACATGAAAGATGTAGAGAAGGAAACCCTAAACCTAGTATAACTGCAGTTTCATTAGAGGTTAGGGTCAACATACATACATACATACATATACACAGATGTATGAAATCAGCAGAAATGTCCCCATCCACCTGAAACCTCATCTTAAACATTATCCTCAGACCTTGCTGGCTGCAGCATGGTATCACAGTGTTTTGAGCATCAGCAATATAGTGCATGTGTAAAGATACTCATATATTTTAAACTGTAAACCCAGTTTCTTTTGCATTTTTGGTGTAAATTAAAACCCAGCAGCAGTCAAGTGGTATTGATTACTCATGTTTTTACATAACAGCAAACAAAGCTTTTTTTTTCCCCTCTGTTTTTTATGCACACACTCTATTAAACATTAGCATAGAAATGTCTGGCATTTTTCGGTTCCTGCAGTTCTCAACACTTTCATTCTTCTTTTTTTTTTTGCTTATTTGTTTCCTGACATCAGAGGCAAAAGCATAGCATGAGAGTGACAATCAGGAATGAAAGAAATGAGCCAGAAATTGCATGTTTCTATGCTTTAGAAAAATGTTTCTCTTTTTTTTCTGGCAGCCATTTGTATGCCAGTTATTATTGGCTAGAGCTAACGGATGTCTTAATTAAAGAATTTTTTTCTCCTGATTTCTGACACCCTGATGTCATATGTATATTATCAGCTATACCAACTATACTGACATGTTTGTATATTCCTGCACATTGCTTTATCATTGTTTAATCATATATTGTGAAATAAATTTTTGATTATAGCCTAAGAATTATAAACCATTACTATATATTGCTAATGAATATTGTATATTTTTCTTTACTCTGTAAACTAGATAAATGGGTATTTCAAAGACCAGTTTGTGCTACCCATTTTATCAGCATATCTTCTAAAGTACTGGCAGATAAAAATAGCTTATATTTCACTTAACTGAGACTTGAGAAAAAGGTAAATCAAATCTCCAGCCACAAGTTTCAGAGTTTTGATATATATACTGCAGTATCTGTTTTAGCCTAGTGCATTGCTTTTTTTTTTTATCCTGGAATTAAAAATCAGGAGACTGTGACTTGTTTTGATTTTTTTGGCTTAAATGCTAGGATCAACTTCTTATTTTAGTTTTACGTATATAGGATTGTGTATTTCTTGGCTTCATTGTTTTCTTTAGAAGAGTTACAGAGAATATTGTAATTAACATGAATTGCTAGGCAACACAGAATGATAGTGGAGATGAAGAAAGAGGTTGTTCTTTAGTTCTTCTCTGGGTAACATCATGCCAAATCTAGTCCCCATTTTTTTGGACTGTTTTTTACTGCTGTAGCTAAAATAATATTCTATAAATATATCTGTGGAATGCAACTAGTGGAAGGAGGGTTCTGGTCCTTCTCACACTAAAAGTAGCTAGAAGGATCATATTCACTGAAATAACCATACCTTCCTCATTCTGATCCTTCAAAATCTCAAGGTGTGCAAAACTAGAACAGTCATAATTCAAAATGCGGAAGAAATAAACACAGGAAGACAAGAGATAGCTTTTAGTAAGCCAAATACATCAAACACCATCTAAGAGCACCAGCTAAGAATCTGACCTGTGTCAAGCATTGCGTGCTGAGAGAAATCAAAGTATGGTAAGAAAGCAAATATTGCTCCATGTGTTTACTCTTATGGGCCAAAGACATCATATATCAGAGGAAATTAACAGTGATTTTAAGATGTCAAATGTAGAAACTGGACAATAAAATCACATACCAAGAAATTAAACAAAAAAAGGATGTATTGGTACATTCTGGTCACTTTGAGGAAGTTCAGGTGTTTTTGTGCTGAAGTGAGTGGAACAGTTCTCAGAGAAAAAATACCTCTCAGGTTGAATACATATATTAGATCTTGGTATCAATGAGTGAAGGCTGATAACCTGACAAAGGAGAAAGACGTGTCCAAGACAGGTATACTCAATCCATATTGCCCTTTCACTAAGAAAGTCTGACAAACCATTCTACCTTATAAAAGGACTGAATAAATCAATAAATCAATGGCATATTAGCACTCTCCTTTCTGTCTTTGGTACAAGTCAAAGATAATGCAGTAGTAAATAAAAGTAATATTTTAAGTGATAACACCTTTGACATTTTCTAATGTCTAGGAAGTCACCACATCTCAAAGACATTTGCCTTTGCAAAGGCAACGTTTCATATGCAGAATTTGTTAACAAACTAGTGTAAAACAAAGCAGCCAAATGAACAGTCACTTGGCAAGGAGGTGAAGATCATTAGTTAAATATTTCTTCCTTTAGATGTTGGCAGTTTTTAATAGGAAGATGTTCACCTAATGCTGTGGATGTCATTGAATAATCTTGATTGAAGTCAGGTTAATATTTCCTCTGTTCCAGTCTGTTGACACATAAAATGTCCAGAAACAAAGTCACAACAACCCAATAGAGGCAAGTTTGGTAGTAGCATACAGATTGTGTCATAGCATAAAGTTTTAAATTGGTTTGATAAAATGACAGCTATTAGATCCGGTTTTGTTATGCTATCATTTTGTATATTTAGATTTTTCTCTGTTGGTAAGCAACTCAACTGCACAAGGTTTCAAAAATAGAAAAAAAAATCAAAGCAATTTTACCAATTGCAAGCAGTAAAGAGGCATAAAATATATTTAATTCAACCATATAGATATCAGAGAAAATGGAAAAAAGACAACTATTTCCATATAGTGGTTGCTGTTCCAGTCATGGGAAGATATGTAAAATCATTATTAAAGCTGTGAAAGAATTCTGAGCTTGACATCAACTTCAAATGTACCAAAGAACATCTCCTAACCCTATACTCTGCTTTTATTTGATCTCTTAATATATGTTCTTTTAGAAATCTTCAGTCAATTCACTTTAGTTCAAAGGGAGAAAAGGACCTAAATGTACTTTTCTGCGGAGAAGAAGTAATAATTGCATATAAAGATAATTTAAAAGCAACTTACTAATTGGCATTGTGTATTTTTACATAGACAGCATTGGGATTTGAAGATCAGATTGCTCATTTTTCATTTCTTAAGCATCCAAAGAAATGTTTACAAATGAATAAAGCTAGGGCAGGTGGACAGCCTTAGATTTTGTAACACGAGGCCTTGCACCAGCTATTCAAGTCTGCCCCTCACAGCTCCAGTTTGGATATCTGAATTGTCTATGTAGTCTGTTGGGAGACACTCGGCATGCACTCGCAAGAGGCAGCAGGCTCTCAGGGGCAGCTTTGGGGCAGCAGTGTCCGAAGCGTGCTGCTTCCACAAGGCCGTGGTGTGTGCTCGAGCATCTTGTGCAGTGAGTCATCTGAGGACCTCCCTTTGAAAACTGGGAAGGGGGACCACCACTTCGTGCTTCTTTCTCTGAGCAGTTATTTTTGGGGTGTGGTGGAGAGAGGCTTTTCCGTAGAGTAAGTCAAGACTTCGTAGCCACTCATTCAGCCAGCGATGCCTCTGCATTTTCTTAAGAGGAACAGAAGGCAGGTCTTCCATGTTTTCCCAAGTTTCAAGCACTTTGTGGTTAAACTGAAGGTGGAACAAGGCAGATAGCAAGTTCTCGGCATGCTGATTTGTACTGATTTGGTGCCTAGGAGGATCTTCTGAAAAACTTTAGATATTTGTAAGCCTCTCATCTGTAAGTATCAGGGACTTGCGTATTTCCACAGGAGTCTAGGAAATGGCAATTCTGGTCACGATGCACGTGCATAGGATAGGAAGAGCTATGGCAAATTCAGGACCACTTGGCTTGTACCAACTTTTGGTATATTATTGAACCAAACATAAATATCAATATGGATGTAAATGTAAAGATAAATTTTTGTCACCTGGCCCTTGCTGGAGTCCAGGGTCAGATGAGGTAGAGTGAAACAGATAAAGAAGAATTTCTGTTGCCTACGTATTATATACACTGTTCATAAAAATCTTTTAAAATCTAACTGTTCTGGCTTTTTTGCTTAAAGTAGACATATGTTCAAAATACAAACTGCAGAACTTGAATTTTGGACACCCAGTGAACTTGCAGTACTGGAGTTTTGGCATCTAATTCCTGGATCTGGTCTGATCTGAGCAGCAAACTTTCTCATTAAATACTGATTTCTAAGTTCAGTAGCTTTTCATGGTGTTCAAGTTTGCTTTCCTGATACTGTTAGTAATTTTTAGAAAGCCTGAAAACACTGTAACACAAAAATGTTCTATGAGTGCTCTCAGCTCCTTCTCTTCTCTTAACAAGGGTCCGTTTTCGCTTATACAGCATAATTTTAGCAGTAGATCATGTCATGTTCAGATTGCGGGTGAAGGTGAGCCACTTGGCAGATAAATCTTATCTTTTCTGTGCAGTTGTGCTACCGTATACATGCCACCGCAAAGGAATTACTTATTTTGGAGACTGAGAAACGGTTTACCTTATCCTGTAGTTAGATCTACTTGCAAGAACAAAAAAAAAGGGGAATAAAGCAAAAACTTTTTACTGACTACAGGCCTGTAGTTTTGCAAGCTTTTATAAAAATCTCATCAGCTTGCACAGGTATATATCCTATTTAGCTTTGCCACAGTGCAGTATTTTAAACAGTAAATAATTTTTGTAGTGTGTTATGAATGATCAGGTACAAGAGTTGCTAAAAGTTTTGTACAGTCTTGGACCTTTGAGACCGAGTATTGACTGTGCCAAAAACATTACAGTCATTGTAGCATTGTGAAGTAGAAAATTCATTAGTCCCTAAGTATTTAGGCATAACTGAGAGTCATTGCCTGAGACATTATCTGTGGATTGTTTCAGGAAGTTATAATTCTTCAGTTTGTGATTTTATTTGGAAGTCCAGGGTGTCTTATACTTAGAAAAGGGTCTGTAAGTCTTGACTTTTGGATTATTTCTGAATCATTTTATCATCTTAAACTGTTTTGGCAAACATCAGGTGACAGGCTGCTAAATGGATAGATGTACTACTCCTGTCTTCTGTGAGCCTTATTGATCCTTGTAGAAAGCACTGAGATTTCTGTGAATAAAGCAAGTTATTAAAAGATATTTGATATAACTGAATTGCAAAACAATCTGAAAGGAAAAAACCACATGGCTGCAGCTCAGAAAAAACTTTTCAGATATTCAGTTTCCCAGGGTGTATACCGTTATTTAAAAGAACATGCAAATGAAAGAACTTGTAGATATGTTAGTTACTTTATTTGTGTGTATGCTTTTAAATATTTTGATGGATAATTAAGACCATTGTGAACTCAACCCTCTGACATATAAATGCAAATGTAAATACAGCCATGAGAGCCAGTGGAGGCTGCACAGACAGAAACTTATTCACTGAACATGAAAATATTTGTTGTGTCAGGATAGGGCTTCTACTGGCATCACTTGCTTTCTCTTTCTGTAAGCTCATCTTTATCAATTTGTGTTTATTAAAGTTACCTGAATTTTTGCTGCACATAATAGTGATATTTAATTTGACCATGATCTTACCAAGTTTTGAAATGGGAAAGAACAACAGACACTATTGCAACAACTAAGGACAAAAACTGTTCCTGCTCTCCTGCTAATGAAAAATCAGAAGTTACTCACCTTTAACTATACAGTGGTAACAAAATAAATGAGTTTTTTCTTTTCCAAGTGGAACTGAATTGTACACTCAGTTCAAGGGTAAGGTTTTAGGAGAGGATTGTAAATCAGTCAGAATGTTCTCACTGTACTACTCTCCTCTTTTGTCCTGATACTTCATTATTGTGTTTCAGCTTCTTGTTATGGTCAGTCTTGCTGGGGTAATCAGGCTGGCTATTTTTGCCTTGCATCTCTAAAAAGACGATTGGTTCCTCCCAGTAGCAGGTACTGTGCAAGCCAAGTGCTATCCACCCGGCTGCATCATACCTGTGCCAAAATGTAATAGACTCCCACTGCTTCTAAAATGACAGATGGGACTTTGATTTATTGCTGTGTTGTGGGTAATTTACCTATAAAGTGTTCTGCTGTCTTGCATTATGGATTAGGTTTCTAACAGTTTTCCATATGAAATTGCAAAGCAAGCTCATTATAATTTCAGCCATGTTCTTGATGGCTATATAAAATTAGCAGTGAAGGCATGAAGTTATACCAGTGCCAGATTTTACACACAATCTGCTTTCTTTTCACAGTAATTATCATAGGGTTACACATTAAATAGATTTTTTTTAAAGGGAAATAAACAAGGAGCTAACTTTTGTTTTTCAAAGTCTCTGTTCACATGTAGCACAAGTTACCTTTTAGCAAGAGAAAACTCTGTGATTCACACCAGATAGATATAGCTGGTAGCAATTATCCCAGTTACACTAGAATGATTTTGCTTGTGTCCTGTATGTGTAGAAGGGAATAGCACCCAATATTATCTAACATAATATGAGTGAGAAAATAATCCTTGCTGTGCAGATTCTATTTTTTTTTCTCCTTTGCCTTGTTAGGGAGAAAGGGAAGAAAGAAGGACTGATTATTTTTATTTTGACTTTTAATCATAATTCACTCCTGACCTCACCTTGTTTCTTGAGGTTTGAGTAAATAAAGCATGTCTGCCTTGAAAACATAGTAATTTGTATAACTAAGATATGCAATATAGATTTTTAAAGGCTTTGGAATGCAGAGGATAGCAGTAGGACTGAAATCTTTTCTCTGCAAAAGAATGTTTTTAACAGTCCTTTATATTCTATTGTATGCTAAAGTAACAGTTTTGTCCAAGTGGTTACTAACCTTGAAAAAATACTGTAACACTAATTCAAGAAACCTCTATTAGAAGAAAGACACAGTAATGAATAGAGAAGTAAATTGTTTTTATCTCCGTTTTCATAAAATGCACTAGACTTATCTTTTCTAGCAGAATTCTGCAAAGAAAAAAAAATCAACAAAACCTTTAGAACACATTTTTCTAAACACTAAATATATGCTAAAAGCATAATGAAAGTAAATCTTTTCATAAAAATGCACAATGCTATGGGTTTGCATTGTACAGTTTGGGGTTAGGAATATGTCATTTTCACACAGGCATCTATATGATCTCCTAGACAAAATATTTGTTCATCAGATGCCTTTTATTAGGGGCAGTGCTGGATGCCTTTATATATTCAGGCAGAGCTGACTGAACTTGTTTCTTCACTGAAGAATTTGATGTAAATGTAAATATAATTTTATAAAGTTTTGAAGAAAACACAGCAATTTTTAAATGAAAAGTGAAGGCAGGTCTTTGAGTGTTTCCTATTAGACCTTTGATAGGAGCTGGTAACCAGAGTTTAATGGAGTAAATTCCATTAATTAAGAAACCTCCCTATGCTTTTTCCTTTTTCAACTTTTTTTTTTTTTTTTTTTGGCATAGGCCTTTCTTTTCCCCTGACTTTGTAGATAATGTAAGCAAGTGAGTGGTGCGGGTGATCACCTGGCAGAAGAGTTTAGCTCTCTTTGTTGCGCTTCACTCCTGCACAGCATCAAGAGTTTTTCAGCTCTTGTTTGGGCAACATTAGAAGATGAACATGACCTCATCTCAGCCAGGAGTACCACCAACACCAGAGGCAGCCCAAAAGGCTAATGCAAAGGAAAATTGAGGCAGAGAGCCTCAAAAGATGACTCATCAGTGTAACAGAGCTAGTAGAAAGGCATCTGTGACTTTTTCCTATGGTATGCTTGCAAGGAAAAAGGCAGTTGGAAGTAGCAGGAGCCAAAGGATATGTGAAGTGGGAGGCAGGGAACGATGAAGAGAGGAAAGAACTGGGACTGCAGCAGGGGGACAGGCTGTCAGCTTGTTTTAGGGAGGAACTGTGATAGACATAGGAGCTTATAGTGAGGGATTTGTTGATGGCCCTTGAATTCATCTGCTGAGAAGAGCCTCCCATTGGGCAGTACATGACTGTGTCTGGAAGAAATTTGGGAATGATTTGGCATGCCCTCTGATTCTTGGGCAAAGGAATAGAGATGAGCCTTTTATTTCTACCTGTGTTTCCTCTGCTTGCTTTGAGCATCAGCAGCTTCTATAAGTGGACACTGCAAACAAAATAACAGAAAAGACACAAAGTGAGAACCATCAGTGGTAATAATTACCTGGACACCATCTCACATCACCCAGTCAGCAAGCCGTGAGGTTTTGGGGTGCATGGGCAGAGACAGGATAGCAGCTGATAATCCCTGCTCTATCAGGTGCGCCTGTATGGCAGACAACATTATTTACTGTTCAAACAGTTTGATAGGAAAAAATTCTGAAAAGGTGTAAGTGAACTACTATAAAAAGAGAAAAAGAAATGAAAAAATGTAATGGACTATATTGGGCCATTGATTTTAAGGCAAAACTATAAAAATCCGTGAGTAACTCTGACTGAAAAGCAATGGCATAATAAAACCACCAGTATATGTAACTCAGTAAATGAAAATATAATTCTTTGTTGCTGAAAGATTGTGTTTTAAATATCTGTTTGCAAAATATTTAAGAAACTGTCTCTTGCTCTGTAAGAGTTTGTGATTTGGGGAAGATAGCAAAGAACCACGTAACCTTGCCAAACCCAGAAATTACATGGGATAGACATAAACCTTAACTCTTCCTTGATTTTACCTCAGCTTTATTTTCTTTCATAGTTTCTCAGTCTATCAGTCTGCCCCCCAATGTCTATGCCTGTGTCCAAGGCAGTGTCTGCATCTGGCAGAGAACATGGCCTCTATTTCTTCAAAATTATCCTCATCTAAAACTTCCACCAGTCTTGCCATGGCAGGAGAAGAAAGCTTTCATTTTATGAAGGATGCCGTGCCACTTATGCCAAAAAATGTGAGAGCTTTCCAAGGCAGGGTGCAGCGGTATAATTACACAGAATAATGTGTCAAAGCAGGAAAAAGAAAAAAAAAGTGACTAATGAAAGCATTGTTCTGTGGTATATCCATTAATATTAGGTATATGCCCCATTGCATGTGACTAAATTTGCAGTGCAGCTATGAACAGGGTAGGGAACGATCCTGTGGCAGGCTGAGAAAATGAGTTGTCTCTATCTGCAGTGGCTGAAGGCAATTCCTCAGTGGGGTGGCCTGGGTTTCTATGTCACACCAGGGCTAAAGGCACAAAATTGCTCAAAACAGAGTTTATAGTTTACATTACATGCACTTTCTGACATACTTTGTCAGAGAGGGCTTCTGGGCTGGCCATCAATTTGAGAAAATGTTGGTATTGGATGTGGAAAACAGAAGCAAATGCCAGCTGATACTTGGTGTGGCTGGTGCTTTATCTCTTAAAATAATTTGGTGTTTAGAGTACTAGTTCAGAATGAAAGTGGACTTAGATCAATTGCATGTGTGAAACAATAGCCAGTAAAGGCTATCATACTCACAGCCAGCAGTACTAGAGTGCAAATTGCTTCTCTTGCCATGGAAAAAAAGGCTCCTTTATTCAACTCTAAAACTAAGGCCAATTTTGCTAAAATTTCAGAGAGTGCTCCTAAAAATACTGAAGACAGGAGGAAATAAGTCAAAGAAAATATAAGTAATCCTTAGGTCTTCTTAATTTAGAGTTGTCTATAGAATTTTTTAAGAACCCTTTGTTAGCCTTTCACTACTTTTACGTCTTTTCATAGCATCTTATAAATGTTTTGCCCACTTCTACAAAGCTCTCTATATTTCTCCCTCTTGTTATGGAAGAAGGAAAAAAGAGAATAAAAAAATGATTTGTCAGAAGTTCCATTATTTCTCTTTAGCAGTGACAGCTTTGTGACTTTACCTTTGGGTGAACTGAGCTATATTGAATAAAACACTTTCCCTGAGTGTTTCTGCAGAAATACAGTATCATCATTTGAGAGTTAAATCTCCATAGCATCCACTCTTACTAAGAACTTTTTGTCTGTCTTTTTGGAGAATAAAAAAATAAGACTTACTCTTTATGTAAGATTTGATGCATCTGGGTGATTGAAAGGTTGATGAACAATTTCTTTATTCACAACTAGAAATACCACAAGGATTGTTAGCCTATTTGTTTGAAGAAAGCTATAAATTGCCTTAAAACATGTTCTTTCCAGAATGTGCTCCATTGGCTTTTCTATCCCTGATAGGGTTTCTAGCTCTCTTATTTCTCATTTTATTCTAATTAAAGAATTATCTTTAAATCTGATTAAAATTTAGTAAGTTTATTTGCTACCTAGTAAGTTCCATAATTCTGGAATACAAGAGGATACATCTTGTTGCTCACAGGTGTTCCACTGGAACCATCAGGTCTATAAAGATGCTTTTCAAGTGAGTACAAAAGGTTGCTTGGAGTATTACTTTACTGCCATCGCTGTCATTTATCAGCAAAACCTTCAGGTGCCATAAATTTATTTCCCTAATAATTTCTCTGAAGTATTTATGCTTCAAGACTAGATAAAGAAAAGCTGAGGAGAAAAAGAAGAAGATTACAGACATTTTGTCTGAATGAAACTCAGTGGCTGGGAATGTGAAGAGGAGCAGTTTGTCCTTCTGGAGGACTATTGCAGAGGTTGAGTGCGGAAGGCTGAGGATCTTGAATATTGTGTGATATCATGTGTTAACCTCAGTGATTCAGGTGAAGCTGGAGCCTTGAATAGTCTGACAAACAATTTTAGATTATCTAAAAAAAATAATTATAATCTCCAAGTCTCCTTTATAAGTGGAAAGGCTCTTTGCATCATGCAATAACAAGTTGTATGCTCGAAATATGTGGGAAGGTTTCAGACTGTATATGTTAAAAAACAGATCATAAAGTAATAATAGTAGTAATAAGGTTACCTGCTCAGAGAAGAGGTTTTCTGGTCTCCTCTAAGCTCCTGCAGTTAAAAAAAAAAATAAATCATAGTATTGCAGCCGTTTGACACTGGTGCAGGTGTTTACACGTGAAGTGCCTGCAAGGAGGTGGATTAATTGCAGCCAATGGCCCTGTGCAGACCCTTCTTTCACACGAATAGCATCTGCATGGGATGAGTCTTTGTCAGTTTTTCCCACCACCTTGATTCTGTGTGATTATTGGAAAACCAAGGTGAAATGTTGTCATCTACATCACTATTTCTATCCCTATGAAGAACAAGAGAACTTTCTGTCTCTCTCTGCCTTGATACATGCTTTTTAGGCAAAGCACAGGAGACATTGAGAGATGCCCAGCCTAGAAGAACCATTTCCTCATCATTAGGACCCTGTCAGGTGTTTGATCAGAGGTCAAGAAAAGCAATACATCCTATAACTGAGGAACTGGACCATCTTTGTTTACTGAAGAATTTGCCTCTCCATTTAGCTTTGGACAGACCTTCCTATGCATGATAAACAGGCAAGTGTCTTTGAAAGGGATCCATTTAAAAAGCAAGTTCTTTTTCATGAGTTGGCATTTTCCACTAATTAATACAATCAGAACTGGCAAGCCGTAATTAGGTCTTACCATAGCCAGAATTTCCAGGATCAACAGCTGTATTGTGCCAGTGTTTCTTTCTTGCTTGTTCTGGTGCTGCTAGTAGCGTAGCTGTTGGCACAACACCAAGAGATGTAACAATTACAGTGCTAATAAATTTTTTTTCTTCTTTTCATTACAACCATTAAACAATAGATATAAAGTTACCTAATGTCAACCTAATTATACCTTTTTCTATATTCCTTTTCTAAATGACTACTTCAGATTGCTTCTTGAAATAACTGCATTTCCTGTGTGTGAGATGCTAACAACTAAGCAAGCCTATTTAGCTAAAGGTGTTGTAGCACATCCTGAATTTAGCAATATGCAATGCTTTTGTACTGCAGAATCAATGGAGTGAGGTGAAGCCTATGCCACAGGAAACCACTGCTACTGATTGGCAGACCCAACATGCATCTCTCAAAAAATTTCATTCAAATGAAAATAGGTGATTGACACTTGTCACCCCATGTCCAGGGTCAGCATCAACATCAAAGGTAGCTGCAGCCTGCATTCAGTGCCTAGGGACAGATGTCCCCATTACAGGTCCTTCAGCTGCAAAAAAGCTGCTTGTGCTGAGAACTGAACTGAAGGAGTGACCGAGCAGAGACGAGCTGATCTCCCTCACGCCCCACTTCCCCCAGAGTGTATGTGGGCAGTAACTCCTTGTGCCTCCTCTCCCTCCACTCAAGGCACTTCTTTTAAAGTATATTCTTTTTTACTGGCACAGGAAAATTGAAAAGAAAAAAAATGGAATCGAAAACATTCAAAAGATAAGGAAAATTGTACAAGATGACTGGATAGGTGTTAAATTTCACTTTGAAACTGGCAATTTTAAGGAGACCATTGAAGCATATCTGATTTTTTTTTAATAAACTGTCATCTGTACAGTATTTTTCACATTAAAAAAGAAAATAATCCTGCCTTAGACTCAATACAGTTCCACCTATAGTAGCATGGGGAAGGGATGCTTTTCTTTTCATGCCTCGGGGCTTTGATAGTTGTTTCATTAAATCAGAGTTCTGTCATTTCCTCTGTGAAGAGAGGAACTGAGCCTGGTTTTCATGCTCCATCCCTTCCCTCACCTTTTTAAAACAGTAAAAAGCAAACATGTTTAAGATAAAGAACAGAATAAGAAAATAAATCCTATTCAGAAATTCCCCATAATTTGCTTAATTTCTCAATTACACTAATTGAAAAGAACAATAATAAGAGATTGTGTATTTTGTGGCATTTGAAAGGAAATATTTAATTATTACATGTAAGTAAAATGACAGGTTAAAAGCATTCTTGCAAACAACAGTGCTCTTTGGCAGGTAGTTAGTGAAAAATAGATAGTAAACAGATGATAGTTTTTAGGCTAAACAAATCACTTCGATTCCATTGGTTCCATCTCATGATAAAGAACTATAAAGTGAACCTGTCATACCAGTTAGCATGAAACTTACTTTTTATTTTGATCTGTGGTTGATTATAAGCTGGTTTTTTCTCCTTCTGTGAAAATCTCTGTATGCTAAGCAGAGTAGCAGTGAAGAAAGCAGATTGTAGAAATATCCCTGGATTCATAGTTCAGCCGTTCAGTGACTGTGGGATGGACAGGTGAGCTTACTACTTTGCCGGTACCGAAATAAGATAACCAAATGCTTGATTGGCAGGTTCACTCTTTGGTGTTTTTTCTGAACACAACCAGATCTCTGGTCATTTGAGAACCATCTGTGCTTACTCATTTTTGGTATATATGATTATCATCACAGACAGTCATCCTATCAGTAAATGTTAAGGCTAGTGCTAACTTGAAGTTTGGCTAAATATTTGGTTAGAGATTGTCCTTTGATGCTTCAATAGTCAGATCAAAAGTTCAGCTGGCTCATTAAATAACCTGCCATTGTATACCAGAGGACTATGCATAAATGAGAGGTGTTTGTGAGATGGAAGTCATTCCTTTTTCCAGTGTGGTTGGGGGAACAGGTACAAAAGAGGGAGAAGGATTTGAGTGTTGTCCCCATTTGAAACATGGAGATATTTCGGCATGCAAACCCTTTCTTTCTTTTCCTAATAATCCCAGTTAAAGCTAGGATGAAAAGGATTTTAAAAGGATGAACTGCACAAACACCAGACATACAGTAACCCTTGCAAGGGGCGCAGCAATGTTTCTTGACTCCTGATTGAATTTCCAGTGGAGGACAAGAGTGCCCTTTGGCCAAGCACATGGAAACCAGCTGCAGCCCTCCAGTGAGTATAGAGCAGGAGCCTAAAGAGATTATTTTTAATATTGGAACGGAATCAATGAGTCCACTTCTATAAAGATAAAAAACCTGTTGTCATATGGAAGAGAATGAGTGCTGCAAATAGCAAGTACATAGTACCAGCTACTGAAGATAATGCTTTTAAATGTTGGGTCAGACTGAACAGAAGTTGAGCTTAAACACTTCAGGAATATTTATCTGGAATTCTTTACAGCTTGGGAAGGTGTTTTTGATGTTTCTCTCCTTTCTGTCCTCTGGTAATCAAAAACCATTCAGGTTGTCAACTAAAGGCAGTAGGTAAAAGCTTAGACCTATGCTGTGTTTGCATAACATGAGGGGTTTGCAGGAATGAGGAATACTTGTTAGCAAGTTAGGATTCCCTTACTGTAGAAGAGCACTGATCAGTGATAATGTTCTCCACTGTTGTAGCTGCTGGTAGCTGAAGCTCCAGGCAAGGGGCATCAGCGCAGCTAATACAGAGCAGCAGACCCACTATATTATTGTTTGGTTTGGTCACTGCGAATCAAGGCAACAAACAGTTGGTGAATGGATTGTATGACTGACAACTGCAGAGAAGAGATAATAACTTCAGAGACCTTTTATCACCCAGCTGACAGGTTCATTAAATAGCACTGTTTGCAGTCTGAGATGGAAAAGATGCATGTAACAGTATCCTGCAGTATCTACATGCCCTGCCCAGAATCCCACAGTCAAACAATGGCTGGGCCAAAAATAGGAGTTCCTCATCTTTTAGGAGCAGGAATACTGGTTTTACCTCATTTACACCACTGTGTGTCAGGAGTAATGCTTGCAGCTGGTGACACATTAAGGAGTTAAAGAAGAGAAAAATATTAGGTTCTTGGAATAAATGTGACAAGAGAAATTTGAACTGAAAATCTGTTAAATAGCTATTAATAAATATAAGCTATATAATTCTTCTCATTCCTTTCCCACTAATCTGTAACTTAATGTTTTATATTATTATTTTAACATAGAAGCCACTTACGAAGGTAGACTGGAAGTTCTTGCAAAAGGAAGAAAAATGTAGCCTGCTGTCTATGATTGTCTCATGTTATTCAAATTCCTCCTGGGAGAATCAAGCCTCAGGGCTTTTTTCAGGCGTTATTTTTATTTATACACATTAGATTACTCATTCAGCAAACAGAAGCAATATCATGTGATATCTAGACATACAACCACACAGATCAGCTAGTGAGTTGGAACTATTGAATATTGGGTTAAGAAATCATTTTGAAAGCTTGTAAACAATCTATTATCTAATTTCTCAAATGACTGAGAGAAAGAAGCAAATTAATTTATTGCTTCCTATGAGAGAGAGATAGGTATCATAAAAAGGGGGAAGTGTGCCATATGAAATTGCACATTCAGGGTTTTGGGGGGGATGACATGTAATTTGTACATACTATTTTAATAGTGTTCCATATGGAATTTATTTGAAAAAGCTTATAAAGTGTTTTAGCAAAGTGGCTGCCTGAAATACTCAATGTACTCATTCAAACTCTTTAAATGGAAGTTACGTATTTTCATTTTGTGGTCTTTGCACAGAATTTTGCAAATCTTATCCCTTTAATCTTGAAAAGTATATTTTGCTGAAAGATTGTTTTTAAAAAGTGTTGTTACTCCTTTTTCGGAAGGAGAAAAACTGTTCCCCTTCATATTCTTTCAGTACTCATGCATTGCACTTGCAGTTATCCTTCTGCTGCACAATGAAATCTCAACAAACAAAATAAAGATATATTGCTTAAAAATTAATTACCTGTGAATTTTTGGTAAGATGAAACTTAAGTGGCATTTTTTACATTCCCTCTTCAATGTAATATGAGTAATAAGTCAACATTCAGTTTAATACCAAATTTAAGAATAGTAGACATTACAGATACTTCTGTGAATTGTAAACCAGAATGTTATTTTGATAGGTTTCATTTTTAACCAGGAATTCAAATTTCCTGCATAGTTAATAGTTTGTGTAATTCCATGATTATTTGCTTTCCAAGTCCACTTAGGCATTTGAATGATTTTGAGAAAGAGGCAATCAAACCTCTCATGTAGTTAATGTGGCAAAGCCTCTACCCAGCTGCAGTTCTTTGCAAATGTGTGATCATCGTTCACTTCTGTCCATGTCCATACAGCTTTCATTATCTTCAGAGCTATGTATTAGTGCTGCTCGAAGGGGTGGTGGTTATTTCTAATACCAAACACACTTTCCACAAAGCAAAATTATCCACCAAAACCATTAACCTTTCCACACTCCAAGAAAATTATATCCATTTTCCTTTTTAAAAAATAAAGAGCACCAAAAAAAAAAAAAAATCAACCCCAAAACCACAAACCAACCAACAAAATACATAATTCTGTTTTAGCTTAAAACATTTTCCACTTTGTTTTGGACAGGTTCAGTGTTAAACTGTATGTGCTTAAACAACCATTGCAAATGCCATCCCTCCAGTTCTGTATCTCAGGATCCCTGTTGAACCTCCCCTCTTTTCCTGAAATGTCGTCTGTCTGGTACCTCCTGCATAGAAGTGAGGGGCGTAAAACTCCATGAATAAGCAAATTAATGTCAATGTTTAGATGCTTTGAAACAATTCCCCCCCCCCCCGCCTGAGC
>JANZLQ010000056.1:22992787-23015203 GCA_026212715.1 Elanus axillaris | reverse complement strand
AGCTTCCAGCAGCTTCTCACAGAAGCCACCCCTGTAACCCCCCCACTACCAAAACCTTGCCACAGAAACCAAATACAAGTGGAAAAAAATATATTCAAAATGTGTTTGAGAATATATTGAGAAAATATTGCAAAGGAGTAATTTTTAGACTTGAGTTCAACAAGAAAAAAACTTTATTCTGAACTACACTCTTTGTAGGTTTAAATTAATCAGATGCAAATAGAGATGAAAGTGAAAGGCCTATCTAGATCATATAACATCACACATAGATGTGTGATGACATACTTACTCAATAGAATTATTTTCCAAGTTGAAAACCTTGAGATACAGATTTACCTCATACGATGTTATTGAAAAAAGTGAATGTAAGCCCATAGTTTCCTGTGAGACTCATATCAGACCTTTCTATTGTCCTTCCCTTGTATGTCACTGTCCATTATAAGTGGAGAACACACCATACTGCGTTTCATTATGTAAAATTTTCTTATTTGTATTGACTTCCACTGGATTTAACCTGAAAAAAAAAAAAGCATTCCAGGATCTCATGCAGCAACCAGAAATAAGCAAGAAATTTTCTGAGAGGTATGCAGTATACCTATCTAATGAAGACACAGTTCCAGTTCTAGAGATAGATAGCATAAGGTGAGAGGAAAGCTGAAAGGAATACATCTGACATCCTTGGAGAGAATATCTGGAAGGGTTTCTAAGAAAAGGTGTAAGATAAGAAAAGTAAGGGATCGTAAAATAAATAGGTTAAAGATAAAACTTTACAAGTGGCATATAGTGATTGTGTGCTTTTTGTGCATGCTTTTTCATGAAGATTTTTTAGTTATATGCAAGAGCAAGCTCCACCATTCCTGTGACTGGATGCTACAAACTGCTGAACTTCAGTATTCCATATATGCTGGTGATTTTGTGTTATCCTTTATTCTCCATAGCAAAAATTCAAATCTGCTAACCATTTTTAATATTAAGCCAATGTATAACAGCTTTGTTAGAGACCCATTCATTAGAATGTGGCAGGATTCAATTTTGGGAAATATATATAATTAATGTCTAGTTTTAAAGCTCCTCCCAAATTGATTTGACTATTATTACCAATTCCATGCTTTACATTGATTATCATTAACAATTTAGCTAGTGTCTGATCATCAGAAAAGTGTTTATTAGAGTTGCCACAGTAGTACTATGACAAATACACAGTTGTACTTGGACAAGTACACAAATGTACTCATGCATATTCAGTTCTTCAGAAATTGACTCAAATTGAAGAGCAGTAAATGCAAAAATATTAAATGGAAGCCAGGAAATGCATTCTGCTTCATGTATTGAATGGCACTATAGAATTAGATGGAATTCGTTAGGTATGTGTAAAAGATTTTTCACATTTTTGCCTAGCTTTCATAGCAAAATTCAATTGGTTACCTATTTTTTACCTCAGAGTACAATGGAATTATAGATTGTCTGCAGAATGTAAAGAACTATTTGATAAATACAGTCTCACACCTTCAAGAGGCAGAAAATAAACTCTGTGCTGCTAGCTGCAGACAAGATGAAGATTCTCAGATCCAGACTGCTAAAAACGCTTCTAGAGAAACAGATGTGTGTTGTTCTGAAGGAGAAACAACAGAGCCTGTGCAAGCATCTTCTAGTCCCAGTCAGCAATCCAAAAGAACTCCTTCCCTGGACAAGATGGAAAGTCAGAATGTTAATCAAATCCAGCCAAGTGAACCTATAACTGTGGAAAAAGATGTTGTTGCATCATTAGCTGAAAACATATCTGCTCAAGAACAGGATGTTAGCAGAGAACCTCCAATGGAAAAGGACGATGGTGAACACAGACTACTTATGAATTCCGTTACAGAGAAAAAAGACTGCAATGGAATGGATAAACCCCATGTAGGTAGCTCTGTTACTGAAAAGTCTCCAGAACTGGCTTTTCAAGATACTCTTACAAGCAGTGGGGAAGGCATTCTATCTGGGACATTGAAAGACATTTATGACAGAACTGTTGCAAATGTTTTTGGACAGGAAAATAAGGTAGTAGTTGAATCTTTGAAAGTGGTAGAAAGTGAAGAACATAGAATGACAGAGCAAATAGAAGACAGTAAAATGGACACAAATCATGAGATTTGTAGGAATGACCTCATTACCTTCACATCTTCAGCACAAACATGTGATCCTTCTGCTGTGAATCCTACTATGAATGATTCAGAAGTACAAAAATCCAGGCACCGGATGAACAAAGAGTAAGCACATATTTTTTTTTTTAGGAACAGATGTACATAAATATTGCTTATTACCACATATATAAACCTCTGTGGGACCAGAAATTCAATATGCATGTATTGAACAGCTGCTGGTCATGCACACAATAGCAGTTTACCACTTAAGCATGTGCAATGAAGATCTTTCATTTGGTCTAAAGTAAACTGTAACTTTCTATTTGCATAATTTTTTGTTATGCTAGAGAGGGACTGAGTCACAGCTAGTAAAGTCAATATTCCCAAATTGTTGGAAACCAGTAGGAAAGGACCCCAATAACTCAGTTCTATAATAATTTGTAAGCTGTTCTGAAACAAGCTAAACACAAACATTTTCATGATTTTTCCCATCTATTCATAAACATATATTTTTATCATCTGCTTATGCACATCATTGTGGTAAAGTATTTAATTAAAAATACAAGACACCACCCCACCCAATATACAAAAAATAATATTTTATATTCTTTTTATCCAGATTTCTAGTGGAAGAAAGCGGTAAGAATGTACGTGAAGTAGCCTGTTTTATTAAAGCCCCTGCAACTGCTCTGGAGTATCTGACGTGTAAGATAGTCAATGACGCTAGTTCCTTGGTGGTGGATGATTCTGAGGAGCTGGTCAGCAATGTAATCAGTATTGAATGCTCTGATTATGAGAAAACAATTCCTTTCCCTATCAACATTGCAATCCCATTTAAATCATGCTTCAGCAGAAATTATCGGGAGATTATGGTGAAGGTGACTGATGTGAACTTTCAATCAAACTACTTAACTCCTATTTCTTTGGAGGGATACCACCAAGGAAACCGTAAGGTTTGTAACCTGTCATCTAAGCACTGTAAAAACATCATTCCAGGTTCCCAGTTAAGCCTCTGTGGAGTTAGACAAGTAAAGTTGCCATGTGGGGTTAAATTGAACTTTTCTTCATACTTTTCCAAGAACTAATTCTATTTGAAACCTAGCATTTAACAAGGTTCTTTTTTCACTCATAACATTAAGGCAAGTACTTGATCCCACATTACTAATGATTGAGTAATGGTTCATGATTTTTGTAAATAAGTGTAATATGTTGCATTATTAGATAAAAGTAAAAGCTTAAAGGGAATTATTTTGCATTCAGGTCACAGAGAAGTAACACAATTCTGTGTATGAGTCCAAACTCAATCTCAAAGAAACACAGGATGGTTCTTTTTTATAATATAGAATTGCATTGGGCCAGATTTATTGCCCAGTTTATGAGCTTATTTCATTTCACCCCAGTCATACACTGGGATATTAATGACATCACATATGACTAGAGATAACCAGATAACTAGGCATCAAGGTGGCAATAATATTGAATTTATTTTCATTTCACACTTTGGTCTATAAATAACATTGTCTTCCTAAAGGGCTAATCCGCTGCAGAACACAGTTACCTTTCTCTCTAATGTACTCTAACCCCACATTCTCTTTATGCAGGAAACCTTTGCGGAAGTGAGTATTTATCAGCTGGGTGTTTTTTCTGTGTTGTCATGCTTAAAGAAGGAAACATTTACTGTTCCAAAGGTAGGACTCTCACAAAAGCTGAATGTGGATTCTAGAATCTCTTTCTGTTACCATCCAGAAACATTCAGTTCTCCAGCACCTATCCAGTTAAAGGTGAGCTTGAAATATGCAATACTTATGGAATAAGTCTGTTATCTGATCAGTTCTCAAGCAAGGATGCCAATAATGTTAAAGGGCAACCTGTTCTGTTATTAGGAGTCTATGAACAGTGGTTGCAGTTCCACATCCTGTATATTCAGCAAATGGTTTCCTGTAAACTTTCTTAAAACCACATAATAATGTCAGCACTCAACAATAGCTATAGCTGAAAAGATCCATCTATCTTTGATATACTTCAGAAACAACTACAGTTGTTTCCAATAATGACATAAGCATCAACTCCAAACTTCAAATGATTGGCCCAGTGTTTAAGTTAATGGAACATATTTTCTCACCTGACCTCCATCATTTGTATCAGGCAGTGCAACAGAAGGTTTTGTCACCTCTTAGGCTAAGAATAATCTCGAAATTTTCTTCAGTTATAATGTGTTTTGCCCCCCCAAAACCCATTGGTTCTGAGGTACAGAGAAGCTAAAATTAACAGTGAAAAAAAAATACAGATTTGAAAAATCTTAGAAAGTTGTCAAAATCTGAGGAAGCTCAGGGGTTTCAAAGTTTTGAACTGAAAGCAAGAACAAAATCAAAATATTTTAGTCAGTAAAAGTTCCAGTTTTTTTATGACTTTCAAGGACCTGGTTGTGCATTGTATAAAGTGCTGATATGTTGGTAGGGCTGTTCCTGGGTTATAGAGAGGAGCCTAAAGCTTCTGTGATAGTCTGATTCAATTCCAAAACATAAATCAATTTGTAAAAAACAGACATGTAAGAGAAGATTTATTTATTTACAAATTAACTGTACAATTGCTTTCCATATTTAGATTCAGCCAATTGAACCATCATTGGTTTCGACATTGAAAGCAAGACACGATATGTACCACTCAGTGGTATCTACTAGTGCACTGGTTTACATCCAGCATCCTTCAGCCCAACCATTTAACAGCCCAGTCACTATAACTCTACCCTGTCTTCCAAACCCAGAAAAAAAAAGGCAAGGAGATGAGACAGAACATGGAAGAGCCATTAGTGCTACAGTAAAGAGGGTTGCTATGGCATACCATCCTCGGTAAGAACAACTTCACTACAAATTCCGCATTTTCAAAACATCAAAATGAATTAATTCTAGCAGTTACTGATTAATATTTTTTGTACTAAAAAAGTGTTCATTTTTTAATACAGTCTGCTATACTTAAAAACATTGTTAGAAACACTAGAGCAGATCACTACAATTCTCATGCTATACCTTCACCAGGAAAATTCATATAGCATATGATGTATAATCTTTAAATATGCTGATCACTATATTTCTAGCAGGAGTCAGGGTGAAAAATGTGTGGGTTTTTTTCAGTAAGAAATGTTCAGCCATTTTCACCAAAGCCAAACATTGAACATAGATCCTGTGATCATTATTTTATCAGTTGGTGGTTTGGCTACCTTCGTCTTTGAATTTTCTGGTCTCTACTTCTACACATTACAATGGCTACCTGAGTCAAAATTTATGACACAATCATTTGGAATAGATAATTTTTGTGGTAACTGCCACACTAGACAAAGGTCCAGATTTTTCCAAAGTACTCACTACAAAATTTCTAAAACTTAGACATTTTGGAACATCTTAAAAAAGCATTAGAACATGGGGACTCCAAAAAAACCCTCTACATTTTAGTTGTTAACTGGCAGTTCAATAAAATTTATCCATGATGCATATGAGGATATGGATAAAACTTTTTGGTGGAAAAAAAGGCCAAAGCTAACCTCATCTATTTTGACAGTTAGCAAAATAAATGGTGTTTTTACCATCTCATGCAGGAAAAAAAGCAATCTGAACTTACCATTTGATTGTTGTCCGTCCAGTTCTGCTGTCATAGGCAACTCCAGCTTCAGAAAGGCTTACTAGGTTTTCTTGGTAGGGACTACCTTGCGACAAGAGTCAGCTTTGAAGTACTTTAGGTCATTACAGAGTTAGCTTATTCCTACTGTGCTAAACATTATCTTTTTCAAAATTCATCTACCTGCCAAAATTATGATTGTCTTGAAAATAAGCAAGGTACAGATGGAGAAGGCAGACAATATTCTAGCTTTCTGGTTCTCAAAAACTTGTTTTAAAGAGCTCTACACTCACACTGGTCTCTTAGACTAGACATCCATCTTTATCACAAACTTCAGATTTGGGAAGGGTGCCCATGTCAGTTTATAGGAGATTTAAATTTCATTTACTCTACTAGAAGCATTTAATTGTATGGCAGTACCCTTGTGGCATCTGTCTGTTCTTAATACCAGTCTAAATGGCACTTTAGATTCTCAGTCAAAGCACATGCATGAAAAGACCATGGCTTGATTGCTTATTTCTATAGAAATTCCTTTAAAAACGATGCCAATATTTTCCTGTATTTGCACATAGGCTGAGGCTATATGCTTGGGAAATGCTTAGGCTGTCCTGCCTCGAATATTTTCTTTTTTGGATTGTACATAGGGTGTGCATTTGTGGTGACTGGGTTATTCACATCCACTTTAAAAAAAATGAAAAGGAGAGAGGTGTGTGTGAGAGGAAAGTTATGAGCTTCTGCAAAAAAAACCCTCATGTTTCATTCATTAGAATAAATTAGCCAAAGCATATTGTATCACAGTTGCTTGATTCTGAGTGCAATATCAAAGTAATCACCTGATTTGAAGAGAAGCTACTTTTATTTTCTCTGTTGAAATGGATAATGGATAGCAGCCATGTCTTACTTTCTAAATTCCTTTGTGATTAGTGAGTAGTATTTGCTCTGGAATAAAAGGTGCGTTATTTGGTGGTTTGGTTGTGGTTTTTTTTTCAGATATCTACCTCTAGAAAATCTAAATCTTGATGAATGACTCAAAACCAGTCCATAATAATTATGGTGCATAATATTAAATGAGAGATTAAACTAGATTAATTTAGATAGAAGCCTTTCTTTTTCCTTTTTTTTTTCCTCTTTCTGGAGAACTGGAAAAAAAAATATCTCTTAACACTTCTATCACGTACTTCAGAGTAGAGTTCCAGATGTAGATTTTCAGCAAGGTGGGAAAAACACGTGTAGTCATCAGGGAAAGCAGAAGGGAAAGCAGCGCTACAAATACAAGCTTAATCTTTCTACAGGATCTATTTTTCATTATATTTTTCCTCTAATTCCTTGGCTTCCCAGGGCTCTGAGTGCTTCTGTGAGAAAAAATGGGAAGAATCTCAGTGATACTTTGAAATTATTAGGTCACAGAAACAAAGAGGGGTGGAAGGTGTTTGATGAAGTTCTTATCCAGAATGCACAGAATGGGCTTGTATCATTTCAACTAAACGAGCATTTGGAACGGTAATGTATGAATAATTTAATAAAATTGTATTTACTAAAATATTTACTTCCAAGTATATAGATCAATGGACATCAGTGGAGTTCAGAAACCATCTACTATTAATGATTAACTTGCCAGCATCTCTCTCTTCCACTTTGCAGTATAATATCATTTAGATTTGTTACTCATAATTACAGAAAATATAAATTTGTTTAAATATTTTTCATCTATAGAGTGTACACAATGTAATATGTAAGAAACTTGAAACAGGAAATGCGGATATTAATCTTAATTTGAAAATGTGATTTAGCTCTCTAGCTACTAAACTATGATATTTTTTGGAATTTCTCATTAGGAAATACTCTTACTTTCACCTAAAAGTTGTTTGTATTTGAATTCATAGATACAGAGTCAATGTATTCTACACTACAGAAACAGGCAAATTTCCACCCTTTCATGTGTTGGAAATAAGAATGAAAAGGAGATAGCGAAACATCCATTGGAGACTGAGCCCTGTATTATTTTGCATAATAAATTGTTAGCAGTTGATAAAATGATTTAAGATAGAGCTATTTATCTTCTTGCCTCTTTTTTAATACAGCTTTGTGGTCATTCGCCTTTCGTTCTTCTTGGAAAACACATATCTTCTCCTTTTTGCTCAGGCTCTGGAAGAAGCTCTCTGTAGCACAATGGCTAATGTGATACTGTATAGGAAAAGAGAAAACCCACATAACATAGTAGTTTTGCTATCTGCATCCAAAGAATTGGCCTGCAATCTTCAAAATCTCCACGAGGAGGGCTACTTTGGTCCCCCAGAACCCATGCAGCAGTTCCCATTAAGAGAAGGAGAACAGATTCATTTTAGATTTAGAGGCAATATTTTTGCTTCAGGTAAGGTAATTAATTCATGCTTCTGGATGAACATTATCACCTCAGCTATTCAGAAATACTGCATGTGAACATAAGTAGATTGTGGTTAGTTATAGCAGATTTAGTTATTTCAGTGTTCTATTTCTTGTAAATGATAGGCATGTGGAACTACATGGGAAACTGTTCCAATTGGAAAATAAGATGTGCTAGTTGAACAAGATCCTGAGCAACCTTCTCTAGGTGACCCTTCTTTGAGCAGGAGTTTAGACAAGGTGATCTTCAGAGACCTCTTCCAAACTCTGCCATTCTGTGAAACCAGGTCCCTTAAAAAAATTTATTTTAGCTTTTATTTCAAAAGGGCAGAATTCCATCAATAGCTTTTTACTATGAAGAACATTTGATAGGAATTAAACAGAATCCAAACAAAAAGGGACAGTCTGCTATTTTATCTGTGTAAACTCAAAGTAAGCAAGATTAAACACTGAAAGCCAGAGCAAAATGTTGCTTTTTGTGAGTTACACTATGAATTGAGTTGATGAGAGAGAGTTATGCTGTTTTCATTAGCACCCTTGAAAATTCCATGCAGTGGCTGCCACCATTTGGAGATTTGCTTAAAGGGAACAGACATAAGAACCGTCAGTAAAGTTTTCACTCAAAATTACGTATAGGCTCTTCTGTCAGTTTTGGAAAGAACATATATATTTGGTCCCCTGAACATCTTGTACATAAACTCTCCCACTGAAAGCTCTGTTTACCCTAAAGAAGGGATTATTCTTCAAAAAGAGAAGTCTCTAGCCCCTAAGGAATGCCTGCTCATATATGCAAAGGATAGTGCATATAGATGCATCAATTAAAATGGAATTCCAAATTCTAAAAATGCACCTACATCTCTGCCTCCATTAATTTTGTTGTTACAGATTATCTATCCTGATTAAGCAGAAAGCATATACTTCTAATTCCATTCACAGCAGTTCTATTTTTATTTCTGTCTGTCTTATGTACTTTATCCTCTTCAGTGTTCCTTACTTTTCAACTTGTAGCACAAGCCTTCATCACTTACAACTTATGCCAACAATTCAGGGGCTAAGACAGCTGGCAGGAGTGTTTGAACCTCAGATGTTCAAGATAAAGTAGTAATAATGGTAAAGAACAACTGAATGTTATGTGATTAGCTCTATTTGACTCACTGTAATGAATTACTTTAGAATTTTTCTTTTTTTTTTTTTTTTTTGGACTGCAGAGAATGGAAAAGATTTTGGAAAAGCCTATAGGCTGATTTTTCATTCACAAAGGAAACCAAGGCTGGAGCTCCAAATTAAAGAAGTGGATGAGTTCAGTAACCACAGTTCACCTCATTACAAAGGAACAGCAGTGTTTTATAAAATTACCAGAGAGATGATAACCAAAACATGGGAACAACCTTTGCCATATGGTGAATATCAACAGCAGTCTCCACTGTGTAAATTAGCACTGACGTTACCAAAGGTGGGTTTCTCACTTGATAATGTTAGAGATCTTATCCTTTTTCCCTTACCACATATTTATTAGGCAAAAGGATCTTGGTATGATTTTTGCTTTACAGATACACACAGGAACCACTGATGGAGCAGTTCTGATCCATCAGCAATGTACAAACACCCTCAGAATTTCTCTTAGCAGGTGGGAGGTACCCTCATGCAAACACAAACTCTTGAGGTCCAGTGGGATGATTTAAAAAAAAAAAAAAATTTGTGGCACACCCTAGGCATCAGTTAGTTTTCTTCCATCAACCTGCCTAGCTTCCATCCCATTGTTCCACTTTATTTAATATTACTGGGTAATAAGAATGAGATTTAAAGGATTGAACTCCATTTGTATTAAACCACAAATATAATTATCAAGGGGCTTAGATTTGTGTTGGCATATATGGTCTACTGCTATACATATTAGTCCTTAAATGTTCTATTCAGACTTCTCAAAACAAATATTTCTGACTACCCCTTTTCTCCTACTAAATTTAAGTTTCCTCTTTCCCAGTGTGGCTGAGATCTTGAAGTCTGGTCAGTCTGTACAAGTGTGTAAGAATATATATGTAGGTACTCAATAGCACCCAAGCAGCCTACTCATTGAAATGGAAATAAACCGAGGAACTGTATAACACGATCATTGCTGGTAAATTAGAAATTAGAAATGAAGTAAAACCTCAGGAATTGTGATAGCCTTTGGGAATATTTTCTCTATGTCTATTTTTTGAGTAGTGGCTTTACTTTCAGCTGAATCAGTCCAAGCACAGAGGACCCAAGTTTGATGCAGGAAAAGTCCGCTTAGAGAAGACAAAGTTATCACATCAGAAAATCAGTGTTACAGCATCTTGCAAATAATTTTTCTTTTTTTTACTGGTAAATGTATTTTAAGAGGTACATTTCAAAGGACTCAGAATCTTCATTAAATGCAAATATTAAGACCAAAAAAAGTGATCAAAATGCTTGAAAACTTTTGCATATTGATAACTTTTCCATCACATGATTTCTATTTTCTGTCTTACACAGAATGAAGTACCAATCTATAGAATGGAAAACAGCATCAAAATAACATCTTCCCTTATGTTGCAAGTCATCTTAGTATACAAAATGTTAACACTTTGCTATAGTTGGTGAACCCTCCTACTTTTTGATCTGTCCTCCATCCATTCAGTGTGATAATTCAAAACTGCTAACACCTAAAGTCAACTTTTTTAATAGAGAAGACATATTCCTTAATAATTTAGCTAGTTCAGTTATCTTTTTGAAGAATTATAAAACATCAGTGAAGCTGATTATTTTACTTTAGTCAGTAATTAGTAAATTAAATACAACATACCATGTTATTGATATAAAAATACAAAAGGCAGATGGGAATTTCACCCACACCACTATCTAGTGGTATGTAACATCTGGTAACATGAACTTATAATGTTGTTCACTCTTTTGCTCTTCATATCTTCGTCCAGCCAAGTAATTCCATAATAAATAAACTAACAGATATTTTAAGAAAAAAAATATATATTCTCTTTTGGCTTGTTTGCTGGCTGAAAGATAGAAAAAAAAGGAGTTGGAAAAAGCAGCTTATTTTCTCAAGGGAAGATGGTTACTACAAAAGTCCTGCATAGGTCCATGCTAATATATTTACCAGAAGCTTTTGAATAATTAAGTGAAAAGTCTGGTGACAGTACAAAACATTCAGAGTGCTAAAGTTGTCTGTGAAGAATCAAATAATATGATGACACTGAGCAAGTAGAAAATAAACTATATAAATTGGATGTCAATAAGTGTTTTGCTGGGGTGGAAGAACATACCTAATTCTATGCTGATAGACTACTAAAAAAAAAAATTAAATAAAATTTTTAAAATTGGTCATTTTGCTCTCTGAAAACTTCCAGAGCATTCAGCAGCAAATAAAAGGTAAGCAGAATGTTCCAAGTTATTAGAGAGCAAAACTTAAAACAAGATTATGCCATATGTCTATGAGGCATCCACATCATGACTGCAGTCTGCAGTTCTGGTCACAGAACTCAGAGGATTTGGAAGAAAAGGAAAGAAAGAAGGTGATCAGAAACAGAGTGGTTCTAGATAGAGAGACATGGATGACAATACTTCAGGCAGTTTCAACAGGAGTTGAAATGTTGTATAGACTTATGAATATTGTGGAGGAACTGAAGAAGGAATGTTTATATTCCCTTTCACAGGACATAAGAACAATGATATTGGTACGTGGGAGGTGTAATAAGTAATACAAAAGAACATACTTTATACTTACAAAAGTAATCAAAAGATGAACTCATTTTCACAGGATATTTGCTGCAGTTAAAAATGTGTTTGAGCTAGAAAAGGAACTGACTGGAAAAGAGAGAAACATGTATTAAACATAATGATCCAAATGCATTTAAATGCCAGAGCATTGAAAAGGAAATTCTAATTTCTTACCATATCTTATTATGTGTTCTAAAATTATTAACAGTGATGAAAGCACTGACAGGAAAAATTAACATAAGAACTTATATCCTGTTTTTACTATCCATGATCTGAGCAACATATTTGAATTAGATATATCTTCACATTTAGGTGGGCTTTCTAATGAAGAAAAGAAATAGAAAGAAATAGTTAAAATCAGGTGAGAAAACACGGGGAGAAATTTAATACACTAATTATATAAACAACTACACCAGTCATCTGTCAAATGCAACTGCTATTTACCACTTCATTAAAATACAAGTCTTGTGTTAATGTTCATATAATATGAACTGAGATTGGCACTGTCCATAATTAGTCATACACTGATGCTATTAATATATATTGCCAAAGCACTTAGCGCTTTCTGACCCCATTTCTGTGTGTAGACATACACTCAACTTAAAAATTTTGCTATTTTCTATCACATGTATACTACTACAGTACAGCAATTAAGCTGCCACAAATCTCACAAGCATATCAAAACATAATGCTCAGTGTTCATATCTGAGCTATTGATAATGCTGGGTTATTCATAGTATTACTCACACTAACACACCTGCTTAGAGAATTCCAGTTGCCACATGAAGGCTCCCATGTCTTGGTTGTGAACTAGTTGATTCTAAGATGTGGCATTGTTGATGGACTTCTCGCTTGCTCTCAGTATGCTGGGGGACCCTTTCATGGTTTTGGAATAAAATCCCCAAAATAGCAGTAAATGCAGGGCATGAACAGCAAAAACTATTTACATTTCTGCTACTTTGTTAAAATCTTAAGTTTATTTTAACCATGTTAATGGATTAGTTTTAATATACATGAGATCACAAGCACTCAGTGTTGCCAATAGCAATAGAAATTTTCTCAGCAAAATGAAATGAAGTTTTGAGATTTTCTTTTTTGGGGTCATTTTTTTTTTTTTTCCCCAGGTGATAAAGTTAGAACCATCCATAATGCTTGGTTTTGGTTGTGACAAAGGCAGATGGAATCTTTTTAAGGCAACCATTCTGACTACATTTTCACTTTTTTCTGTAAAATTCCCACATAAATTTCTCTTGAATTGTGGACAGACGACAGTAGCTACATAGATTATAAGCCATTTTTATATGTATGTGCCCACACTATCCACTCTCTTACAAATACATTTCTGACAGTGGTCAATGCAATGGTTGTTTACTTTGTATGCAACCATTCACATCAGTTTTTAGTTTGAACATGCTACACTTGTACAGAAGTAAGCTGGTTTTCACTAACAATTCCTATTTATGGAGCTTTCATTTCCTCAGCATTAGAAAACACTGGTTGGTCAAACCTGTTATTTACAACACAAGTTGAATAGAGTGAGTTATGTCCTGATGTCAAGTACGTGTGTACATATCAATAATATTTCTACTGATTTCAAAGCAGTTGTATTTATGTGAAACTGGGCTAAAGAGTTTAAAAGGTTAATTTCTCCTTTTCTGTCTGTCCTGTTTGATATGCTACTATAGTCTGGTCATATCTGAGAGGTCCATTTGACAGAACACTTCAGTATTACTGGCTGAAGTCAGAATGCTTTGCAAAAAGAGATTGCTGTAATACATAAAAGCATTATTAAATTACTATTCTGCTGAAGTTTTATGTCTAATGACTGTCTAACAGCAAAATAGCATGTGATCCTTTGCTTCAGAAATGCAGCTGCTTAGCTAATTGAAGGGCCTTCCAGACTAGAAAACTGCTTTGACCCCTAAGAATATTTTACTTATGCTCTCAACCAGAATAGTGGGACCACATGCCAGTGCAGCTGAATTGTGGGTGAATTTAGTGCTTCACCACAGATATTTGATCTTTAAAGGCAGATTTAATGTTTTAGATCTAATGCATTGTATATTATTACACTATTTCTAGACAGTACTCATATTCAATTCTTATCGTTTTTACTACTATTTTAACATTAAGTAGCATAAAGTGGTTCAGATTAAAGTCAATGCATGGGTAATTAAGTTCATCTACAATAACTCTGAAAATCTCATACAGACCTTTGAGGTGCTAAATTCTCATTAATGAATGAAAATAAGTTTAAATAGAACTGCATAATTAAATGAAGCCAAAGAAAGCTGAGTCTTCGAAGAAAAACAATGCCCCCTTCTGGAAGAGCTTTATATTCCCTTTATTTTGAGGGCTTTTTTTTAGCCATGTTATGCTACCTTTGCACTAGGGCACGTCCAGTGACAGAATTGCTGTAGAAGCATGCAAGACGAGGCAGATTCAGATCTCAAGATGAGTACAGCACAGAATGGTCTTGTATGCCCAGCAGTGCATACAGGGTGCATCCTGTGCACACTGAAACCCTCTAGAAAACAAGATGACTAAGTACAGGCCTGATGAAAAGTTGTTTGTTTCACAGGTGAATAGGTAACAGTTATGATTATATTGACCTTTTGGAAGGGAAGCTCAGTACATATGAAACACTCCAAATATAAAGTCTGTATTATAAAAATATTTGAGATAAGCTCGGCAAGGCTGTGGCTCAATATGCCCAGCAGGAAAAGGAGCATAATTTATCCAGTCAGAGTTTCATGCTCTTAATTCACAAATGGAAAACAGAATTTCAATGAATAAACCTGGAGCAAGTCTCACAGGGAAAGCTGTGCATAAAGAGTCAGGTAATACAACTGAATCTGTGTGCCAAGAGCAGTATGGGCACTAAAAGGGGACAATTATAGCTTTTAACAAAAAAAACCCTGAACTTCACTTGATACAAATTAATCTCTTCTTAGGCTCAGTGCTTATGTAAGTAATTTTTGGAGTAGGAAACCACAGTAAAGCCTACAGGACTTTACTTTTTCTCAGTCATGGGGAAAAAGGACAAAGTATTTTTTTCTTTCTCTCCAGTGTTCACAGGAAGAAAGAGGAAGAACTCTGTACTTCCTAATGGAACTTGTCTTTTGAATTCTGATGATTTTTAGTGATTTATAATTAAAAGTTGAACTATGTAAAATGAATAGTACATACATACGTACAATAGTACAAACACAGTATGATTTCTACACATAACAACAGCTACTGCATACTGAGAAACTATTATTTTCCTTGAAACAGTACAGTATGTACACAGCTGTAATAAAACAGAGGCAGCAAGGCAAAGTTAATGCAGTATTCAAAATTAAAATCAATTTCATGTACGAAGGTTCCATACTGATTTTCTATACACCCAGTTTCTGTACACCAGTCATGACATAATGCTACTTATGAAACATTTGCAAAATTGCGTAAGTTCTAAACTTCTTAATAAGATGCAATAAACATCCATTTGGTGTAAAACATCTTAGTTTCATTATTTTAATAGCTGTATACTGATTTATACCTGCTGATGGTGTTAACTGGTTTTCAATAATGACAAAAATCCTCTGTGCAGGTAGAACCAATCTTAAATGCTGATTTACTGCAATCCAGTCCCACATCCTGTACCTCATCCCTTACTCATTCAGTCATTTCTCTTTCCTCAACACATTTTCTTTGATAGCATGAAAAGTTGATCAACCGTCCACGTAGCACAAAAAGAATTTCTTCTGATTCATCGGGTAAGTACACATACATAATATATTAATATCAATATCAATAATAGTTATATTTGCTCTTTACTTTTTTAAATGCCAAGATTTGTTTCAGCTATAACTGACATTTTAAAATGCCACATTTAGGAGGAACCAGAGTAGTTAGTGTGTTAAAAGATATTCATAGGAAAAAAAAAAAAGTTATCTGTTTACCAAGAAATGCAAAAGCTCTTGTAAGAGAACGTTGTGATGGGGTGCAGGGACAGCATAGAATTTTCTGTATAAGGAGATTCAGTTTGTACTGGAAAGCTCCAGTATGACTGATGTATCAGTTACAGGAAATGCCCAAACCCTTTTATTTTATTGCTAGCTTTCCCCATGCCATTCCAAAAGTTATAGATCATTGCTGAATCTGCTCTTGATTAAATTCACTTCATGTCATGGTGCAGTTACCAAAAATTGCCTTAGAAATAAGAAGTGGTGATTTTTCCCTTTAGAGTGAAAACTAAACCATATTTAGTTGGGGAGTTCACCCACTCAGCCTCCAACTTTAGAAAGTTTTTCAAAGGAAAGAAAGATTTACATACCAGAAGAATAATGCTCTTAATTTACTAATTTTTGCCCTTCAGAGGCCCTGTGGGACAACTTGCTATATTGGCTTGCAGAAGAGCTTGCAGAAGATAATACATCATTGCTTGCTTTATGCTTACCTGTTCGGCGGAGCGTACTTCAGCTTGTTAGACTGAAGTGCCCTGATAATTTGACACACCAGATCTATGAGCTGCTTTGCTGCTGGAAAAAGACCCTTCCAAGGTCAGTTGATAAACAGCAGCTCCTGTGTCGCTATTTGCAGAAGAGTGGCAGAAGTGATCTTTCCGAAGAACTTCGTTTTAAGTGGCAAAATAAAGTGTTCCCTTGACAGAATCACTGGCAACTAACAGCCCAATTTCTCTTTCTCTTTCTTGTTGAAAGGTGTGAATGTTTCCGTCATATCTTTGGATGAACAAGTGACAGGGATACCAGTCAGGGATCAGAGTGCTCATTTATTTGTTACTTTGCAACCTCTTTTCTGAAGCAAAGTATAATATCAATGCCCTCACTTGCAGAAAGTGAACATTTCTTGTGTGGAAAAGTGAGATATTGAAAATATAGGTATGAAGAATTACAGATTGGTCTGCATAGGTTTCTAGGGACTTAAATTGTTTGTACATACCATACTCATTTGATATAGAATCATATCTCTACATACTTGAAGCACTAGGAATTATTCACTATAATTTATCAAAATCTTATAAATCATTCCATGATATATGGATTATTCTACATCCACTAATAATAGCTACCAGATTCTTCAGATGAAAGCATAATAGCTCATTATTAAGCACAGACAGAGGAAATTTCTTCTCAATTCCAGGTTTGTTAGTAATTAATCCTGACTTTTATATTCTCAGTGAATGTTTTTTATCCTTGTGAATGTCATAGCAGTTTCAGTGTTACCAGTGTTACCAGTGTTACATGTGAATATCTAATCTGTTTCCAGAATTTACTGGATTTGTTGCCTCGCTTTTATCTATTATGGTAATGGTTTTTTTTCAGGTTACCATCAAATTTGGAAAAAGGGGTATTTCTTCATACATGTTTTAAAATGTATTGTTTTGAAATTTATTCATTATACTGAGTTCTTGTACAGTTAGTTACAGTTAAAGGTACAGTTAATAAACCAGGTGTATTTGTGCCATTCCTTAGCCATATATTTTAATCTCTAAAACCTCATTTCTTTCCAGAATGCTAAGTAAGCCTAACCTAATTTTTGAAAATCAGAGCACTAACAGGGTTAGGCTTTTTTAACTGTGTTTCTACTGAAATAAGATTCTAATTTACATTCTTCTGTTACTTGCTGCTATATTTCAATCCAGCTCATACAACACACCAAAAAATTTCTCTAAAAGCTGAACTTTGACATTTCTGTTAAAGGCTCAAAGTAGTTGGCAAGAGCCAGTGAATCACACAAGTCTAGGAGAAAGCTGACTGCTTGGTATTTACACATACAAATATCAATTTGTGATTACAAAAGCTGTCACATCTGTGCAATTTTCCTACTGCTCCAGCAATATGCAATGGATGCAGCTCCTTCAAGTCCACTTGTGCATAGTTTTTTTTTACTGTTATTTTTCTGGATTTAGTGCACCAATTATTTTCATCTTTCAGTCGTGTCCCCCCCCAATATTATATAAAATTTAAATATTGATCTAAATCTAAAAGTTATTCATCTAAATCTTACTAGTATTTAGACTATCCCTGTATGTCTTGCTGACAAATATTAATCATGATACATATTGCTAGTCTAGATATTTTATTTTCGGAGGTCATGTATTTGCAACATTTCCAAATCACTACCATAAATGAGAAAAATGCATTGCAAAAGAAAAGATAAATAGAAATAGTATTAGTTTGATTCATCTAGTCAGTAATGTCTCATCCTGTAGGATTATCAGGTTTTAGTTGTAACCTCTTCACTGTGACATAACTGTCTTTTCCTTTTTAATTTTTTTTTTCTACAAATAAAGATGTTTTTTAAATGTAAACTGGCTTCTTATTAGTGGAAGACTTTATCACACTTTTCTCAGTGCCCTAACACATTTTGGCATCAGATCTTTTGTTATCAGTACCTTCTCTTCAAGAATTAATATTCTGCTGCAGAATCAGCAGATATTGTCAGAATATATGTATATTATGATTATGTTCAATGTCTGATGGTGCTACAAATAATACTGGAAATATTGCAACAAATTGGACTTCATTTTTCCATCTATTAATAGAAGTATTTTAATACAACTACCAACATTCTGCCACAAGATGTCCTCTGTGTCTAACAAAACCATAATGCGTGTATTTCACATGCTGAAAAATATGTGAATAAAACACTGCTAAAAACTAAAAGCCATCCATAAAGAGCTGGATACTCCACTGTACAGAATCATTAACATTAGTGAAAAGCAGTGATAATTGTGGGCATTTCAGTAGCATCTATACAACAGGAACAACTGCATTCAGCCTCTTCATAGGAATTTGAGATTATTTTTTATGTTAATTGAATGGTAATATTATATTAAACTTGCTCATGTAAAAAACTCATTTTTATTGGTAGCAAACACTAATCAAGTGAGTAAATAAACCATATATTTTATTAAAGACCGGGAAAAGACTAATAACATAGATTAAAAATTTAACAACAATTTTTAATATAACAATTCATGTTCTCCTTTGAGGAGGTAATATTTAGGCCTGCTAGTTATTTTTCTCTTCTTACAGTAACTCTCACTTAAGAGCATGAAACTGGTAACAGTCTTGCTGTGGCCCAGGAAAGCTGAGCTGGCTGATGAGCTGCTTTTCCTCTGTTCCTCTCCCTCCTCAGCTCTCCCACCAGTTCTGCCTTGTGCTAGGGCTTTCCTTGCTAGCTGCTCCAGGTAACCATCACAGCTTTTGTTCCCACTGTTTTGTTATTTCACCTCCTGGAAGAGCATGGGTAGCATTGAGCACACACTTTCTCAGCTCACAAATAACATTTTAACAGAGAAGCATATTTAAAATGCACACTTTAACAACAACAACAAAGAAACCACATGCAGAACAAACATGCTTATGCCTGTCCACAGAAGCTCCCTCCTTGTCTAGATCTCCCTGACCCCAGGGACTCCTGGTAGGAGGAGGGAATATATGGGGGGGGGGGGTGTTCACTTCATGTTAGGTCTCAGCCAACGGGTTTATATACAGATACATTTTTTATTCCAATTTTTTTTGTCATAGAAAAGATTCTTCCCCCTCTAAAATTTGTAGGCTGTAAACAAAACCTCCAAACAAAACAGGTTTCAGACCAAATCGTGGCCTCCTGTGCAACAGAACAATGACATCAGCAGCAATGAGACCCCAAAATGTAGCTCTTTATAGCTGAAGTAAATTAAAATCAAGCTGTAGCAAATCCAAAGAGACCTTGTCAAAAAGGGAGGAGCAGTGGAAGGAAGAATATCTGACTACTCTGCTTCTTTCCAAATAGCAAATGCCAGTCAGAGGCTGATATGACTGAACTATTGCTGTGAAAAATCCAATTTCTTATCTAGCATCAAACCTGTCATTTGCTTTTCATTTAATCAAATATTGTCTCTTAAATTAAAGGGTTCCCTCAGTGAGATTTAGACTCACTGAACTGCAATCAAGATGTAGGAAATAATGCAGCCTACATGGAACAAATCTGCTTCTGTGCTATGTGTTTTTATTGGCTGTAAAAAATATGCAAGACTGAGCAAAGGTTGAGCTTTTTTGCTTAGAATGGCTATGTTTTCTACCCCTAAATAAAAGGCGATGATGCATACTTCTGCTAAACAGTGAAGGCAACTGAACAGAAAAGGAGCTAAAATAGGAAGCCAGTTGCTCATAATCACCTAGACAACTGAACTTTTGCTGACTGAATAGAGAAGCTAATTAGGTAAATACTGAACAGTTAAGCAGAAAAGAAAGCAAGAAACATGTATTCCTTCTGCGGCTTTGTTACAGGATGGATTGCCAACCGTATCTGACACTGATGAAGTGCAAAGGTATAAAGCAGACTTTGCATATTCACATTTAAAATACACATTCTCTTTACTTAGTGAAACAGGCTCAATAAGCAGGATCAGTAAGCTGTTGAATACAACAGATGAGTTTAATTTTTAAAAGTTAAGATGGCATATAATAAATGACCCATCCAAGCCCCTTGCAAAAATGAGTTACTTTATCCTTTCAATAGTCCCGGGAGAAGTACAGTTTTCATAGAAATAACTACCTGTAGCAAAGTCATCTTCAAGCACAAGAGTCTCAGCTTAAAACCTGCTCCCAAGTGGGAAGGAGCTCACATGCAGAGCTCTTTGGCAGGGGAGCCTCAGTAGATGCTCCTTCAGTCTCCTCTCATTAACTCGTTTCAGTGAGCTTGTCTTAAGTGCAGTGAGCTAAAGCCCTGAAAGGGCGGGGGCACTCAGGAACCTGGCATAAAATAGCCCGGTTGAAACCATTCTTTTATTTCCATATAATCTGAACTGTAAGACACAACAAAAAGTCTTTGAGCATCTCTGATGCATCTTAGAAATATTGTCAACCAAAGAAACGCATTATCTGCAATTCCTCTGGTTCTAAGCAGTAGAAGAGCTTGAACTTAACGTCTGAATACTGAATACCAGGTACCGGTATTCAGACTCCTTCAAAGTCTCCTTTTTCATGAATATTCTAGAATATTTTCTCTAATGACTCTGCCTACCCATATTATGCAATCATTATTAATATATCTGTAAAAACAAGATCTTTGCATGATGCTCTGAAATATACTTAGGAGGTCTCCTAATAATTCTAGATAGCGTAGACATTTGGAAAAGTGCAAACACACCTATTTCAGCTGATCTGAAACTGAGTTGAATCATATTGTACACAATGAATGTTATGGAGCTGAAAGAATTTAATGGTAAGTTTTCTTGTCAATAGATACACTTTTTTCTTCAGAAAAGAAGAATCATTAATATGATTACTAGATAAATTCTAAACAGAAAGTGCAACTTTAAGGTTGATTCCTCATATTGTGTTTCACACTCAATAGTCTTTCTTGGTCATACAACACAGAATGCACAGAAAATAAATAATAATTCCCCACTCCCCCCCCTCCCAACTACCCGATTCAGTTTTTACAACAGCCTGCATCCTTACAAGATAAACTGAAAAACATTGCCTTAGTACTTCTATTACTTCATTAATGTCTTATTTTAATAAAAAATCACTTATAATCTGGCAATCTGAAGAGGTCCCATTGTTAATACAGACTTATATGAAAACAATTTTCTCATACACTATTAGAGGTTAAGAAAAGACTTATAATGAATTAGTAATCTACTATAATATTGCAATAAATCATAGTAAGGCTCTCAAGAATAGAAAAGCAGACTCCATGTTTTATCCTTTTGCCCTGAACAATGAAAGTATCATAAATACAAGAAAAATTATTCTATAATACAATATGCAAGTGTAAGCCTTTGTCCTTATCTAAATGAAAGACAACAACGTTATTACTGTTGTAACCCTATTCTTAGTCTTTAAAAAAAAAATCATATGCTTTTGAACTCACCATTACATATATAAATTCTTTATGTTACAGTGGGTATGTCTCCTTGACAGAAGATTTTCCCGAGCCATATATGGGGTCTTACATGGCTAGATCTCACTGACCTTTTTTGTCCATTGAGCACCTACCACGTCAGTGGTCCCATTAAGACCTTTTGTGCTGTAGCTTCCCAAATGAAAAAAAAAATAAAAATGGTGGCTTCTCAACTTGTTAGAATGCTTTAAACTCCATACATAATCTTTATCATCATTGCACTTTATTTAGGAGTCCAATTTTGATAGTATGACTTCAAGAAATGTTATCACCCGTTTTAATTTTGGCCTTTGGTCAGATTATGGCTCAAGCAGACTAATTACGTATCAGGAGCTGAAAGAGTTTAGTAGAACTGGAAGGATTCCAGCCGGGATTATGACGATTACATGCCAGTTTAAAACTGCAATTGCCAATGTGACCAGCAGATGTCGCAGAAGAGCTTCTACAAAGTCACAATTCTCGACCCTGAAATCAACACGTAAAAAGTCACTTCAGTAAAATAACGCAAGAGAAATTCCTGAAAGACTGCATTATTCACTTGTCTCTTAATGAGTTACCCCCTTTTAGAGTCTTTTGAGCTGAAGAGATGCAAATCATTTCAGATGCAGATATTATGCAAACAGAAAGAGGAATGCTTGCTTTCTAAGTGTTAAAGGTAATA
>JANZLQ010000056.1:22961207-22972004 GCA_026212715.1 Elanus axillaris | reverse complement strand
CGCTGGCTGGGCATGAGAAGCTGAAAAATCCTTGACTTAGTCTAAACACTACTTAGCAACAACTGAAAACATCAGTGCGTTATCAATGTCCTTCTCATACTGAACTCAGAACATAACTCTACACCAGCTACTAGAAAGAAAATTAGAAAGCAGGACACCTACTATAGCATTACTAATTCTACTGACACCTACTATAGCATTAGTAATTCTACTATATATGCAATGCTGCAACATGAAAATTCCTGATAGTATTTCTGAAATAGAACTACAGAATCATTTATTATAACGAAATGTGGCACTGGAATACCACAAAAAATCCTCAAGTTTAAGTAAAATTTTTGTCTATCCCTTCCTAAAATTATATTAACCTTAAAAGACCTTTCTTTACCCCTTTCTGTCTTGTTTCTGCAGCAGGTTGTTACAGTGTTCTTTAACATCACCTTTATTTTAAATCTTTCCTCCCAGTGAAACAAAGGCTTTAAATGTAAGAATGACAATTATCATTCCATCACATTTTAGTTACTCCTTTCATAAATTTCTTGATGTTATACAATATTTTAAATTCTTTCATGTTGTTTCCCACGTGAGCCATTTCATTAAGATGGAATCCATTTATCTACTGCTTTCACTAATAATATGGGTTTGGCTGACATCTGGCCACCTACTCCAGGAAATTCACCCATTTGTTAAATTTTTTTACCAACTTTTTTGTCTTACTAGCCCTCAAACTCTTTAATCTCTGAGCCTAATGAGGAGAAGGCAGTTGGAATATGCTGCTTCATTCATACCTTTATATTAAACAATAATTTATGCAGGGCAGTGAATATACATCCAATGGTAAATATTATCTCAACATATCATTTAAGCACACTGCTAAGATTGAAGGGAATAAGAAAAACTTTACTTCAAACTTACATGGTGACACCTGCCAACATGCAATGTTAATGGAATAGCTGAGCTTTGGCAGAGGCTATTCTAATTGCAGGGCTCTGCAAGACCAAAAGGGATAGGCTGTGAGCTGCTGCCAAGTGAGGGGATGATGGTTTATGTATAGGTTTAGCTGTAGTAAGCATCAATATTGCTAAATCTGGACTGAAACCTAGGATGAGAAGAAGGCTGAAGAATTAGATTTCTTACTAAATAAAGTTACTAAATAAGTTATGACCATGTTTTGTAGAAGAAGGAGCTGGCTTCTATCAGGATTAGAAACCTCATCAGTTCATGCTCAGCACTGTTGCAGCTGTAATGATCAAGCTGTGATCACTTATTAGGAGAGCAGCTTTAAACATACAATAGTTTGGCTACCCAGTTACCCCTTTTCCCAACATCATTTAAGACCACTGAACTATCCTTTTAGCCACTGCAATGACTGTGCATAGACAAGAAAGGGAAGGTGGCACATACATAGATACCACTGTATAGCCCCTGGGTGTATGGCAGATGTAGTTACATGATCTGTGCTCTTTATTGCCTTTCAGGGGCATATTTGTGAACATGGTATCTATATAGAGAAGATGCAGTTAATCTGATTCTCAGGTTTTCTGTGCTTTCTATGTTCATCTAAAACAGGAGCAGGTGTAACATTCAGCTGAACATAAGGAGCAGTGTTTAAGCCCACTTAGCACTGTACAGATGTAAAATTAATACAAAAGCACCAGAGCAAGCTTAAAAAAAGGAGGAAAAAAAGGGTGAAAGTGAAGGCTTTTAAATTTTTTTAAATTAAGACACTTTGAATCTAAAATAGTATTAATATGATGCATAACGAGTATCTTTCAGAGTGCAAGATTACTGGCCAAATCCGTGATTCAATTATAACATTTTTCAGTTTGTATATATAGAAAAGGCAGTTTAAAACACCCTTTCTGCGGTTAACGAATACTGGAGCAATATTCTTTATTACCACAAGGTGTCACCTTTATAACTCTTGGATGAACAGCAAATTTAACAGTAAGTTTAAAAGGAAACTATTAGATAGCGTCATTCCCTACTTTTTCCTGAACTTTCTACATTAATTTCTCTAGTTAATTTATTTACTTTGGTATGAAAATTGGATTAGCTACATATTAGATCTGAGCAGACATCTCATAAAGAATAATCCAGTTTAGCTGCTGTTTCTGCTTTTGAAATTTTAGGACCAAACTACAACTTTCTTCAATTTGCTAGTTATTTACATTTGTACAATATTTTTCATATAAATATTGTGAATAATTACAATTACTCCAAATTTAAATATTGCACACTGGATATTGGCTAGGTAATACTGCTAATATTTCTGCTCTTTGGCTAAGCATTTGTGCATTTGTAGAAACATAACTCAGAATATTTTTAGACATAGCTTTGAATATTGTTCTTTTTAATAAAAATTTCATCAGTAATCTTTTTTTCAATACACTTACTATACAAATTCACAGACCTACATGCTCAGACTCATTGTGAGCTGGACCAGGGAACTCAGAACTACAGCAGGCTCACCCCTGTAAGGCTACTGAGTTCATCAACCCCTAACAATTACAATACCACAAAAAACTTTGCTAACTGAAGTCCTAAGCCAATGTGGGTCAGTAGAATATTCTTATGGGCTTCAGTAGACTTTAACTAAATGTGTCTGAAGTACTAAATGATTCAATTTCATTTAAGATCATGGAAGAGCCTAAGTAATTTCTTAAGAAAACCTACCTAAATAGATGCACACTTTAAAAGTTGAAATTTTAGTCTAAACTATAAAGATAAGTATAAGTAATCACTATTGTTGGTTTTGTTGCAAAATTGTTAAAAGAAATGTGAAATACGCAGAATAATTTTCAGGGAAGGCCTTGATCTTAAGTGGTCCTGTTACTACAACTTTAGTGAAAAAAAAACAGTTTAATTGTAAGTTCTTCCCTGTGATGTCTCACTCAAAAAAATGCAAGCAAGAAATGTTTTGTAGAATTTAAATGTTCCTGGTTTTACTATAAGCATAACTTGTTAATTTTCTCACTGCATACTTTGTAAAATTATCAGCTACAGTGATACTTTTAACCGATTGCGTACAGGTATAACATTTCTCATCAATTTTAATAACCTGGTGTGATTTTATAATTGCCTTGTAATCACTGATGTGGTAAATTTCACTGCTGCAGTGCATTTCTACCTGGTAAATGAAATACTTATGAAAACATTTACTGAGACTTTCTCTTATTCAAACCAGAAAGGGTTGTCCTTTTACATATATAGAAGTAAAACCAGTTCATTACAATAGAATGTTTAGCTTTACAATATCCCATTATCATTTGTCTCAGGAGGTGCCACTTCATAAAAAATTGCCCCCAAATTTGACTGAAGTCTCTGGGGGAAAATGCAGAATAAACAGTAACTATCATAAAATAATTATGCATTAATAGTGCATATTGTTAAGTAAAACAAGTCAAGGAACAACTCTCAAACAAATAGAGGCAACAGGGATTGTGAAAGAGGAAACTAATCAAGTTTGTTTTGTTAATCACGTCTTCAATTCATTTTAGCATATTTTTAAACAACTGCCTCAAAATACTCAATTACAAGCTCTTATTTATTCATGTACCTTGGGTACCACTCCAGGGTGACTGAGATTCTTAAATGCACTGACAAAGACTTTAGGGAAATTAAATGAAACTGACAGTTTTTCCTTAAGTGATAATCTAAATTTAACCACAAAGGTCATTTAGCAATATGCATATTTGCATGCTAATATGTAGTCTCAGATGACAGGCAGCTAATTCATAAATGAGTACCCAGTTTCAAAATTTGGCTGACAAAGTAACTATTTCTAATTGATAAAGCTATGCCTTCTAGAAGAAAAATAACTGCTTTTATTCTGATATTGTTATTTCTGTGCTGTTTAATAGAAGAATTAAAAACTCAGTGCACAGGAAGACCCTTTTTTTAAAGCATGATGGTTTGTGTGGTGGTGCTGCTGGTGAGAAACTGCTAGTAAGTATTAGACCGCACTGTGTGAAACTCTGTCTTTGAAAGGACACAGCCTTTTAATTTTTTCCCAATACATATGTACTGTGTTCCTATAGACTTCAATGTACACAGTTAATAAGTTCTACATTACCAATCAATGCAAGAGAGCAAATAGGTGGATTAAAACAGTGTGTGCTGAATTTCCTCACATTTGTATTTTACATATTTCACAGGGTTATTTTGGAATAGATGGTCTTGTTCTTGGACCAAATGTCTCTACCACAGTCATGGTTTGAAAATTTCAGAAGCCACAGACCTTGATTTTTTGACTGCAGGCCACTGGGGCTAGACATTCCCTGTTCTTTTCTCCATCTCACACATTATTGTCCACATCTGTGCATCCTCCATGACTCATATGAAGCCTCACATGTGAAGACTGTCACACAGTGATTTTGGTTCCAATAGCTGATACATTTTAATCATAGGCCAACACATCACACTGATGTCTCTTTGGGGCTTAAAATCTCAATTATCCTCCTCTCCCTGTCCTCAGTTGCAAACCAGAGATTAAGATCTTTTATGGATTAACTAAGGGAAGATGTAAATAAAAATTTTCAATTTAGCAAAATCTCTTTGAATTAATAGAAAATGTTATTTTTTCACATCACACTGACTAAAAAGGTAGAAAATTTTGTTGGGCTTTTTATTACATTGTGAATGATTAACATGGAATTAGACTACAAGTAATGGCAGTAGCAACTGATGAATTCACATTTTTAGTCAGACAAAATATTTCTGCCAGCAGACACAGTACTTGTTCGGTTAAGGGAGTTGTTTTTTTTAATCCTAAACTTTGTATTAGAGAGCTAACAGACAGAGCAGTCAGAGGAACAACTCTGTCACTGAGATATTCATTTGGGAATCATATCTTTTCCAATCCTCTGTGATATGCATCTGCATTCAGCTAAGTATTTATATACATGTGTAAGTATATTCTCAAATCCCACTATAGTTGATGAGACTTCAGTGTGCAATTGCAAATGCCTACTTGATAAGGGCTACCAGGTTCATTGTCCCCTTGAAAAACATAGAAGTCTCTGTACGGATGTCAGTTAGACGTTGTCAACATCTGCTCCTGCTAGCAACATTTTTATTTATATTTCACAGAGATATTATGAGCATAAACTTGTTGCTGTTTGTGAGGAATTCATATAAAATGGCGATAAACACATCAGAAGAGCCTCTGGAAAAAGAATTCCTATTTAAAGAGAAAAAATATGGTCACCTGATGGTAGTTATATCTAATCTACCATGAGACAGTAATAGATAAAAATGGATTTTTGAATGCTATGGTCTTATGAGTCTACTGTGCATGTGGATAGGAAAACAAATATGATGGGCAACTAGAACACCAGATTGTCTCTGTATGTACTCAACTCTAGTAGTGTGTGCTTTCTGTTGCCTATGTGTTATTGACTGCAATGAGCACCTTTGCTCTGAAAATGTGTGTGCATGTTTGCATTTATTTTGTTCTACTCCATGGGGCTTTCCTTCTGCAAAAAAAAAGATTTTCTTCTCCACGGTGGTAGGGAAGGGAGAGGGATGGGAGGACTGAGTTAAATGGTTGTGGTCACACGTATCTGTAAACTTTTTTGTGTGTGTGTGAATTGTTTCATTGTATAAATTCTGCTAATCTCAGTGATACTGTTTCAACAGATTTTTGTTCCGGTTTGGTCATCTGACTGCAGAAGATTCCATTTATTAGGCTAAGGATGAGATTCATCTCTCAGAATCAAACTCTGGATATTCTAAAATAAATAGAAAAAGCCAGGAACACTCAGGAGATTTATGACAATTACATTGGCCATTGGAAGATGATTAGTTGTTCTTTGGGACCATTGAAGTCTGTCCACTGACTACAGAATGAGCTGCTTCTAGTTATTTAATATACCTATTTAAAAGATAGGTGAAATTAAACTGATTGGATAAAAGCTTCTGCATTTTCCCTTAATTATCTGATCTTTGAAAAATATTATGGAAATAACAAAGACAAAATAGGTAGATTTTCCATGCAGTGTATATTCACTGTTAAGTAAGGTATATTTTCATTTTCACATGCTGGGAAAATCAGGTCGTCTTACCTTCAAAGATGACACATAATGTGTGATTCTAAAACTATAAAGCCACTAGGCATTAGGGTACCAAACGCTAATGAAATTATCACAAATTGGCTTAGCTTATTAAAATTTGGAAAAGTGCTCATTGTATCTTAGCTTTGACGAAGCTTACTGGAGAAATATAGGACATATACATTAAAATGCAAGCAAGCCTGTCAACTTACCACAGGCTGAAACTGTTCAGATCCTTGGTTGTAATTCAGTCCCATTTACATAATCAATAATGGACAGTTGTCAGGCAAGGAAGAGATAATTGAACACTCTCATGTAAAATATTTGCATATTAAATTTTCCAAATGGCATTTTATTATTGTGTTCTACCTTTGTGAATAGAACTGTCCAATGAAGCTTTTTTCTTTTAAATGGAAGGGAAAAGAATGAAAAGCAACAACCTCCTCTCGCAACAGGTAGCAGTGGAAATTGCTATTGTATAAAAAAAATTTTATAATTTCATTTCAAAAATCCAAAAGACTTTGGATTAATTTGTTTCTGTATGGTTTACTAAGTGCCAACATGAATAGGACTATATAATTCAGATTGTCATTTTTAACATTTTATAGCAAAAAAAATAAGATCAGAATATCTTGGAAGGATATTGGATCACAAAATACATGACAACTTCTTTCCAATGTAAAGAAAGGAGAGCCTATATTTGAACAATTAAGTTTTCCATAGCTTTACAGTGTATGTGTATGTGTGGGAAAAAGGGGGCAGGGCATCTCACTAACGCTAAGTGTGGAGGGAATTCAGGAAAAAGAGGAAAAGCATTAAAGGGCTGGAAGCTTTGATTTGGATACTTAAGAACAAACAATAAGCATGTGTGTCTTTGCTTAACAATTACAGGGGATGGAGGTAGGAAAGACTGCATTTAATATCATCAAAGGACCTAAAGAAGTTTTATTATTACTTTTGGCATATCACCAGGTTTAGATATAATAACTCAGAACTTCACAGCTAAGTTTTGATTTACCAGATATGTAAAAATAATCTGTCAATAAAATACCCAATAAATGGCTTTTTAGGGCCAAGTATCCACTCAGCTGGAAGACTGGCAGCTAAGACTTGCTTATATTTCCCAGTGAACACCATATCCGTTATCCAAGACATTTTAAAAACACCGTTTGCTCCTGACACTGGGAGCTATACTTTAGGGCAGTCTTTTGCCCTTCAAAGGATGAACTCATGCCAGCCCTCTTTAGCACTTACTTTTAATATTTGTTAAGCCTATCCTTTTTGCTTTCTTAGGATAAGTTCTATTCATTGTGTTGCCAGCAAAGATTAAAAGGAGTTCATAGCAGTCGGTTACATTCTCAAGCAAATGTGTCCATCCAATAAAGCTTACTGCATCTGTACTCCTGTCAAACAGTGGAATTAGATAGAAGCCAAGTACAGGCTGATGGTTCACACCTACTCCTCTACTACTTTGTCCAAATAGCAACCCAATACTAGTGTCCACTGCTTCTCTTCCTCCCTTCATGCACTGAAATCATTCAGGCTTTGCTGTGCTTCAGGGGCAAAGGACAGAGTAAATTTTTTTTTTTCCCACTGTAACACATATAAATTAAAATAGTCTCCTTAAACAACTCCAATGAGTCCATGTTAGCACAGTCAAAGCATGCTAGCGTTTCTAACCTACAGAACAGTCACTCATGTACAGTGCCCCACTGTAAGGGTAAGGTTCTTTTACATTCAGACACACAAGCTATACAGACCCTACACAGGGAAGCATACAGAAGGAGGCATAGCATTTAAATCTATATCAAGATTATTTAGCCACTATGGCTTCATTCTACCTTTTTCCCTTCAACTGTAAACTTAGATCCTCATCCCCTCCCATAATTTGTTTCTTGCTACAAGCATCAAATATATTTTACAAGTCATGAATACAAAATATTATCCACTAAACCCCAATGATTGCTCATCTATAGGACATAAACACTTTCAGCTAAATGATGAATTCAGCCTCAAGATCTTTCCTTGCTCATCCAACAAATGATTTACACAGGGTTTTACACACTAGTCTAGGGCTTTATTGGCACTGCTGAAATAATGGGCTTCTAAAAGTTGTGACTCTGGCATGTAAACACTGCAAACAGGGATCTGTTGATTGAAAAAATGCATAAATTAGAAGGACCTGAGAGCATTTTTTCATGAGTCTTTTCTTTTCTCAGTAATTCTTATTTTAGAAAAGGTTCTAATAAGATGAACACTTCTTGAAATCAGGAGGATAGCAGGTGATTTCCTTTCAGGCTTGTTGAGTGTCACAGCATAGAGACAGATTCCTGCTTATGAGCAAACTGGGACATCTGAACCTGAGCAAAAGAAACACTTTTATGTAACAAATCTGCTGATTCCATCAAACGTACAAATAATTTTAGTGTACACTAAAAATAAAATGAGAAAATCTAAATGCTGATTTTACTCCATTAAATTCTAGAAAGGCAGACCTACAGGCATTTAATCTTATGTAGGCAGAATGAAAAAATAAGCATGAGCTTTAAAAGCAAAGATAAGGCTTTCATAGTTACTAAATATCTTAAAGCATTTTAAAGACATCCAGGTATTTGTATTACAAAATACAATCCAATACAATACAAATCCAGGTATTTGTATTACAAAAAGCCTTTAATATCTCAAGATAAGAAAATGCTCTTTTGAATACAATAAAAAGCTATTATAAGAATAGGGTATATGAATATGCAGGCAGGAAACTCTACCTTGAATAATGTGAGTCAAAATACATATTATGGGGTAAATTATATCTATTTAATCCTAAAAAGCAAGCAAGAGATTTTTCCAACCTCCTACCTCATTTTTTAAAAACAATTTGGGCAAAACTATTTTATATCATCCCAAAGTTCTTTTGTATGTTTGAATACAGAAAACATTTTATCATGGTATTATGAGACTAAATTCACTGATGATGTACTCATAATGTAAAATATGCACTTATATTGTATAATGTGGCATTCAGTGATAAATAAATGAAATAGCAGCAATGAGAAGAATGCAGAGAAGAGTATAATGCCACTTGTTTCATTTCAAATGCCGTTAAGTGTGCATTGCATTCAATGAAATCAACAGCAACACTCAGATACTTATTTGTAACTCATAGTATCTCTGAATTTGACTGTTACCTTGCTTCCTTGTGTTGTGATTCTGCCATCAGCTAAATTAAACTTGTGAAGTTTTCATATTTTTATGATAAATATTTCTGTTCATCTTCTGCTTTCTCTTGAAGGTAACATTCCCATCTGCCTCTTTCTAGAGGCAACAGAAAAAACCCATCTTTTTCCACAGATGGTCAACAAGTAAAGCAATTTGCATCTTAAGTCCTGCAATTCTGCATCTTCATAACTTCATATAAAGAGTCTTCAAATCCCTCATTAGCTTAGAAAGGTGCAGTTTCCTCCCCCATTATTTAATTTCCAGCTGAGTATCCTATCATCGGTGGTACTGCTACTTCAAGGCTCCTGCCCAGATTAGAACATGGGTTTGGTCCCCTAGTCTTGTTGAGAATATGGATATTTTTGAGCTTTGGTTCATCTGATAAACTAGTTGCACTCAATAATTTTTCATCTAGTACCATTTTTGGCCAGCTGATCATCTGAATCATCTTGTTCACAGGTATTCAAACCATGTTATTGAACTCAGAGGAGTTTGTAGAACCCCAATAGCAAGACTGAATTAACTCTTTTCTTGTAGCTTTGTCATCTGTTTCATTCTAAAAGAACCATGGCTGATCTATAATAGCTGAAGATTTGTCCTGTAGCATCTATTAAAAGCTGTGCAGAAATTCAGACTCCTTACAGTCTGCTGTTTTTATGACTATTGAATTAATAAACTTTAATGTCTTACATTTCACATTTAAGTCTCAGATACCAACTGATTACTGGAATTACATCCCTCAGCATTCACACCCAAAACCCCAGACTCACAGAAATTATTTCACTTCAGTATTTGGTCTTTTAGGTCTTAAGATTTTCTGATCTCTTTGCAAAGAAGAAAATCTTTACAAACTGATGACCAGTTATTCCCAGTGAATAATATGAGTATGTAGGTAACAGTTATTTATGCAGTAAGCAATATTTAGATAAGATGTAGAAACAGTCCCTGGAAGACAGATTTCAGATCATACACTTGAAGTTAGGAGTGACTATCCATTAGTCTACCAGCTGGAGCTCTGTTGTTCGAGCTGTCATTTAGGCCCCATTTCTTTGCTTCACCATGTTATATTGACTGCCACTTGCCTGTCACCACTGTACTTGAAGTGAGAAACAAGTCTGCTATTTGCAATTGCAACACAGACAGAATATTTTACAAAAGAAAGGGAAAAATGCTTGTTTATGAACTCTTGGTAGACACTGGTGTACAGTATACACTGGTGCCATCAGGGTACAGGGGCACAGAACCCATCTGGATCTCTGGAGTGACAAGGGGATGCCAAGTATTGACTATATTAGAGGTTGAGATGAGCTTAACAGGGGACGAGTGGGAAAAGCACCCCATTATGACTGGCCCAGAGGCCCCTTGTATCCTTTGGCATAGATTACCTCAAGAGAGGATACTTCAAGGACTGAAGGGGTACCGATGGGCTTTTGGTATAGCCACTGTAAAAGCAGAGAAGATCAAACAGCTATCTACCCTGCCTGGCCTCTCAGAAGATCCCTTCATTGTGGGATTGCTGCAAGTTGAA
>JANZLQ010000056.1:22940727-22957205 GCA_026212715.1 Elanus axillaris | reverse complement strand
AACCAACCAGGTAGCTTTTGCTAAATGGGTTTCCCAATTTTTGAAGGTTCCACGCCCCCCCCCCCCCTTGCTCTCAGTGTGGTCTTTAACAGTCCATTGTATCATTGAGTTTTCCCAGAGGCTGGTGCATGATAGGGGATATGATACACCCACTCAATGCCATGGTCTTTGGCCCAGGTGTCTATGAGGACATTGTACTCCCTCCTCTTTGCCAGGTACTCTGCTGGTGCTCATCCAGCCCCAAGCTGATGTGATGCTGTTACCTACTAGTTTATCTAGGTGCCTGAAAACTGCCCCAAACACAAAGAAATAGGTCCAGGCAGCTGACAGAGGGACAGGAAGAGATTAGCGTGAGCTTGCTCTTTTGGTGTCAATGGAGTCTTAGATCAGCTCGGCCAATCTTAACTACTGACAGCAAGAAAATAAGTTTCTTTTTCAGCTTCTTCCTGGCTCTTGTATATCAATCTGCGCCCATTGTCTCTTGTCCTGTCACTGGGCACCACCGAGAATTTACATCTTCCCATTAGGCATTTATACACATTCATAGGATCCAGTCTGTTGATTACAAGGTCTGTTGATTACAAGGTCTGTCTTGCCCACATCATCCTGCACACTTTTCTTGCCAACCCAGTCCACCTCTGTTTCTTTTTACTCTTAAATTTTAATTCTCAGAAGTCTTACCCCTAAAACCCACTACTTCATTTTACTCTGAAAAAAATTATAATGGCTTTGTATTATTGCTTCTTAAATGCTTGTTCATAATGGGTATCAGTAAAAAGGCTTGTGCCTTTTGGGACTAAAGTAACACTGTTGTCAAAGGTATAGGTCACTTGAGTTCGACAGAAATACCTTACAAGTTTGAATAAAACAAATTCTCTTATGCATACTTGATTTGACACCTTCTTTACAGGTTATTCTCCTATGTGTTCCCATTATAGACAGCCGTTTATCAAAACTTTCTATAACTTCATTATATCCTATGACTCCTTTTCTAGTATGAAGTATTTTATTTTCATAACAACTGAATTTGATCAGAATATGGCTTCGGTTATACCACATTTTGTCTGAACTATGTATGTGACTGCATCTGTACTTCATGAGATTTTCACTCTGTACAAGAGGCCATATGCTTATTTTTCCTACTATACCCTGAAGATAGACTGAAGATAGATAGACAGACAGACAAATACACAATTTGACAGCTGTATGAATGCTGCTCATATACTACACCATTCTGTAAGAGAAAAGAAAATTAAAAGGTCTTCAGAATAACTATGAAAACGTGCTGAAGGGACAGTTTTAGACTAAGATGAATTGGGGCAGATGCCAGACATGAAAATAGTGCTATAAATTTACACAGAGACATGGGGGTTTCAGCTGTCTGGATCTCACACTCAAAAGAGATCAGTCTCCTACACAAATTCAGCTTCTCCTATGTGTATTTACAATGGAAAATTGAAGTTTTTGTGCTGATGCATATGCATCAGCAAAAAAAAAAAACAACAAACGAGTGTAATAATAGCACTTGGTCAGCTTAACCACATAGACACTGAGCAATTTGGTTAGTTTACTGTGTATCTTTGATCATTGCTCTTCACTAGCACAGCTCCCTAGCAAAATGTTTGATCTCCAGATGATCCTCTAAAGTCCAAAGCCATGAACTGACAGAACTTGTAGCAGTAATAGAAGGCAGTGATAACATAGCAAAGGGTTAGATAATAATGGAAAATAATCTAAGGTACCATCTAATTGTAATTCCTTCTCCTAGGAGTCACAGAAGCAATGTATTTGCCAGAAAGGCAGTATCAAGTATTTGCATACAAAAGGATAAGAGCAAAATAATTTATAAAGTAATGCAATCCATGAACCTAACCTGTAAGGGTTACTGGTCATGTATGATCTTAGATTCTTGCAATTTTAATTACCCATATACGTGATCATCTTATTTTGGCTGAGTAAAGGGAGATTCAAGTTCATTCACTCTTCTTTCCTCTTTCTTCTTAATGTACACTTTGGTTTACAGTTCTGAGCTATCACCTTTCTTCTCCTCTTACAATAACACAGCTGCCACCCAAGACAAAAGGTATTTGTATGGAATACATAAAAGAAGCACTATCTCAACCTATTGGTTGAGATAATGAACATGAATGCACAACCAGCAATGATTATATTAATTTAAAAAACTAATACAATCCACACCTTGCACTTTGTATATTACCCCAGCAATAGCAGGAATTAAAATATTTTGTACTTCTTATCAGCAAAGATATTAAGAACAAATAGAAGCACATTCTTTTATCCAGTGACATTTATATCCTAAAGATATCCTAGTTTTATATTTTAATTAGTGGAATTTCTTCTCATAGCTGTAGTTTCCCAAGCTCAACCTAAAATATGATTTTCATTTTACCCATTCTATGTAATAATAGCCAAAATTTTTCCAGCTAGGTAGGAAAACAAGGTGTGAAATCCAGCTTATATATTTTTAGCTGTGTGCAAAGTTGTGCTCTTCATGCAAACATACATACACAACTTTTGCAAAGCAATAATAAACTTCTTCAGCTAGAATGCTCAAACATCTGAGCAATTTTGCATTTCAGGATCTTTACTGAATTAATGAAATTCATATTCACACTATCAACTGCTCGGTTTCTAATAAATCTTACTGTGGCTTGTAGAGCTGGTTAGAAAGCCACCCACAGATGTGACAGACACATATGCTAAAGTAAAGAGATGATATGAAATAGGCTAGGGACCCCTAGTGCATAATAACGCAAGTACAGTTTAAAACAGGCCAGACAGCTTTGTTAGCTGTGATCATAGCAAGAGACCATTCAGGCAGGGTTCCCCTTCTGCTGCCTTGTTCTCTGCCGATGGTTGCAGAGACCCCACTTATATACTCATTCAAAGAAAGGAAAGAGCTGAGGAATGTCATTCTAATGTTTGCAAAGCCAGGTGTGCATTCATGGGAAGAATGGACTCTAGACAATTCTATGTTAGTGAGGCCAAGTACCCATGCCAGTGAGGTGTGGACTCCTCAAGGAGCTTGTTAACCACTACAGTTGACAAGCTGGAGAGATGGCTCTTGCTGGAGCCTGTGGGAGTGGCACACCCAGCACTATCTTAGCTCAGAAGTGGGGGTTGGAAACTACCACAGACTGCTAGCTTTCAGATGAAAGGGATTTTCCTTTTGTTGGGATAAACGTAGCCAGATCTTTCAAAAAAAATATTAATAGCTTTTCACAGCACCTGTAAAGTTACTTTTTATTGGAAGATTCCTGGCAAATTGCAAGAATGATTTTATCATGAAAAAGAGATAGATGTAAGGAGAAAGATATGTAATTGCATTTTAAAAGGTTTACAAAGTTTGAATCTGCTGGTCTTATTGGCTCTTCCTGAGCAGCATATTAAGTGACAATTAATTTTTAAAAATCTTGTCTATTTTACCTTATTTGAAAAAAGTATTTAAATTTGGAATGAATTTGGTTGTAAGTATTGAAGCTTGGAAATTTTTGTATTTTGTTTTTGTATTATGCTAACTGCAGAATAAATCTTGATACTGCAATAACTAATATTCCTATCAACTGATCCTGAGAGATAACTTCAGCTTCCATTTCATGAATGATGCCAATCTTCATTAGCAGATTGTTTCATTTTCAAACATAGTTCCTTGCTCTCGCTACAGTTGGTTTAGGTAATTAGAATGGAGATGAAAAAGTGAAACATTTAAAACAATCTCCTAGGATAATTCTGTCATTGAATGTGTGTACAAGGAGGCAGAATTAAGTCTCTTTTAACTTTACTTCTAAACAATCCATGCAGCTGTGCTAACAATTTTACATATGTTTGCTCTAATGGGACTATATATGAAGAGTTCATTGGCATATTTATGCATTAAGCTTTATAGGACTGCATCTGAGAAGTAAGCATGGCATAATGGTGATTTTTTTTTCTTTCATTAGTAATAGATTAAGTGCTTATAACTGTGTTTTGTAAAACTATGCTTAGGGCTATTAGTAGAATATATATGTGTATACAAACATGCCCTTTAAGCCTTTATTATTATTATTTGGTCTATTGAAACATGTATCAATAATACTTAAAAATGTATTTATTTAGACAGATATCAACCTGTATGAACAATCTGCTGGCTTTTTGCTTGAAAATTAACAGATTTAGTTTGTTCTGCATTATGGTACTAGAATAGATCCCATTTGAAAACCCATGTGGCACTTGGCCAGGCTGAGATAGAATTGGTTGGAGTTTACAGATTACTCAGTCAAAACATTTTATTTAAAGTTTAAATATCAATTTACTGATATAATTTTCTGCATAGTTTCTCATACATATTTTGACTGTTTCAGGCACAGGATTTGGACTTCTTTGAAACCCCAGGTGCAAGCTGATGAATGCTTAGTTACTATTATACTACAGTCAATATTCCAAGACAGACAGACTGAAATATATTAATATAATTTTCAGTTCCTTTCTGTGTGTGTGTGACAAGAACTCTTTCATAAATTTCTGTGAAATACTATATTTCTACCTCATTATCCTCATGAAAGTGTTCACAAAATGGTCTCACATTTGAGGGGGAATCATTGTCTGCAAATGACATGTTTTGGATTGTGGAGATCTTCTTCCCTGCCTCACTTCCAGCCTTTATTATGATTGTGAGAGTTATGAGGCTTTTCGTTTGTTTTTCACCAGGTTGGAGCCTACAGATCTATTGATTTTCCTGTGTTCAAAACAAGCAGCTGCAGTGATTTTTATTCCTTATTCATTACAGTCTTCTCCAAAGAAGTTTCACCTGTGACACAGACCTATAAAGCAACTACAACTTCCATCCTGCACAAGATTTTTACTTATGTCATAATGACCGAATTAAGGGGGTGAAGAGAGAGAGAGAAAAGCAGGGTCTGGGAAAACGGAAATCCTTAGAAAAATTCCTTTCAAAATTGGCATTAGAAAGATTTGGAAAAGGAATCTGTTGCCAGAACAAGGTTGGGAATTTGATTGAGAGGGACTGTTGGGAGCTATAACAGATGACTGGTTTGACTGGTCCGAGAGAACCAAATACCCTGAATCAGGTCTTCTTATCAGGGGTGGAATTTATACTATCTGATTTCTGTAAAAACACAGACAAAAACTCCTTTATTCAAATATGATTCTCCTGCAAGAAGCTAAGGGTGCAATCACATTAATGTTTTAGTTTTTGTTTGCATCAGCAGTGGACTTTTGAGCACACTAACCACCCCCACTTACCTTGTTTCAAGGTTACATTGTGGAGTGGTCTTGGAGCAAATAAATGCTTCTCTTTCAGTTGAAACTGGAGAAGATATGACCCAGGAGCTTACTTACCATGTTCCAACCATTCACTCCATGGGATCAGACTAAAAGTAGTCCAGAATAAACCATTTTAATCTGAATATGAGGCCCTCAACACCAACTGTTTCACTCTGCAAATCTTCTCTTGTAGGCAGAATTATTGTTAATATAGACATAACTATGGTGCAAAGGTCAGCTCAACTTTGCAACAAATTCTTCAAAAAGCTTTGTCAGTTCCACGTACTTTTGGAAAAAAGCAATTCCAAATCTAATGGCCTTTTAAAATTGTTATTGAATTTGAGATGGGTAGTTAAGAATAATAGTCTATTTTACATGTTTGGAAACTGGACCTCAGTAAGTTAACTGGCTCATTAACATTGTATAGGCATTTCTGTGGCTGAACTAAGAATTGACCTACTTCTTCCAATCCCACTTCTATAGACAAGGAAAAAGTTGTAGGTAGCTTTACCACAGCATTACAGAATTGAATCTCTGGTATGCAAAACACATTGTTTTGGATTAGTAAGTGTTGTGGTTTCAGCCCAGATAGTAATGAAGGACCACACAGCCCGGTTGCTCATTCCCCCCACCCCCCTCCAGTGGGATGGGGAGGAGAATCAGAAAGAGAAAAGAAAACCCAAAAATGGAACCTCAAGGGCTGAGATAAGGACAATTTACTGGGGCAACACAAAAAGAGAAGTTAGAACAATAATGATACTAATAAAAGAATATACAAAATGAGTGATGCACAGTGCAACCGCTCACCACCCGGAACCCGATGCTCCGCCACTTCCCCCAATGAAAGCTGAGAGACACCCCCCAGCCCACTCCCCATTTCTATACTGGGCATGATGGCACATGGTATGGAATAGCTCCTTGGCTAGTTCAGGTCAGCTGTCCCGGCTGTGTCCCCTCCCAGGTTCCTGTGAAAATTAATTCCATCCTAGCTGAACCCAGGACAGTAAGGCAAACACATTTCTGCTCCACATACAAAAGACAGAAAGTTATAATAGATGTTCTGCCTCAAATACACATAGACACCTCAAAAAATTAGAAAAAATGACGACTAGGTATCATGACATAGTCTTATTTTAATACTCCAGGAAGGGAGCAAGGCACAAGTGGAACTCTTACTTTTGCAGCCCCAGAGACATTTGGCTTCTGCTAAGGAGTCTGATTCAGATTAATTTAATACAGATCCAAAATATTAGCTTCTGTCCCAAGTAGTGAAGAAGTATGGAAGGGAGAAGGAATGAGAAAAGCATTATAGCCTTAAAAGATCCACAAAGCCCAGTCAAAATAGCTTACCAAGACAGATTTTAGCCTGTTAGAAATCATCTCTTTACAGACTGAATATTTAAATGTACTGTATTCTATGCAATAGAATTGTTTGCAGCTTTCAGTTCCTGAAAAGAAGCATAAATGAGAGCAGCAACTGCTATGCTACAATAAAAAAATCTTTGATTCAACTGTAACACCAAAGTTGAAGCTTTTATAACTTTAGCTAGAAGGATATCAGGTGAAGAAGGATTTGCTCCAGGAAAGACTGCAGTGATCATACATATCTGAATGTATCCTTCAGTCAGTGAACAGGTATTTTAACATTTCAACTGATGTTGAAAATTCCTATTCAGAATACAGGCTAATAGTTTACCTAGAAATAATGACCCATGATAAAAAGGCCCATGCTAAATGTTCTTAAAGAATAAGTCATTTCCCGCCTCCTAAGAATGCATAGAATGCCCATTTCATAAATTGTACCATAAAGTACAGACTAAATATAGGAGGGCAGCATGAACAGTCAGCACTACTCAAAGCAAGATAAGCTACAATATTTCTGTTTGTAACCTAGAGATATATAATAGACAATCATATCCGGAAAGAATTAGATCTACTGGCACTGTGCACAGTGACAGAAAGAGACATTTGTTAAGGAGGATGATTTTTCAGGGAGCATATGTCCTAGAGACCATGTACTGCACAGTTGTAGGACATTCACACTTTGGACAGTTAACCAACCCCCCCCCCCCAATGTAACTAATGCTGTGCACATCCTCCCTGTATTCTGTCTGTAGCGTATTTGCAATAGGTCCAACACATCTGATAAGAAAGGGCTGCCACAACCTCAAAAATACCAAGCATACAGAGAAATTCTTCAGTCTACACAAATAAGACTTGAGAGAAAACACAAACACACAAATTGCTCAAGTCCCAACCAAGTAAGACTGTCTACCCAAGATTTGAGACTGAATAAAGATGATATACAAGGAGAAAACTAAGTGACACTACAGGAATTACTATACAGGGAAGTCCCATACTAGCAATCCCATTTAAGCAATCTTCAGAGCTCCCTTTGGCTCAGCTGGTTGTCTGAAAAATTCAGAGTGGCAAAAATAGCAAACAGAAAGTCAGTAGCTACATATGAAAATAATTTCACAGCAGAGACAGACTCCAGTTCTGTGGGCAACTCATGGCCTTCTTCATTCTGACATGCTTTTTCCTCTTTGTCTGTACCTTGCCAAGCTTTCTAAATGTCTTTCAGGATCTATAGTTAGTAAAGCAATAGGAAGAACCTCCCCCATTACCACTCCCCAGGACCATTTCTTCCTGCATTTAAAGCTGCTTTGAGCAGCAGACAGTAAGTGAGGATTAGGGGTCTCATGCTAACAGTGTAGTAAATCAGAAGGTTGAAAAGCATCTCAGTGACAGAGCACCATCTGTCCTATACATTGAAAAATGGATCCTGTCGAAGAAAATTTATATCATGCAACAAAGGATCCATATATCTGTATGATGGGAGCTCAGACCACACAACAGTGGAAAATAACTGTTGCATCCCCTCCTCACTGAGTGTATTAAGGAATCGGTATGTCCACAGAGAACACTCAGAAGGGAGCAGCAATCTAGAAGATGAGAGAAAACTGCTTGAAAACAGTCTGTAAGAAAGGAAAGGAGAAGCATCAGGAATCTGGGAGAGTGAACTTAATTTTCTCACTATCAGAGGTCATAGGAGCAAGCCTGCTATCTGGGGTAAGTGTAATTGAGGCTCAGCACACCTGAAGGATTACTTGGATCCTTACCATCCACATTCATAGAAGCTTCTTCTTCTACACCAGCTTACTGGCTAAAAGAAACAGTCAGGTATTCCCTTGTATTTACTGCATTGCAGCACAACTGATAATTGATCACAAAGGATTAAATGAAGGTCGTATCATCCTTATGATATGCCTTTGAAATCATACTAAAGTTCTTTTCAAAAACAGGAAAAAAAATCATTCATTTTCTTTTTCCAAGCATTCTGTATTTAAGTATGTGGAACTTGATTTTAGCTATTCATTCCATGACATTCAAATAGCTCATAGTTATTTCAGTGCTTTGCAGAAGTTCCTGATTTTTCCTGTTCAGGTCTCCCATTCAAAGAAACAGAGGAATCTATCTAGTAAGCATTCACTCCATTTTCATACTCCCAGCCACTTTTGTGTTTGTATTAATGTTATAAAGAAAACGAAATTGAATTCCTGAGATTGCATTTGAAACTACTTTCTAATAACTCTTTTTTAAATACATTTAACCAAATACTGTGATGTTCAGCCTTGAGTCCAACCCTAAAATTAATTTCACAAGTACCTGATGAAGACCTTCAGAGTACTACCAACCCTCCTGTCTAATCTTCAATTTAATGCCAGGTTAACAAACTGCTTAATGAGTACAAGGGGTCTGCACAATTAGTTATGGCTGAGTCATCTTTGTGGAGGAGGGAGAGATAAGTGACTTGTGAGTTTTTCAACCAGCCTTTGTTTGTTAAAAAGAAAGGTGATTTCCCTTGTCTTTTGCTACATAGCCAGCACTTTACTATCAATTTTATACAAAGGTCGTTTCAAGTTTAAGGAGATTGCTTTTTTAGTGCTTCTATAGACATTTGAAAGTGTGTGAGAAGATGGACAAGTACTGGAAGATTGGAAACTCTTTGTTACCCTGTAAATGAGTTTGGTAGGAAATAGGAGACAATTCACAGCAAAAATAGCTAGAAACTGTCTGAGAACAAAAGTACCTAGATTAAATAGCCCTTGGACTAGCTTGTTCATCATCATTTGTGTTGCTGCAGGACCCATCTGAATTTGGACAGGTTGGTGGTTTTCAAGGCTTATATTGAGAGATGCTCAACCCTAGGCTTCAGTTACAAGATGTGAAAAGCAATAGCTTAAAACTTGAACACAGGTTCAGTTAAAGTTTAACATGCAAATATAAATCCTAATTCTTTCCACAGTATTCAATCAATTCAGGACCTCCTGTTTAAATTGCTGATTTTACTTGCTTCACTTAGTATCCTGGTCTCTCTTGCTAGCTCTTATATTCTAGAACATCTTTTATATCTTATGTTTTCTGGAAGTGTTAAGTATTTCTTGCTAGTTATAACTTCAAGCAGCCAAATACCACTGAAATATATTTTAGCACAGAGATCGAGTTCTAATATATACTGCTTTTAGTTAACATTCAACAGTTATCAGAGAGGAGAAATACAAGTATGCAGGAAATATCTTTTCTTCTTCTAAATCCTGACCTTTCATTTTTTGTGCTCCTTCAGCACCTAACAAGTAAGTACAATGTAAAAAGCAGTTGCAGTCACTAACTTTCCAGAAGACCTCATCCTAGTAATTAAAGCACCATCCAGAAAGTGTTGGTCTTTGATTCTCCATAGCCTGAGGAGATTCCCACCCATCCATTACCAATGAGATGTTTTACCCTCAGAGCTGCATGCTAAGTAGTGTCATCCAGGAAGGGGAAACACTGGAAACATATGAATCAAGTTTACCTCCTGTCTTACAGTGCTTTACCCACAAAATGTAACAGCACCACCACTATTCTTTTCTTCTGCCACATTTTAAAATTAAACAGTAAGCCCTGTTCATCTGTTTGTAAGAATGGCTGCAGATGCCTACTCTAAGGAGTGATTTGGGGATCTCAAAGGGGTAGGGGTGCTTTCTCAAAAACTTTTCTGCTCTGCAGAGAACAGTGGGGTTTCAAACACAACTTTTTTGTGCCTTTTGTTTTGACTAGCTATAAGAGACTTGGCATGCAGGTTTTCTCTTCTGCCCAGAGCCCATCTCTATGTACCTAGCTCACCACATTTGACAGCCTCATCAGTCAACAGAGGGAATAAATAATTTTAGAGATTAAGAGCCTGAAAGCTATACCTTGTAATGCCTAAATTCTAGCCAAGCCTTTCCTTCAGGATTTTCAAGAATCAGACTAGTTGCATTTTCAGCTCTAATTTATGTATTGAAATGATGATAAAAGGAATTCAAATAGCAATTACCCACCGGGAATTTACTCTCTGTATAATACAGATTGACATTATGGCTTCACATGTAAACAACAAGCTCGTTTCACTTACTATCGGTGTTAGAGATGAAATAAAATTTACCCAAGGCAATGAGGTGCTACAATTTACTGACTTATTGTCTCCACTAACATTCAGATGCCATGCCAGTCTTTTCACAAAATATAACATTTTTCTTCTGTACTAAAAGATTGCTTATATAAATGTCTATTCAGTAGTTTACAGACTTATTTGAACATTCTGCATTATAAGATCTGCTAGTAAGATGCTGGGGTATCAATATTTCATATGAGTCCCTTCTTCACATTTCTTTCAGAGATTATTATAAGAGAAAACATGAGTGGTTAAAATCCCCTAGTATTTCCAAAGAGTCACAGAATATAAGATCTTCAACAGCACAAAATGAAGTTCAGAAGTAGAGAGAAGAGACTTCAATTTCTGATCTCTTAATATGATTTTCATCATTATTATTAAGGTAAACTAGATATATATTTTCCAGTTTAGCATGCTGACATTGGTATAATGAGGCCAGACAAGATGATATTAGAAAAGAAAGTCATCTTTTTCATATTGGAACAAAGACGAATAAAATCTCAACAGCAGCTCTAGGTACAGGAACCTTCACAGTTTTTAAACTTAATTCATTCACAAATTTGGTTTAGAACTTGCTTTTTAGATAGTATCAAGCAGATGTAATGAATGAAGTGACCTCTCTGAAGTGCATCTGGTTTGCACTAAGATCAGGTCTACTTGATTCTTCTTTATCTTTTAAAATTTCCTTTAGAGTTACAGCTTAGGTCATTAACTGTTTAAAATAAAGAGTATAGCATACGTCTACTCCACTTACATCATCTATTGTGCCAAAACACCAGTGCTCTGCACTTCTCATCTTCATATCATAATACCTAACATGAAAATACTCCATTAGAAATATATACATGTTAAAACCCCTTAAAATTAAATCTCATTTACAGCCTCAAGTTATATATAAAATCAATCAGCCACAAACAGCTTAAGTAGCAACTTGTAGCTACCTGAAAACATTAATTTGTGTATACTTACTGTGCCATATTGTTGCAAACACTTATGTGTATACAGTCATATTTATTACATGCAGTACCAGGGCAATTCAGACATAATTGAGTGCTATTATCCACAGATTTTTCTACTTGTCAGATACTATCTAAATAAGCACCTACCAATCTTCTATATTTTTTTAGAACATATTTTGAACAGCATTTAACTGTAGAATCATAGAGGATAGGGCTAGAAAGGACCTTAGGCAATCATAAAGTGTGCCCCAAAGACAAATAACTATACACAGACTCTTAAAAATCACCAGTGATATTCTCTAACTCATCTCATTCCCTGTAATTATTGTAGCAGCTATCAACTTGATTTTGAATTTTAATGTATGTATATGAGAAGAGTGTAAATATGCATATGTGCCTGTGCACAGCTGGTGGGGAAAGATTCTTATGGAAATGCTCTTGATTTAATAAAGAGTTCCCAGTTTCTCTATCTACTGGAGAGAGATTCCTCTTTCCCAGTCCATGGGATGATGGTTTGAGTTCCCTGTGAGGATTCTGTTGGGATTCATTCATATGAAATTTATTGCACAAACACAGACATGTCCTATCATACCTCACTTGTCCTATTTGCTTCTTTCAGGTATTACTCAGTTATATCAGTTAAATGTGGAAACAAGTGACCAAGATTCAAAAATTAAGGAAACTTCTTTTTGTATGTGTGTGGTTTAATACATTTCTCCAAACAAAATCTAGCTACATTGATCAGCTATATAAGCTGTGATGCAATTTTTGCATAGATCACTTGAGAATCATAAGCAGGCAATTACTTGTCAGTGGGACAGAAGATAATTCAGGTTGTTTTGGCATTTAACACTTTGTCATTTCATAAAACAATTCCAAGAAAACACCCTAAGAGGTACTTGGTAGCCTTCAGGATTGAAATCCAGCATTTCTGTATTCAGTGACCTAGACAGAATACCCAAGCAAAAGAACTGTTTTGTTTTGGTTTGGTTTGGTTTGGTTTTTAACATTAAAGTTCCACAGGAGTCAAAAGTTGTATTTCTGTACCTCCCCGGGTCTACCTCAGTCATCACAAGCATTTACAGAACCAGAGAATATTTAGATGTACAAGGTTCTCTTAGGCCAATCTAACATGTTCTCTGAACACAAACCCTACAAAAATAGCACCAGGTATTTTTTTTTTAATTAAATGGTGATAATGCAGCTCCCTTTATATGATAGTCACTAACAAGATTTTAATAAGCTAAATACTATTTCCTTCCTGCCCAGAGGTATACCAACCCACAACTCACATCTCAAAAAAGTGCAAGGGTAATGGTCTGGTACTCTTCTGTACTTGACAGAAACGGCGTTGCAAAATCGGACCATTTATTTTTGGTGCCTAAATAACAGACCTGTTTTAATAGCTTAACTGAGCTCATTTTAACCTGCTTTTATAAATTTGGGTTTAGATCCACAAGTCTAGAGAAAGAATTGTGCATTTAAGTTTTAGGGTTTAGTCAGTATAACCATTTTACCCCCCAGAAGAAATTCCACATTCCCTGGAAGAAACCTTCCTGAGTGAATGCACATTATTTCAGCACTATGTAATTCTTCATGGCAGGATATTGTGGAATTGTCTCTAAAAGTTGTTTCATCCTCAAAACTCCTTCTTTACACAGAAAAATATTGCATTCATAGTAGCTCAGCTAATGATTTTTAAAGCATAATGAAGTTCAAAACATCCCGAAGCAATTCCTTACTGTCAAATTTTGCTTAACAACAACAGGAAAAAAATAATTTTGCCTATTAAAAAAAATAGAATTATTGAGCACTTTGTGCAGGATTTTCTACAAAGAGACAGGCTTCTAGTCTCAAATGCCTAAAATGTATCTGAGTTAAAAGCATAATCATTAAAGTCTTCCAGTGTGTTAATGGAAAGAGAGAAGCATTTCTATGTCACCTTCATTTGATGATCCAGGATTTATGGAACCTAAAGTGTTTGTGCTCTTAACTTTGAATCCTAACTTAGTGGAGTGAGTTTGGCCTCTGGCTCCTCAAGTGCACTCCATAACCCTAAGTGCCATATGCGTACACCTTAAAATACATCATATATCAGCTAAGGCAGCCAATATCGATTCTGAGGACAAATATCTGAAATCTTGCCATTTTCTGGGCATGTCTTCATTATGTCTCTCTCTGTGCAAGTCTTAAATTCCTTCTTCCTAGCTAAATAAAAAGCAACAGCCAGATTTTTCAGAATACAGTCTTACAGAAATCAACGACAGTGTGGCTAGAGCATTCACCTAAGATGAAGATCATCCAGCTTCAACTCCTTACAAGAAATTGTTCCAGAGAATGAAACATATTTCCAGCCTTCCTGTAAGGTTTTCTAAGTATCTTGGTTCAATCTCAATAGCAAACTGCAGATTTTGGAGGTGAAGCAGGAGGAAGGTTTAAAGACAATCTGCATAAACAGCAGCTGACACAAAAAGTAAAATCTAGCCTCTCAGCCCAAGATCCAGGCAGCTCTTACCCTGGGGCCAACACAACAGACCTGTTCAAAACTCTACTGATATTGTTGTAATTTTGTGCTACTAGTGTCATGAACAACACACCAGAGGTAACTCGTTATATGACTGTAAGAAGTAGAAGTAGGAGCAATGTGCTATATGTAGTGTCTTACTACATGTAACAGGTTTCCATACCCTTCTTTCCATTAATGAGCACACTAATACAGGTTTCACTAATGCATTACAGAGCTCCTGTGCAGAGTAAATCTTAGTGGGAATTTCCCTGGCAATAGAGGCTAAACAACAAAAGGCAAAGAGATGTGTAGGAAAAATTTACAAGGACTTTCAGTTTTCCAAAGTATAGCAAGATTTTTTTGATTACTTAGTACTGTATTGAGAGCAAATACTCTAAACTGTTCATGTTTTCTATTATATTGTTCTCCTGAATCTCGAGTGCATTATACGCAGACATGCATAAACACCAGCTTACTGCAAAATATTCCATGGAGAAGCTCAGAAACTAAGCAGCATTAGAGCTGCTACTGGTTAGTCCCTGGATGGAGCAGGGAATTTGTCCAATGGCTCAGCCTACAGTTAGGTGGTGAAAGAAAGAAAAAATCCCCAGCTACAGATGTAAAAAAGCCAGAGAGGGCTGTGAGAGGAAAACAAAGCACTCAAGAATGACTCTTTTTGTGAGGAAGTGAGGAAGACAAAGGGTGTCTTGTCTAAGTCTCAGCTTAGGGTTGAGAGAAAGGGAAAGCCCAGAGCTACAAAGGAAATAATGATAGAGAAGAGCTGTCAAAGGAAATTGGGGATTTTTAAATAACTAGCATTTTGTTTCTGGATCAGTCAAAGGACCCTGGCGCCCTATGGCTCAGCCTAGGGTGAGGATAAGATTAAAGAGAGGGAATGCTTGGAGCTACACGCATGGCTGGGACTGGAAAGAATTATGTACAAACAGCCATGGGCTGATGCTAGAACTCTCCAGTGCAGCATATTCGGTTCCTGAAGGGAGAAGGATTCCCTGGGGTATGATAACCTACATATGGTTAGAGATGGGGTTCAGAGCAAAAGCGAGCACACAGCTACAGCTGAAGGAACTCTGGAAAGGGGCTGCCAGAGGAGACAGAAAGCTGCCAGAAGAAATACCCCTGAGGAATTTTTAGCCTTAGGAAGGACAAAGGTACCTTGCTCAAGGCTCAGCATACCATTTGGGTTGAGGGAAGGAATAAGCCCAGAGCTATATTTGCAGGGGTGTGGTAGGGTGCCCTTTAATGTAAACTAAGGGTCGATTCTCATATTCTTTTGTGACTATATCTTCTCTAGGCAACATATCAAAGACATATTGATGCTATGCTACCAGGGCAAGAGAACTGCCACAAATGTCTGAGAACTTTCAGAATAGCAGATGATGTATATCCTACTGAGATCAGAGATGAAACTGAGGAGGCAGATTTTGCATTTAATAATTTTAGGAGAATGCTATTCCAATTGAAAGTAGAGTTAACATTAACAGAAAAAAACCCATATATATAACTGCTGCTTCTTTCCTGGTTAACCTGTTGGACTGTCAAGTCTCCAGCAGATGTTTCAGGTCCTTCAAATTCTGTTTCTATAGAAATTCAGTACGACTGGGAAGGAAGAAAACAAAGCAACAAAATAACATCAGTAACTGAAGAACGGCTTGTTAATATCGTGGCCTGAAAGAAAGAGCCATTTTGTAGTCACATCATGGCAGGATTCTACAGGCTTATTCTGCTACCCTTGGCAGTAAGAGAGTTGCAGACATATTTAAAGGAAGGAGAAATGACACAGGCTTCGTCTGTGGTAGAGTGGGAGTGGTGAAAATAATACAGTGGATTTGACTGTCACATAATTGATATACAACCATTCCTGAGACACAAGAAACTGTTTAGGTAACCATACATTTTGTCAATTAAGAGATTATTTTACCTTAACTAAATAGTACACTATGTCTGGGGTTGATCCAATTTAAGTTTTTTCTTGAACCATGGTATTATTTGTAATACTACAGTTGAACCAACATTTTAAATCCTTTCTCCCTGGTGATTTTAGATAAAACACATGAAAATTGCAGTGTGTTTTCCCCACTATCAACATTTCTTCTTCCTATGTATTGCTTTATTTCAAAGACCTTTGCTATTGCCATGTGAACATCACTGGATTTCTAATTGATTTTCTTCTGTCTTTTAAAAGTGTTTTGCTACATAAAGACAGTGATAAATTTTAGGCCATCATTGCTAG
>JANZLQ010000056.1:22916915-22927553 GCA_026212715.1 Elanus axillaris | reverse complement strand
TGAGACATTCAAGGCTCTCTATTTTTAATCTGCAAACAGTCATGCCCTGAAATCTATTACAGAAATTTTCTCAGAAAACCATTAGGTCAACAGGAAGAACAGAAAAAATAAGAAAAATTGTTACACAAACTGTCAATGCAGTGAGGGAATGTTTTGCCTAGTATCATTTTAAGTGACTGAAGATACAGAGATTTATTTGCTTCCATTAAAAGACTATTCTAACCTGCTTGATCCGACTGTAGGGACTTTTTTCCTGGTGCCTAGTTAAATTCAGCTAGTTTCTTGCCATGTCAGAAGTTACATCGTTGAAATAATCAGGTAGAAGTATTGGAACAGCAAGCAGTTCCTTGAGAACAAGGAAGCATAGGTGTTTTGACAAAAATTAGAAAGGAAAGCTTATGGATCTTTAATAATATGCACGTGAAATAAGCATAGCTTTGTTTGAGGTTTACTTCCTCTATGTTTTCCCCCAGAGGAGACCAATCTTACTAGCTAGCTCTCAGGAACATACTAGAAGGGTAGGTTGAGGTCCATTTTGAGGACCAATTATTTCCAGAGTCAGTCTATGGTCTTGGTAAATGCTCACCTGTAGGGAGCTGAAAAGGCCACTGAAATGTCCACACATAGAAGCAGTATCTTACATGGAAAGTAAAGCATTTAAAACAAGCCCACCAACTGTGGACTGTGAGCTGTATTCATAATACTCAGTGACACTGACAGTGTTGAGTACATATTGCCTAAGCTCCTAGATGCCTGGCCTCCACAGTAGATTCCAGATCTCTGGGCCAAGTACATTGGCTCCTTACTTTGTTTATGTAGCTAAGAGTCTCAGAAAGGGAAACATAACAAGTATGTTCAGTGATGACTTGCCAAGATTCAGACATAGAACAGAAAAACAATCTGAGCAGGAGTATTATATCACAAGTCTGCCTTATTGTAAAACTTTCTGACTTAGTGCTTTAGAACAACAATAAGCATCAGTTTATTGTATTGAGCAACACTTGTAGCACTGGGCCAGGAACTTTGGCAGAGAAACAGTGTTTAAAACCTCTTTCTATCCTCAGTTTTTCACTGATCAAGGTACCTTGTCTGTGAAACACACACAGGAACATAAAAATCCCCCAATCACTCGGTAAAGTCAGGATTTTTTTCATTTCCACACTCTGCTGAAGAGTGGAAGTACTTCAGAAGGGAGGCATTAAGAGTAAGTAGTTTAAGAGTAGCATATGATCTGGAAGTTACAGCATCATCTAGGGAGGTAGAGATGTGGGTTTGAAGCTTTTCAGGTATAAACAGTATTCTACCCAGGTCTCCTTAAGGGGCTATTTGGAGTAAAAAGATAATAGTCTGCAATCTCCACAATTTTTAAGGAGAAGGGAAATGCCTATGTAGACTTACTGAGTTTGCTTGCTTTTCTTAGTTAGCATTTGCAGATATCTGAAAGGTGTATAAATAGGCAAGAGGCACTTTGTCCACCTGGACTTGAAGTCAGATGCCTGCAGTGTATCATGAGCCCAGGGCAGAGATTGTAGAATAGCATTTTTCAGAGCACGTTTGCTTGTGTGAGTCTTTCAAGAGAGAGAGATTGAGAACCACTCAGTTTTTAGATATAGATTTGTCTTACAAGGAGTCAAAACGATATTTGGCCATGTCGAGTCTGACAATGTTGTCACAGCATTTATATTCCTCACATAGTTGTGCACTGTCTGAGAAGCAAGGTAAACTGCTGGCACAAAATCCCTTATTCTGCAACTACTTTGCCAGTGGTGATTTAGACTAGCTTTAACTCACAGCTTGCTCATGTATCTCTCTACCACCCCGCAGTTACTTGTATGCCTGCGCTGTTGATGCCTGCACAGCTGTGCAAGTTTGCAGCACATGTGGATGAGGATCTTACAGTTCTTCAGAAACTCTCCGATGTGATCCTCAAGAGCACTATGGGGTTTACATGTCTGCAGGATTTGGCAGCTATTTATCAGGATTTTCAGGCTCTCCACTTGGGATTGAGAGATCTCAATTCTGTTATCTAACCTTTAGTAAAGTCCTTTTGGGGGATCTGGCTCTGTGTAATACTGAAGCTGCATAAAAGTCAGATGTTCTCAGTAACTCATAGAATAATAGAAATGTTTAAAAATAGAGTTGAAAGGGAATGGGAAAGATCATACAGTCCATCCTATTCTTCCAAACCAGGACCAAGTCTAAATACACCATCCCAAACATTTGTCATGTGTGAGTTTACAGTACATCTGTTGCTGAAACTCCACAACATTTCTATGCAGTCCTAATTCAGTGGCTTGGCTGTTCTCACCATAAGAAAAAGATCATTATGCTAAACCTAAATCCTTAATGCCACTAAAGACCATACCAGGTAAATTATATAATTCATATACTTTTTCATGCACATAAATGATTTTTCAGAAAAAGCTTTGTTTCTTTAAAAAAATCTTAAATTACTTCAATTTTTGTGATAAAGGCTTTTTTGATGTGATCTAGAGTATTTCTTGCAGAAAGTTGCTTTAAAGGTTTATTTTCTACTACATCATTTTGTTACTGAGATGTTCTCAATAAAAATTACTATTTAATGCCAGTCTGTTCTCATAATGTGAGTGTGGGTTTGCATAAGAAAAATAACAATCCTTGTCCTAAAATAGACAGACAAACACCTAGCAGGGGTCTCAAGAATGTTTTGTTGTATTTCTGAAAGCCTGATTTAAACCTTCCATTTCTTTTAGCTGTTTAACAGCTGTTATCTAATAGCTGTCACAGGGGATCAAAACTCATCATGCCATTGTTCCATCTTTTACAGTAGCAGGTGAAAAAAGTATTTTTCCTATATCATCGTTGGCATTACAGGTGTGTATGACTCACTCCCATTATCTCACTTTCAAGTTTAAGGAACCTAGACTTGTAATCTCTCTTTCTATGAAAACTGCTTAAGTTTGGACAGACAGTTCTAATTTCTTATTTCCCAGGTAGTCCAACAACTGTAGCGATAGGCCCAAACATTCCCATGTCTCATGTATGAAGGAAGCCAGTAGTGAATAATTGCAAGTAGAGTATATGAAATAGGAAAAATACAGCAAGATTTTTTCACCTCTGTGTCCTTCCAGGTTCCAGAAATAAGACTATGGCTGTGCCTGGCCTGGCCTGCCCTAATTAATTAATTTGCTTAATCCCTCTTCTTTTCCTATTTATTCTTTTAACCACCTCAGCTTTACAAACAAGTTCCACAGTATAAGTATACTTTTTGCAAAAAACATTTCTGTTTTTTACTTAAAGTCTTCTACCTGGCACTATCCTTGATCACAATTACCTCTTCCATTTTAAGAAGCAACAAATAAATATTCTGTGTAAACACTTTGCTATAATATTTTTTTATTTCAGAGTCCTTTATTATATCTCCTCTCAATCATCTCTTTCCAAGCTGAAGTGTCTTAGTCCTTGTACTACAACAATTACTAATTAGAAGACCTAATTAGCAGAATGCCTGGACAGATAATTTCACTTTCAGCATGTATCTTGCTTATCATCTTGTTAGTGTAGTGTCCTTTTCATAGTGTCACATTTTGTCAAAGTGAATTCATACTTGCTTCTAGTTTTGTTTTGGTGGGGGTTTTTTTAGGTCTTTTTTTGTTTAATTGGGAATCAAAATAAGTAAAGGAATAAATAATTTCTGCAGTCGCTGTGTTAATGAAAATTTTGTAAATGAAAGTATTTGGCAATGTTTCTAGACTTTTTGTCATTTAAAAAAAATGCTATTGCAGTAACTGATTGAAAACTGTAAATGTGAAAATTGATTCTGTAGCAAAAGGATAATATGCATATTGTGGCTGGTATGTGCATTAGCTGAACTACAGTTATTTCCTTGAAAAAAGAATTGCATAGCTTGGCAAAATAACATGTTTCAACAAAGACATCAGGCTTTGAAAACCATCTATTTCTGTATTATCTATAACTTTTTTATAGTTATAACTGTAACTATAACTTACCTATTAGTTATAACTATTAGCTATTAGCTATTAAAATGCTACCCACATTGAATAAACTCAATTTCTGACAAAGTCAAGAAATTTTGAAAATGCCCATCTCCTGTACTGAATCTTAAGGAGAATGGATTTGTTATTCTCATGAGTTTGTTAAAAGTGTATGTTTAACTTCCTTTGAAAAAGCTTGTGGCAATGCATGGTTAAGCCAATGGGCCTGCATCCAATCACGTGTACATCGGTTTGTGTGTGTGAATATATGCAAGTGAGATACACTTTCAGGCAGAAGCTCCAATGAATTCATAAATCATTTGAATCTGAGCATATGAGGACTCCTTAACTGGGCATCAGAGAAAACCTCACACCAGATTGAGTACCAATGCCTCTGACTCCAGCAGTGTCCACTTTTCACAGTTTTAGAGAAGGACAAGAAACACTGAACCATAGAGGACATTTCTTTTTTCAGGAAAGGTTATTCCTGAGTTAACAAAAATCACTTTTACAGTGTTTGTTATTACACAGTATATCCTTCCCAACTACTTCCTTTCATATGAGAGTGTGCTACAGGCCTTCAGAAGACTTTCTAAGCTCTTGCAGTAATTTAGATAACCAGATTAGATGCCTACATTTAAATGGCTAAATTTAGCAGAAACAGATTTGGGCCATTTGGATGCAATATGCTAAGAAGAAAAATAAGGCAGTTGCTGATCATTTCATACAGAATAAAATCTAGTTGATGGTTAGTATGCTCCTGGGAGAGAAACCAAGATCTTCAGTCCATTTTATATAGAATACTGCTGGTTTGTTGCCTAACGTGAAGCTGAAATTTGGCTTCAGAAATGGTCCAACAGCCTCCAGAGTCTGTTTCTCTCATTCTTCTAATGTCACTCTTCACCTGGCTTCAATCCAGCTATACAGGAAATCTTGTACAATCAGAGTTTATACTGTTCGTGTCATAAATGGTGCAAGAAACTAATTCAGAACAGTGTATCTCTTCCAAGGAAACCTTTCTCATTATTCATATAGAAAAAAGACAAGTGTCTGTCTCGGTAGGGGTGTAGTTTGGCTAGTCAGGTTTTGCAGCAAATTGGGAAGACTGGGTATAAATTAACTCCACAGAATTATTTTCATAAGTGCCAGGATATGCATTTAATGTTAGGAGATCTGCTAGTGTATAATAAGTTCAGATACTGGTCCATTTTAATCTTGATTTATAATGGAATGTTTATGTATAGGGATCTATTTTTAAAAAATAATGCTTCAGAGGTTATGATAATCTGTTGAAGGGTTAATTTTAACGATCTCAAAAAGGAAAAGGTTTTTTTCTAAGACTACACAAGTAGAAAAATGTGAATTCTGCATTTTTATGTCAATGAATCTTTCTCCTAAATCTAATTCAAAAAACAGGATGCATTTGGCATGTTCAAAGAAAACGAGTCTCTAAAAGCAGCAGTAATGAGGGGATTCCATCTACATTTTCTACTATCCACAGTTAGTTGAATATGCTTAAAAAATTATCTCGTCAAGTTTGGGGTGGTGTATTAGATTTTAGTGGCCTCTTTTTAAAACAATCATGAAATAATAGACACTTTATAAATATTTGCACAATGGACTAAATCACCAGAGTACCTCTGGTCAATTATTTTGCATTCTGCTATCCCAAAACAGTAAGTAATTTTAAGGAATAGAATATTTATTAAAGTTTTCATGGGCAATTGACAAAAAGTATTTTTAGATTTTTTTTCTAGGCTAATTAATCTGGTTTGACCAATCTACTTACATAAGTAGAAGGCAGTTAATCATCCTTCTGAAGTAGAAAGTGCAAGTTTGGTTATAGGCATCCACTTGTCAAAAGCAACCACTTACCTTTGAAACAGGGTCTTATTTTTAAAGCTGACAAGGTGGAGAGCCCCAAGCCCTCTAAGTGAAATACATTAAACTGAAAACAAATCCAAACATAGTTCACTTAAATAAAGTGTCCAAATCCCTGAAACCACACTCTCATCACTTTCTACATCTCTACTACTCTGAAAACTTCCAATTTAAGGAGAGCAAACCAGAAATATTTGCTGTGTTAGTAAGGAATGGAAATGTCTGTAGCTTCTTGCCTAATTTACCATGTAACAGGATTAATGTATCTTTTTGTACTGCATAATGTTGACATAGACAAAAATAGTACATAGATGTGTTTATTAGGATTTGAGGGAAATCTCTGAAAATATCAATGGCATCTGCCTTCAAGGGGTGGGTGGATTATATTCCCCAAAATTACATATCTTCAAGTAAATAAATAAAATTCAGGTTTCACATAAGCTTCTGACTTAAAAGTTTTGCTTTTTTAGCTTTCCTGCATTTCTGTACAAAATCCTATTATCACTATGAAAAGAAACACTGACACTATCTTTATTCAGAAGGTTTCATGTCTCCTATGTAAGGATGGTGAACACATACATGCCTCCAACAAGGCAACCGTTTAAGATAATGTGCAGGTGGTCAAAGAGATATAAAAACTAGTATGAATTTTAGAATCTGAAAAGGAGAAAGAAATGCTCAGCTACCATACACTTTTAAGAGCAATCTCCTATATTACAGATATAATTTATTGTTTATCAAATAACTTATCCATAACTACAGCTGAAATGTAAGAAATATTATGGTATTGAAGTTTTGAGAAGGGATATTAGGACAACTGAACCCATGTATCTGACCTCTCAGCTACCTACAATTTACACTGCAGTACTTCTTGCAAATTTAAAATAGTAGAAAAAGAGTAATTACTCAAAACCCAAGTGTGTGGATAAAGACAGTGTCTGCCATCTTACACAGATTAAATGACAGAGAAGAAAGAAGACTGAAAATACTGACTAGAACAGCTGATTCACAATCCTATTAGAGTTTTGCAAATACTGAATACTGAAGATTATTTCTGTAGTGACAACATGGCACATTTCCTGTCCATTTTTAGAACAATTTCAGGGGTACTGTATACCACAATCCCTGCAGCCACAAAGTGCTAAACAATAGCAAGGGAGATTTTTATCTAAACAGATGACTTGCACTGTTTTCCTTAGTGGTCATATCTGATCACTCCACTGGTATATGTCTTAAACATCTTAATTTCAGTCTTCTTAACACCACAGAAGTGTTCAGACACTAAAAAGTGATATTCAAAACATGAGGTAAGCTTAGTCATACAATTACTAATAAACTCCAGGCACTGCCTGGAAAATATCCTGAAGAAGCCTACAAACTATTTGTCCTTGATTTTATTGGTTTTATTCTTCCTTGGTTTTGATATGGTTTGTGTATAAATCATTTTTACACTGTCACAAAACACCTCATTTTCTTTAGACTGAATTTTCTTCTGTGAATTTGAACAAGTTATGCATACCAATCTTAAACTTCAGTCTTCTTTGTTACGATGATTGCAGATTAAAGTTTGAGCTTTTGGGGATGAGTAGCAACTAATTAACTAATATAAGTATTGTATTTGGATGCATTGCAAGGTAATATCTGTCAATGACAGGCTTTGATTTGTTGGTCCTGTGATAGCATATTTTGCATCAATAAAACCTTCAGCAAAATAAAGTCCCAACATGTTCCAGAAATACAATTTAGAGAGAATATATATTTTCAAAATGAATCAATCCTCATAAATTCATTTCTTCAACAAATGTTGAATGCCTAAAATTTCCCTGCCCTGTGATATCACTGTATGACATTTATGCCTTTGTTGTTTTTTTTTTAATTTAGTAATGCTAGAGGCCTCTTTATTATAAAAATAATAAATTATTGAACTTTGAGAACTAGCAAAATCTGATATCAATATTGCAGTGTAGAAAGGCAATCATGCTGACACAAATGCAGCTGGAATATAGTGAAATGATATGGAAAAAGGGGCAAGAGAGCTTGAATATCAGAAGAGTATTTCAGACAACTCTACTCTGAGTCTCATATAATGGGATTTTTAGTTAAATAATACAGGATTAAATAATAATAAATAACAATCTGTTTAAAGATTTCTGTTTCTAAGTTATGGAAAAAAAATCACCTAAAAGAAAATCTAAAAATTTCTTCCCTCTTTCTTCTAAACATGAATAATGACACTTTCCTAAAACTGTAAAGAAATATATAGTTGAATGAAGAACAATGAAATTCTGATAAGTTCCCCACTTGAGTCATAGTTGTCTGTGACTAAAATATCAGTAAGAATTTTTCCCAAAGGGGAGGTATGGGTTAATTTTATGAAATTTGCATTTGTCCCAAAAAAGCTCAGAATCTCTATCAGGACAAAACAATAAAATCCTTTTGGAAGGATTAAAAGCAACCTGATATGACTTGTTAATGCAAATCAAAGAACTTTTTCATGCAATACAACTTTTACCTCTCTGTTCTGCCAGGGTGAGTTTCATTTTCATGTGCTACAACACAGCCTGGAAACCCTATTACCATATATCCTGTACTGGATGCTTAATGCTGAAGCAGGTACAACACCCAGAGATACCATGTACAATACCCAGTGATGTAATTCTCTTTTTGCCCCTTTCCCAGCAGAAAGGATAGGGCTCACTTCTCTTGTAGCTGCTTTTATTCATCAGAAATGGCTGCTTACGCAATTACATTTTCCCAGTGTATTTTCCCTAGAAGCAGCACGAGATATGATCTAAATGAGCAATCAGCCATTTTAATCATAGCGGCTAGGACATTTTTCCTTACTGCAATGTAAACAATCCAGACTGAAGTTTCATTAACCTCCAAATGCCACCAAGCTAAGTTACAAGGTTTTTGTGTGCTGTGTCCGTAAGGCAAGTTTTATCCCACTGTCTTCTAAATAAGCAGGGATGCATGGCCCTCAAAGATTTTCAGTTAATTATTGCTATTTCTAGTGTCTTGATTCTAGTTGACCAATGTCATGTCATTTCCCCACCACATATGGCAAATATTTTCAGTTTTTCCACTGACAGAAATTATTTGGTAGTTCATTTTATAGACTGATAGGAAAGATATTTTATTACTTAGGCTTAGTTGTGAACAAAAATATTTCACTGATATAATGAAACAGGATCATAATCGGAATAAACCACAATTAGTGGAGAAATGTCTACACAGGGAGAGAAGTAAGCATGATTAATCTTTTTTCAATTTATGAGATCAGTGCATAACATGAAATTAAAAGAAGAGTAAATAGTTATTCCTTATTACAGACAATCAAACCGCAGATTAGAAACTAAGGGTAGAATCTCACAATTGCCTTCTTCAACAGATAATAGTAATGGCTAAAGTAAAAATTTAAAAGAACGTGATATAAATTAGTCTTCTTTATGTTTTACTTTCAAGCAAGAAGTGTAATCAACACAACCTGTGTATCAAGATTGCACTATGGTTTTGCTAACATAAGGAAGACAGAAACAATTGTTCTGTCTCAATCAATGGATGACAGTACTGTCAAAACCACAGTTATTTAAACATCAGAATGTACTAGTAAACTAAATCCAATGTATAGCAAAGAGATCAAATGTTTGTTAATGTCCAGCTGTCCGTTTTTTCTCTTTGTCTAGTTATTGAAGAAAGAGAAAACTTTCTATTGTATCTATCTGCAGTAATGAAAATAGGGATACTAGCAAGCAAGTTGGACAGTCATAGTCTAAAGAAAAGGTCTTTTCTTTTCAACGTACCAAAAAGTAAGCATCCATGATGTTTTCAACTTACAAAGGCAAACTTATCTAAGGAATAAATCTTGTGTTTTCATGCAAAAGCTCCATGACCTTCCCCACACAGAAAGGTACTAAACTGGAAAATCTCACCTGTCTATTGAAGCTAATTCCAGATCATTGGCTTAATTTTTTGGTTCCCAAGAGCTGTTCTTCAAACACCGCTGTAAAGCAAAACAAGGTATATAAAAGATTATTAGATAACCAAGTTATCTAACTTTAAAAAATAGTATTTTCTGTAGTATAAGCACATTGACCAATTATGCAGTTTAATGAATCTGCCAACTTGCATCAGCAGTATTTTCTAAATGAAGTCATATTCAGTATAAAAGCCTTATTATTATTCAGAACACTTCTCAGCTACAGCTGTAAGATTTGATTAAATCAGTATGTGCCTACTAGGAACAGATTGTTGAAGGAAAGCAGTGTGAAAATACATGCAGTGTTCACAGTGCAAGAAGAACAAAATGCCAGGCTAAATGCCACTGATAAAGTCAGAGTATGTATTAAACTCTACCTTTCTGAGATTTTGCCTCTATTACAGCAAAGTTTTTTATGACTATAAACTGCTAAAGCTAGAAAAATTAATCTAAATGTTTGACATTACTGTGCATATAGTCCTGCAATAGTCTTTATGGCTGCTTTTGCTTCTTGCATAAAAAAGCATGTAAAGTGATACAAAATTAAAACATGATATGCAACAAATCAGAGGTCATGGAATCACAGAATGGTTGAGGTTGGAAGATAGCTCTGGATGTCATCTTGCCCAAAACCTCTGCTCAGGCAGGGCCATTTGGAACAGGTTGCCCAGGACCACATTCAGACAGCTCTTCAGTACCTCCAAGGATGGGAGACTCCATGACCTGTCTGGGCAACCTCTGCCAGTGCTCAGTCACCCTCACAGTGAAAAAGCGTTTCCTGATGTTCAGAATGAACCTTCTGTG
>JANZLQ010000056.1:22872406-22896780 GCA_026212715.1 Elanus axillaris | reverse complement strand
TCCCCTCCTTCCTCACTGACCTCGGGATCTGCAGAGGGGTTCCTCTCACATCCCACTCCCCTGACTCACTGCGGGTTCCCCTTCTGAAATCCATTCTCCCAGAGGTGATACCACTGTCGCTGATGGGGTCGGTCTTGGCCAAAGTCGGGTCCCAATTGGAGCCGGGGGAGCTTCTAGCAGCTTCTCACCTGGAGGTGAGAAGGAGCCACCCCTGCAGCCCCTCCCCTGCTGCCAAAAAAAGACGCCACACAAACCCATAAAAATTGGTCAAGAGGTTTCAGGATCTAGCAAACATGAGTGGCGTGCATATGTACATATAGTTCTTATAGCTCATGGTATCTCCTATGACAAAATCACAGCTGAGATAGAAGCAGCATTGACAAAGCCCTGCACATGCACATACTACAGGACAAAGGCTTTCCAAAAGACCTTACAAAGGCATAAACAAGACAGATAAAAGGTGGCATGAGAAAGAGACCCAAAGGAGTAATTTGCCTGACTGAGCCCATCATTCCTTAAACAGGTCAATCACTTCCTAGCCCCTAAATAAATGATCAAATGCTCAAAGTACCTTTCTGCAAGGAAGCAGTTAGGAGCACAGTGTCCTGGCTAAATCTCAGATGACTCATTCTTTCACACCCTGAATTTGCTGAGCTGAGGTCAAGTGAAATCTGAGCTTAATACGTTTATATTGTTTTCCTCATTTCCTTCAATAGTTTTGTTTACATAAGACTTTTTTTTTCTAGCAAATATTTCTGTGAATAACTGACATTCAAGGAATTACATATCATGAATAAAATGCTGCATGCCATGGGACAGAGTGTAATGGCTATCCAAGACTATGCTACTACACATGTTTAGAGTATACTTTCCAAATATTAAAGTAAGGCCAGCTTCTGTCTCTAAACAGCATGAATCCTAAATAAGAGAGCTGGAGAAAAGAGTGCAGGCTGATCAAAGAGTACAAGAGTTGATCTCTATTTCTGAGTTAAAGATGTGTTGTAAAACTCCTGAATAGGGAGTGGCCTTATGAATCAACTCAGAAAATTGTTTTGAAACATGGAGACAGAAGAATGCATGGAGATGACGGTATCAGGAATGAAGCATGAATTGATGAGAAAGACATCTTTTGCAAATGATGTACAGTAGCAATATGAAGAAAAAGAGCTAAGTAGAAAATTGGAGGTGCGAAGTTATGCAAGACTGTTGGGAAGAAAGATTAACAAAGGATAGCATTTTCCGCAGTATGAGAAAGGGGAAGGGAAGGTACAGGAGGAAGATATACATATGTAGGTGTGGCATGGGGAGATGATCCATGAATCTTTGTGTGAATAAATGCCAGTTAACACAAATACAATCTTCAAAAACAACTGTTCTTCACATGAAAGATTCAACCCACCTTTCACCCCCAAGGACAATGTCCTACTTTCCAGCATAAAAGTTATTCTAGGTTGAGTAAAAGTGGGTAGAGAACTGAGATTCTGTTTGCTTTATTAGCAGAACTGACCTGGAATCAGAAAGTTGTGACTTTGGGATGTGAAGGGAAGTGAAGTCAGAGAGAGAGAACTGAATTCAGGAAGAAATAAGCACTGGCAATAATCGTGATAGCAAGAGCAAAGTGATCAGCAGAATCAAGTAAAACAAATTTAGACATGGCTTGAACAGCATTGAAGTAGATAGACATCTGGAATATAAGTCACAGGCTCAAGTGAATGAGAAAGGCTTCTTATGTTGCCTATTCTGAAATAAGTCATGATAAAGGGTTCAAGAAGGAAATAGAGAATTCCATTTTATAAAGATAAGATTTTATAAATCATTTTATAAAGGTTTATAGGGTGTGAGGTAAGAATACTACCTGACAAACCATGAGCAGAACTAAACAAATGACCCAAGAGTGAAAATATGTTCCTCCACAAGATACAAAAAAAAATCCTAGGCAATCGCAAGCTACTTTTAAAGACCAGACTTCGGTATCCAACTCAGACTGCCCTCACCAAATTCAAAAGTTTATCTTCATCAAAGTACTATATTCAGAAAGCACAATATCAGAGTGAGAAACAGTATTCTGTAACTTTACAATATAAGGTTTCATTAATGCCATCTCTTTCACTCTGTTCATAATTACGTCTTTCATTAGCTTGTATGATGTTGAGCTTTTAGACTCTGCTTTTACTATTTTTAGCTTTGATCTAGAAATATTATGTTCTGTGTTTCAATTTGATTTTTGTCATTTTTATTACCAGCCTATTGAAATGAAGCATTCACATTGTTCTGACTGAGCACTTTAAAGGAAACCCATTACCGAGATGTTGAATTTGTATTTATTCTTCCTGTGGAAACCAGAGATCTAAAATATTACCCTTGTCTTCCAGTTTTATCCTTTAGCAACAACAACCCTTCTACTTTTGAAAGTTCAGCAACCAAAAATGGGAAAAATGGGAAAAAATGAAGTTTTCAAATTATAATACACAATTTTCTTGATATGGAAGACTTAAAGAGTCTAGTATTTTCTCTCTCAAGTGATCACTTAACACTTTAATTTTTTATTCTATTCTCTCCTATTATCCTTCATCCTTTTTTAACTCCATTTATTTTTGTATCACTGGAAAGCTTAATTTGACTTCTGCAAGACTGTGAAATATATAGCACCATTAGAAGATGTTACAGAGACCACATATGAATGAATGTTTTGTGGTGCCTATAACATTTGTGGAAATAATCATAATTCTCTTCGCACTTTCTGGATTCAAACACGTCTCATCTTGATAGGAACTGCTCTAATCAACAAGCCTGATGCTAGTCTAAGGGGGCTTGTCAAACTGTTTTATTAAAAAATGGAAAAAAAATTAATGAGTCATGATTGTCAGTCCCTATTCAAATAATTCTTTATATTTTAAATAATGACTTGCTAATATAAATTACAAAAAATACAGAAATTATGAAAATATCTTGCAAGGTCTAATGCCTAAACTTTGTTTAATCAGGTGGATATTCTCAGCGCTATGCCTTACTTTTTCTCCTTGGCATGATGAATGTTTCAGCATTTGATAGTAAATGTCACCCTGAAGATGAAAGATATGGTTCCAAGTCCCCCTCAGTGTAAGGGATTTAGTCTTCTATACCTCCCTCTGAACTTCTCGATAAGAAGTAAGATACCCTCCCTCCTGTAGCTTTGTTTTGTGGGACTATGATCTACTGGGCCCTATGCAGAAAATATTTTGGTTTGTATCCCAAGATAGGTTAGGTGTGAAGCAGGTGTTTAATTCTGTCAAAATGGAGTTGTTTCTTGAGATGTCCAGAAAAAAAATCCACTTCAGTTACTAAGGAACTCTACACTAAAACTGAGCACCTGGAGACTAGGTAGTAACTAACTGGATAAGGGTGATCCTGAGGGTCACAGAGACACGAGAATGATCAGTGATGGAGGAGCCACTTGAAACCACATACCACACCAGAAACATATTCTGTTTTTAAAAACAGCTGGAAACACTAAGACTTGTGCTGCAATTAGTACATGACTGGATGCAGCAACAGCCCTTAAAGCTAGTATCAGCACTTGCCATTAACTATAACACACACAACTGCAGCTTCCCCTGTTTAAACCAAAAAGTGTGAGACGTTGAGTGCCACTCTTAGCAGGCCTTGGAAAATATTTACTTTCATTGCTTTAATTGCACTATTAAATACAAACACACTCTGGCTCTGAATCTTCTGCTAAAATATTCTCAGACACTGGATTTTAAAGGATACCATCCTGATTACGCAAATCCCCATCCATTTAGAATAGAATTGTTTACCTCTGTTATGTCTTCCTCAGTTTTTTTATAAAAGCAGATATGAATGTTGATCATGAAAAATTTCAACAGTTAAGTTTAATCCTTGATAAACAACCATAATTTCTATGAAATGAACCTATTCAAGTATTCTACAGAACTGTATATATTTATTTATTTCACTGTTATTTCATTACCTTGTTTTACTTCCGATTTTTTTTTTTTTCAATCTTGTGTACTCTTCAGTTACAATAAGTTTCATAGCTACAACACAGGGTAAAGCACCACTGGTGACAGATGGTTGATTAAAACCATGGACACAGATTAAGTAAGAAAAAAGTTGGCGGGCTGAAAGAAGCAATTAAAATGGCAGTTTGCTCAAGAAAGCAGAAGAGAGGTCATTTTTGCCCTTAAGTAATGTATTCAGCTATGCTACAGTAATCAAGATTACCAACTGCTCAATTGTTAGTGACAGAAAATCCACTCTGTATGTGAATATGTTTCATCAAAATCAGTTCTCAAATTTGATTCCAGATATGCACTGTTCTTTTTTTCAAATTTAGAGTAGCTCAGTCAGCTTTTCCAGAAAGACCATAAAAGTCCTAGAGTGCTTGTTGCAGCTGTGGTGATCCATTTTAAGTACAGGGAGCATCACCAAACTTTGCCATCTTAAGCATTCACAGGGCACTGTGGTGGTCCTGTTTTCTATTTTACATAGAGAAAAACAACTTGATGAGCATCTTCAGAAGCAGCCTTGGATTGCTTCTAATGACCATGTGTTGGGAATATACCAACAAAACGTCTTTGAATGTAACTTTATTTTGCCTTCTAGAAACATGAACAATTTGAAGTCTCTGCTAGAAACCAAAACATAATATATTTGGCTTGCTTACAGAAATTAGGGAAAAAAAATTAACAAGAGAAGAACTAGGGCTAATCTAGGTACGTTGCTGCTGATAGATATTCTGTCTCATTACTTTTACTATGACATTATTTTTACAATTATTCTCACACAATCACAGAATTGCAGAATGGTTGAGGGTTGGAAGGCACCCCTGGAGGTCATCTGGTCCAATGCTCAAGCAGAGCCACCTAGAGCTGGTTGCCCAGGACCATGCCCAGAGAGCTCCTGAATGTTTCCAAGGATGGGGACTGCACAGCCTCCCTGGGCAACCTGTCCAGTGCTCAGTCACCATCACAGTGAGAAAGTGTTTTCTGATGTTCAGAGGGAACCTCCTGTGTTTCGGTTTGTCCCTTGTCTCATCACTGGGCACCACCAAAAACAGCCTGGCTCTGATGTCTTTGCACTTTTCCTTCAGATATTTGTAGATATTGATGAGATCTCCCCAGAGCCTTCTCTTTTCTAGGCTCTCTTCTCTCAGCCTTTCCTCCTATGAGAGATGCTCCAGTCTCTTCAATATCTTAGTGGCCCATCGCTGGACACCGTCTCCAGTATGTCCATGTCTCTCTTGTACTGGGGAGCCCAGAACTGGATGCAGTACTCCAGGTGTGTTCTCACCAGTGCTAAGTAGAGAAGGGTCATCTCCCTTGATCTGTTGGCAACTCCCCTCCTAAAGCAGCCCAAGGTGCCTTCCTTGCTATAAGGGAACATTGATGGCTCATGTTCAACTTCTAGGGTCTCCATGTCCTTTTTTGCAAAGCTGCTTTCCAGCCACTTGACCCCCTCGCATGTTCTGGTGCATGGGAGTTGTTCCTCCACAGGTGCAGGAATTCACACTTCCCTTAAATGAGTCCCTTAAATAAAATACAGTTCCTTTAAATTTTAAATAATTATTTTTTGTTCAGTTATAAACATACTATTTCTTTATTGTTCATATAGTGGATGGCAGAGGAGTTTGTGAAACTATATGGTTTTAACTAGAAAGGTAAAGACATATACAGATTTTAACCATCCATTTAAGTTGGATTCCACCATGAGCATGTTCTTCCTGAACTTAGGTGATCTGCTTACACCTTTTCTTGGCTTATCATTTCCTAAATTTTACAGTGCAAGAAGAAAACCAACAGCTCATTTACACTTGAAGAAGATGCAAAGTAGGATAATGGTGGGTAGAGCTGAGATTTGAATTTTACTTTTACCTTTTTACTTAATAAAGAGTAATGTCCCACATATTAAACAAACAAACAAACAAAACCCAACCAACCCACACAACAAAAAAAAACCCATTGAAACCTGCATGGTGCTGCCAGACTAATTCAGTTAGAGTGAAGCAAAATGATAATAAGCCACTTTGGGTTAAGTATTTTTGTGGTTTAACCCCAGCCAGCAACTAAGCACCATGCAGCTGCTCACTCACTCCTCCCTGTTCCATGTAGGATGGGGAAGAGAATTGGGAAAAAACAAGTAAAACTCAGAGGTTGAGATAAGAACACTTTAATAGCTAAATTAAACTAAAATATAATAATAACAATAACAAAATATAAAAGTAATAATTGTAATGAAAAGGAATATAACAAAAAGAGAGAGACATCAGACCCAAGAAAAAGCAAGTGGTACACAATGCAGTTGCTCAGCACTCACTGACTGATGCCTGAGCAGCGATCTGCCCCTCCCAGCCAATTCCCCCCCAGTTTATACACTGAGCATGATGTTCTGTGGTATAGAATATCCCTTTGGCTAGTTCAGGTCAGCTCTCCTGGCCATGGTCCCTCCCAGCTTCTCGTAGACCCACTTGCTGGCACAGCATGGGAAACTGAAGAATCTTTAACTGGGATAAGTGCTACTTAGCAACAACTAAAACATCAGTGTGTTATCAACTTTATTCTCACATTAAATCCAAGACACAGCACTGTACCAGCTACTAAGAAGAAAATAACTCTATCCCAGCTGAAACCAGGACAACTATCTTCCAGAAATCTCATTTAAAAACTGATTTTCATTTGCATTTGGGCTAATTCAAGAAACCAGTCACTCAGACCCCATCCAGTAAACTCTTCTCATCCCAGACACCTAGTCATTTCAGTATTCAATGTCCCTTGTCATTTGTGTAAGTATGAAATTCTTTCCTTTCCCAGATTCTACCTCAGGACTTAAATTTAAGTCTGTATTGGATCTTCCCGAGTCCAATAAATATTCTAGCAGTACTCACATCTACAGAAAAGACATTTTGTAAATTGTGAAAAGAAACAACAGACTTGCTTTCAGGGATCAATTTCCACGCCACCAAAATAATTATTTTTAGTTTTAAGATGGGGTGTCATTTATTTCATGGGTTTTTTGAACTTAAATATTTTATCCTTTTAACTATGTTTGTTGCACTGTGCCTGGGCTCAGGTGGAGCAAATTGACATGACCCAGTTCAAATGTGTTTCTAGTTAGAGTACAAAAATGAAACTGCTCTCCAGTGTGCATTTCCATCAATCTTTATCCCAAATATTGATTGGATAAAAGATTGCTGAAAGGCATGTGTGAACACACAGAGAAGTTCAGATATGGTAGAAAAAAGATTCTTCTCTACCACAAAAAATGAGGAATAGGGAGGATAGGAAGGCTGTGAAAAACATATCAAATTCAGCCTCCTAAGCAGAAAGCTGAGCTGGTATTAATCACCAATTTATTTTATAAAATTCAACAAACACTTAAACAAGCATAACACCTCACCTACAATCCATCAGTGCAAAGTGCCTTTCCCTAACAACACTCTGTGCTATACTACGGTAGCATAGCAATAGGCACTTCAGTGCAAAATGCTTTCACTCACCCTTTTAACACAAGAAAAAAGTCAAGATAGATATGGTGGAGTTCAAATAAGATGGACCTACCTATACTCTTATCATTTGTTGCTGAGGTTTATGTAAAGCTCTGTTTTAGGAGGAATTCAAGATAAAATTGGGGCACCCCTCAAAACAGATTAAGGACAACAGAAGCTGATTATATCTGAAGTCAAGCACGGAAAGCTAGCATGCATTCTTAGAGCTAATACAGGTAGGGACCAAACTGACAGATTTGGAGACAGAAACAGCACCAGCTCAAGTGACGTCATTTATTGGCATTTATTGGCAGGATCTGTTGCCATTCTTGCAACACCTCATTCTCAATATGCTGTCATTTGAAATTAAGTATGGAAAAAAAGCAGCCCTGTACTTCAAAAATGAAAGCATACAGCCTGTGTGAAACACCAGCTAGATGTTATAATTAGAGGTGCTGCCAGGTGTCACCTAGCAATCTGTGCACAACATAGGCTAGCTGTCAAGATAAGCACAACGCCAGGGTTTTAATTGATCCCCAGTATCAACAGAAAGACTGATTCCCCAGACATGAAAAAATTTTAAGTTAGAATTTTTTTGTAGCCTGAAACAGAGTAATTGTAGACAGTGCATGAAAAAGCAGGTTCAACACTGCTTGCTTAGGATCCCCCCACCCAGAATTGATGCTGATAAAACACATCACCCTAAAACAGCACATGTGGGAATGCAGGTGAAAAGCAGTGGATCCTCAGCTCTGTTTTGGACATGAGGGCAGTGCTCTGTGTGTGCCCACTGGGCCTTTCATACAGCAGGAGAAACATCATAGTTTGAAACATTTCTTAAGTGTTCAACCTTCCTCTATTGCCTCTTGCTCCCTGCAATAAACCAAAGAAAGAGCAAATGCCACGACATGATGTCTGTATCTTTCACCTCTCTGCATCTTTACTGTACATTTTAGAGCACTTCCAATAAAATCTGATAGATTTTAGACTACTTAAAATTATTACCTTTTAAGCAAATAAGCAATATTCAATCACTATGGCAACACAGCTGCTGACATGCTGTAAGATAGGGATGGAGAGCCTATCTGAAGTGACCATAAGAGTGACTTTTAGGAATGCACACACTGTGTCTTCAACTCAGGTCTAAGGCCCGTTTAAATAAGTATGTTCATGTAAAAAAAATTCCTTTAAAACTTTTGTTTTTACTTGCACAGCTACCTCTCCTCAAGGTATTACAGAAAAAAACAATTAGTCAGTAATTTCACTTCAAGTAAACAGCAAGATATTTGCATGGTGATGACTGAAAAATAAACAGTCCAGTCACATGAATAACAACCTACATTCTGGAGTATGTTTTACACTTACAAGTATCTTTTTGTGCACAAATTTGTATTAAAAACAATATTTTAAGTAGAAATGCATAGAGATTATTTAGCTCTGACCAATTTAAGACTGACGAAGGGAGCAAGTGATAACTGTGAAAACAGAGAAGTGGCTCATACAAAAATTGCAAAAGCTAGGAAAGCAAATAGAACAACACGGTTACAAAGGGTGACAAACAAAATTCTTCAATTGATTTTGATCTAAGTTCAAAATTCCTTTTTGGAAACATTCATATTATCAGAAATAAGATAGTACTAAAAAGATGACATTTTAGAGACCCTCAACTTTAGTTTCTATCTTTTGTAAATCTTGCTTTTCTGAGGCAAGATACAGCACAGACATTATCTCGTAAGGATTTTCAGCAGAGTATTGCTGAATTTAAATTATCCAATGTAATGGCTTCCTTATTTGTTTCAAGTTAAATGTTGATATGACATTTCTTAACTTTTTAGCATCTTTATCACACAGATTGCTCTCTGTCAATGATTCATTCATTTGCAACTGCTGTGCTGCACCACCCATTTATATTTCATGCTAGCACTTTTTTTCTCTTTTTTCTGTGGTTAAGTTTAATGGATAATTTGTTTAGAATGGCTAAGATTTTTTCTTCAGTATCTATGAAGAGGACTCATGTAATTCATAAATTCTAAGATATCTGTTTTAAAGGTTATTTTCTCTGTGCCAATTCTTAAAAGTTATGAATGTACTATTTGTACATTTTTGAATTTAACTAGCTTTTTTTTAATTAGTTTTGGTATATTTTATTACTGAAGTTTATTAGTCCATTTTCTCTCTCTAGCCATATGATAGTTCTAAATTCTGCAAATTCCTGAGCAATTTCTGAGAAATAAATTATGTTTAATTTCTTTTTTATGTATGGAGTATGGGATATCCATTAGGTCATTCAATGTTTTGTTAAAATTAAGTTACAGTAAATACAGATCAAGTTTTTAAAGCAATGTCCAAGCTTCTGACTTCCATTACAGTTATTACTTTGGCAAACACATTAAAGGCTGAGTTCATAAAATGTGTGCTCTATCTTGCAATTAATTTTTAGTAGTACCCCAAATGCATGAATTGGTATCCTGTAGACAGCTCCAAAGTGGGATTGATTAAGCAGTATGATAGATGGTTTTAATGCATTTTGCTTTAATACCTGAGTTTAAATGATTGCAAAGGCATCGGAGTGATCAGTTTAGGTGTGGCAGCTTCTAATAAAGGCACTCAGAACAGTGGATTGTCTGCATGACTCAGTTAATTCAGGAACTGATTATAAGATGCTAAAACAGAAAGGCAAGGGTTTTTAAAAGGAATTACTTATTCTGTTTCCTTTGTGACCTTTAACAGATTTTTCTTAATGTACTGTCCCCCCTGCTTGGATGGGACCTATAATGTAGATCAACTCAGTGACTGGAAGGCAGAAACTGATTCTGCCATTTTGCCCTTACTGGGATCATACCACCTCCCAAGCAATCACTCTGTTGTCAGCTGTGAGGACTAGCATCGGACAACACGTTTGGGTTACTCACCAAATAACAAAAGAATGACACTGTACTTTGTTTAGAAACACAAGGTGAGAAAAAATTATCAGTGTCTTTCCTGCAGTCCCCTGCAAAAAGCCAACTATAGAACAGACTATAAAATCCCTGAAGCAGAAGCTCTGTTTTACAGACTGTGAAGCAGCTAGCACATTTTTTTGTCAGTATATCAAGAATACATAAGAATTGTGGCCTAAGTCATGGTCAAAGTTACTGTAAGTTGTGCTGTGAGCTGGAAATAGGTTTGAGAAAATGAGAAAATGACTGACCATGGAATAAACTGTGTAGTCAGAACAGAAGCATGGTACAAGAAACCCATTTTCCATCTGATTAGAAATGCTTCAGACTTCTCACTCAGCACCACCCAGAAGATATCTCTTGCTATACACCTGACATACTTTATTGGCAAGTCTTTCCCAACAAGATCTAATTAACCAAGGTCACCACTGAAAAATAAATTCATCCTATTTTTAGGTTGTCCAATGTCTCTGGCAAATACCTTCATGCTTGAAATTCACTCCCTTTTCTATACTGTACTCACCAATGATACTGAAATACATTACAGCATGCTTAGAAATTGTTGAGTGTGCCCAAGGTGGCCCCAGGGTTGCTGTCTAGGCTATGCAAACATAACAAGCTTAAAGGACTGGTTAGGGGCTCTCACCTCATTACATCAGAAGGATTATGTTCATCTTCATTTTATTCACAGTTAGAAAATGAAAGGGGAAACAAGACACTGGAATACTTAATTTACCAATGTTTGGTTCTAGAAGAGTGGAAGTGTTGATAAAGAATGTTGCTAGGCAGTGAGGTAAACTAAAATCTTAAGGCCAGGGCAAGGTCCAACCTAGGTGCCTCCTCAGGAAACTTCCCTTAATTACAGACATTACTCTTTGTAAACATCTGCTACTTAGTCTGTGATTCCTCAAGGAAAAGAAAGACCATAGAAAAAAAAAAAAAGAATATTTCACAAAAGCCTGAAATAACACAATAGCCCAATCAGCTTTTTTTTTTTTTAATGGGCATAAGAATTTATACATACTCGATTCCAAATTGAAAATAAGTAACAACAATCATGTCAGATATTTTGCAGGTAAAATCTAAATAACTGTATTTTAGTGATGAGCCATAAGCTAAAGCTTGTGGCATTCTGGCTACTCAGTGATAGCATTCAACATTAGATCCTAACACATTGCAATGGACAGAATATTAAATGAGACCAAACAAATTAAGACAAAGTTTGAGCTGGAACAGTTAATGCAATTCAAAGTGCAATGTACAGTATTGAAATGGTATTGAAAATCAGTGAAGAGTTTAAAATTATATAAGGTATGAATCTAGTTTAAGTTAGACTTTCAGAAAACCCTACTTATATCTGACTTGAGTCTATTTATATCAAATCTGAATTTTTAATATCCCTTTATTTGCCACACAAGCAGAAGCAGCTTTATGACAAAGACAGGAAAGGATCTTAACTGTGTGAAAGTAGCCACCAGGTCTTTCAGACAGTGTAATTACTGAAGTCTTATAACAACAATTTAAAGTGTTTCACTGGGTTTTTTTGGTATGAAAAGTACCTGCCCATGTTTTCATTACCTAAACATCCTTGCCCAAAACAAAAGCATGGAGGACCGTTCTTACACTAGGTCAGGATAGCAGACCTGGTATTGTGGGCTTAGTCTTTCCACAGCACTGAAAGATGTAAGTCTAAAAGTGGGACCGCTTGCAAGTGGTTAATGTGATTGTTAGCATCCACCAGTGCAGACATGTCAATGTGCACAGCACTGTGGTACAGGAAAGGATGGGATTCCATATAATGCCAATGTAATGAACAGACTTAAATGAACAGAAAATTTCAGCAATGGGATTGCAAAAGAAAATGTTAGATTCTGAAAGTAGATTTTAAAGCTTTTTTAAAAAGCTTTACATTGAATGCTTTTTCTTTGTAAACCTTTTGCTGCCTTTCAAGAGGAAGTATAGGAGAAGAGAACCAAGAAAGGAGATCAATGCCTAAGCAAAACAATGCATGTGAGTTCTGAGATGGATATAGGGAAAAGAAATCTCGTTGGGTGCATGTAAAGAAGGTTTTGGGAGGAAAGATAGTGACAGAGCTGAGAAACAGGTGAGGGGTGCTTTGTGGATTCTTAAATCAAGCAAGAAAAAAGAATATATTTACTTGGGAGTCCATTTAAGATGGAGATATATACCATCACTAGCATTTTTCCAACAGAATTTGGGAAGGACCAAAGAAAGAACAGGGAACTACCATAGCAAAAGGGATAGTGCAAGCCACACAAGAAAGCTAGAAACCAGTTTTAAAGAAAAAATAATAATAAACATGAATATATTCTATATTATTTTATATTACCTATATGATATTCTAGAATAATTATTATATTGTTAATATTACTCTAATTATAATATTCTATTTCTAATGTAGAATATTATATTCTATTTGATTCTAATATGCTAACTCATATCCTTTTCTGAATAATCATTTGTCCCTTTAAATTAATTTTAAAGCATTTAGAATAAATATTAGGTTGGATGAAAAATCTTTCTGATGTTTTCTTTGTTCAGACTTAGACCACTTTTTACTTACAATGCATCTGTTTCTTTTTGGTCCTCAAAGTCTGATGGCATCTTTGGACTTCATTGAAGAGATTTTAATTTACTTTAGTAAGGAATTAGTGAATAGAAAGATTTATAAAAGAATAAAAGTGGTTTTCCTTCTTCCTACAGTTTTGAATCTCCTGAGAAAGAGCATGGTGCTATAAAAATAAATTAATAAATATGGACACCTAGTATTTCTTAACTATTTTCAGTACTTGAAAATAAAAGATAAAATTGTCTATAGAGAAATTTGTAAAAAACACTGTGGAGCTTCAGACTTGTAAATGTGTTTACCTAGTAAACTTCATCTTGTTATTTTATTACTGGGACTAGAAAGTGTTCCTGGTTTATAGCTCTATTGAAGGTTCAGAAATTTAAACGGATTGTAATTTTTCCCTTCTCCAACCATATAATTTGTCAAGCCAAGGCCTTGCTCTGTTTATTACATTATTTTTCCATGCATTAAAATCCATTTGCTGCTCTGCTTCTTATTGAAAATGGTAATTTCCTGGGTGGATGAACATCTGTTATCATATTGGAGTCCAGTATGATGAGCCTGAGCGCAAAACAGTACCACACCCACCTCTATTCAATGACACCAGAGCAACAGTAACACTCTCATTATTTGTTTCTGGCTTAATGAAACGAAACCAAGAAAAAAAACCAACAAACACCTTTCAACACTGGATGACATTGAGAATCTTTTCCACTCTTTTCAAGTCTTTAATTTTCTTTTCCAAGTCATAGAATCATAGAATCATTTAGGTTGGAAAGGACCTTTAAGATAGAGTCCAATCATAAATAAACCCAACACTGCCAAGCCTACCACTAAGCCATGTCCCTAAGTGCCACATCTACACTTCCACTACTCAGTCACTTCCGTAGGCAGCCCATTGCAACGTTTGACAATCCTTTTAGTGAAGAAATTTCTCCTAATCTCCAATCTACAGCTCCCCTGGCACAACTTCAGACCATTTCCTCTTGTCCTATCACTTGTTACTTGGTAGAAGAGACCAGCACCCACGTCACTACAACCTCCTTTCAGGTAGTTGTAGAGAGCGATAAGGTCTCCCCTGAGCCTATAGTCCTATAGATTTCAAAAGATATTCCTATGTCTATATAGGAAAATACCTGATAAAATGTTGTTAACATATAGTACAAACACTGTGGGGAATAGATTCTGCTTGGCTAATAGACTCACAGAGAAATTTATGTTGGAAGGGACCTCTGGAGATCATCCAGTCCAACCTCCTGCTCAAACAGAACCAACTCCAGCAGGCTGCCCAGGGCCTTCTCCTGCTGAGTTTTGAACATCTCCAAGAACAGAGATTTCACAATCTCTCTTGGCAACCTTTTGCCATGTCTAACTAAATCATTAAATAAAACCTATAATGCACTTAAGAAGAAAGTCCTAAATATCTAAAGAAAATAAAAATGGCAACACTTACAGAAAGTTTCATTTCTCCTAAGTGAGAACCAACCATCTAAAAGAAACTGAGTGTACTCTGATAATTCTCTAGACTACCTTAATAGCAAAGGAAGGGAGAGTGGTACTGAGTAGGTATTTCATCCTGCCTACATTTTAACTGGATTCAAGGACAGTATGGCATAAAAAGTGTTTCTGTCCATATTTCTTACAGTGATTCCTATCACCTCGCTTACGAGGTTAAAGAAGAAAACTGCTCTTCTTTCTCTCTGTCATCATAACACACTGTCACAATACTGTTTCAGATTCATTACAGATCCTTTAACAGGGAGGACTCCATGAACAGGAATCTAATATCTCAAACATGGAAAAAAGAAATTAACGAGTCAGATATATACATGCTACATAGCAGGATAACACACCAACAGAATAACAGTTCAATCATAATTTTGCTGTTGACCTCATGGGCAGAAATCCCCTAACACCAAGGAGAACATGAAAAATAAAATGAAGCTCTTTTTATATTAAAAACTTGTGTCTGTACATATTTGCTAGGTGGACAAGGTCAAAAAGAAATGTTCATAAAATTATACCTTTAATGAAACATTTGTGTGAGCACCTTTAAGAGCAGAAATATAAAAAAAAAGTTTATTCTTTCTGAAGTCAAGAGAGTTTCCAGATTATTGAAAATAAACACATTTGTATTTGTAGCACTGCATGAGGTGTTAATCCAATTTAAAGTTTACTCACACAAACTTTATTATTTAGTAAGAAACAATATATTCAAAAGCAGTCACCTTCAGTAACTTCCAGGGAATTTTTTAAAGGAGAACACTGACACCAAAAAGCATTTTCCTTCTGTTGTATTTCCTTTCATTCCTTCAGAAAGTCAGAATGACAGGAGAGCCACTTCAAGATGTTTCTGTACAAAGCCATATTTTGTACATGGAGCTCACAAGTATGTAAGAAGTCATGGGGGTGGATGAAAATGTCTAGAAAACAGAAGGCTAACTATGTCAGCTCACAATTTTGAAGCCCTGCAGTTGCTTTCAGCAACCTACCAATTAGTCTTAATAAGACAGGAAGCATCCCATGGGGAAATACAGACAAGAATAATTGACAGCATGCACCTGCTTCTATAGGGAAGAGGAACACCTACCCACATCAAGGAGAACATTAGAAAGCATGCAAGCTGAACTACTATGTCCCCAGAGCCCATATGTGCACTTTTGCAGGTTTTGTACTGTTTTTCTGTACTACCTTTAATGGATCTGTTGTGTGAATGAACATCTTTCATTTTCTGTTTGATACTGGGTAGCAGTAATTTCCTGTGTGAAGGTAGAGCACATTTTTAATTACTGCAAACATTGTTCACACAAGGCTACAAAACATTAGCTTGATAACAAGTACATTGTTGTGAATAGTTTTGAACCTAGCATATATTCTAATCCTGATCTCTTAAAACACTCAGTTTTATTCAGAATAAAATAAATTCATTCTATGTGATAATACTTTCCTCCTACAGAAGTGTAGGGAATCCATAAAGACCTTGGAAAAGTTTATTTTAGACTATATTAGGAAACTATGAATAACCTTTTCCAAAGTGTGTGAATTTGCAAACCAAGTGCTCCATAGGAAACCAAGAAACATCAAGTTGTTCTGAGTATTGTAATGCTAGCAAGATGCAGAACATCCTCTGTGAATATACTGCTTCTGGTTTCATCAAGGTTAGTATCTGAAAAGTTACTTCCAATACATATTCTGTGTCCTTTTTTTTTTGAGGTGGACTCATGTTCTTGGACCAGATTCTTCATAAGAAATAACCCTACCAAGATAATCACAATACCTCTTACATCCTGTGCAATGATTTCAGTTATGCCAGAAAATTAAATTCTTCCACACAGTGTTTCCAAGTAAAGACAGAATATCATCTACTATTCAACACTTGGAAACACACAGCTTCGTTCTTTCTTGATTCTGACAGACTGAGGGGTCTTTAGCGTTAGGCTGAAGAAGTGTGAAGTAAAACTCACAGCAAAAAAGTATTTTGACAGTATACTTGAAAAGGTTTTAAACTAAGTAGCCAGGGCAATACTCTTTCTTCTTCTTTTATTGGTATGTATTTTCTCAATACCCTTGCAATTCACTTTCGTTTCACTGCCTGTAAATATCCTCCTGCAAATCCTTAGACCTTTCTACTAAAAGACATGAATTCAGGTCATTTTTATGATAGTATTTTTATTGGTCTAATTGTAGCTAGAGAAGCACAGATCTTAGCATGGCTTCTTTTATCCTGCTTTTCAATACTTTGTCCTCTTCATCAGGCAAAGTGCAGATGACAGTAGTATCTGAAGACTTTATTGAAAGATTAATGGGCCCATCTGTCAGTACTTTTGTCCCTAGTCACATGCTAGCTTAAGTACTGGTATCTTCAAAGTATCTCAATACATTGAAGTTTATCTCCACTGTACACCAAAAACTGCCAGAGAAAATGAAGCAGGCTGGGGGTCCTAAAATTGCAGAGGTGTAAGGAAGGGGATTCTGCCATCATGCAACCAATACATATATTAAAAAAGTTAATTGCCAGCATTGTTTAATAAATCCAGAAGAAAATAGTAGAAGAACTCTCAGTAAATTAAAACACTGTTAAGACCTTCTCCTTCAGGAGTGTTTGGATTGCAGAAATGGACTTTCAGGAAGAGAGAGAGGAAACTAGAAAAGCTGATGTAGTGACCTCTCTGATGCATAGATACAGCTGAGGTTGTATGGCTGCGCAGCCCCTCCCACCCTGCCCCATGAATGGAGGTCAGCTGAGACCTGCTCCATCCCGCTCATCAAGGGCCAGAGGCAGCAGGAAGACAGCATTTTAGAAATTGGCATCTTCAAGCAAACCTGAGGCTAAAAACAGTGAAGTATCTTCTCTGTTGCCACATGACTCTTCTTCAGTGATTTCCCTGCAGATCCTCTGAAAGTCAGTGGGAACTGGGAACTTAATTCCCTCTTTTGCCCTTCAAAAGCTCCCTGTCTTGGGCCATACTGTGTAATTATTAAAAAAATCAATTTCAGGTCTTTTTCTACAAACAGGACAGACTAAAAAATTAGAGAAAATTTGGTCTTTTTTTTTGCTACTAGAAATAGAAAATAATTTTATTATGCTCTATTATACCACATTTCAGTGACTTCCTACCATGCCTAATAATGAAGCCAGACAGATTTGCACATATTTTTTGAATTTTCTTTATGGTAGGAAATATTCTAAGAAGAACCCCTTAAACAGGATTAGTCAAAAAGAGTTATAATTAAAACATAAATATCTGTACAGAGAAAACAGAAAGCTTTTAGCACAGGAAAAACAAACTAAAAAACTGCATTAGCTGTGGTTAATACTGCTTCTGAATTTGCTGAAAAGTAAACTTTTGAGGTCAAAGTCCATTCCTCACTAGGTGGCAGGATCACAACACTCACATGAACCTACCTTAAGCAATGCTTTTCTAATTTTATCTTAAAGACTATCAGCTCTCAAGATTCCTGTCTCTTCAGTCAGTCTTTTCCAGTTTTTCATCAACTGGAAAATGTGGTGGGGTGAGAAACCCTTGGAGATTTGCAAAAACTGCCTGGACAGCAACTTGAACAACTATAATTAAACTAATCAAAGATATCCCTGTAGCTATGTAAATCATTTCAGGATAAAAGGCTATTATTTTTATAATTATGTTCAGGCACATATATCATGCTAATCATCTGAATACTTCATGAGATTCAAGATGATTTTTTAATTATTTTTTTATTTAGAAGATAAACACTTTGTTTCTTATGAAAACTCTTTTAGTGATCTCTCTGTGCAGGAAAGGAAAAAAAATTTTAGGAAGTCCATATGAGCAGAAGAGAAGAGAAATCAAGAAATTTTAAGTTCTTTAACTGGTGCAGCATCCTGAAAAGGTAATTAACAACACTCCAATACTTAAATTCCACATAATTTCAAGACAAAAGTAGTGAGAAAATAACATAGAATTATTATCAACAAGGTGTTTTTACCACTGGAGATCTTCGAAGACTGATTCTGCCTTTCCAAAGTCTGATTCCATCTTATTTCTAATAGAAATACCTAGAAATTTTTATCTTTCAACAGAAGATTATGATATATTAAATATTGAGTTAAAGCTGGGAGAGCATAGATACCATAATTATGTCAAAGCAAGTTTCATAAGTCAAGGAAAAATTGAACTCCTTCAGTGTACTATCACAATGATAATAATAAATGTGACGGTGCAAAGAACTTGAGTGTGTAAGCACTGTAGTCTAATTCTGTGTTACAAATGCATACACTTATACATATATGTATATATAATTTACAAGGTATACATTTTATCATGCAAGCTTTAATTAGAAGAAATTATTCTTAAAAGCATTTCAGTAAGGGAAAGTAAAGGATTATTTTACATTTTCTCTTATAATACACATGCTACCCTTTGAATGTAATATCTTTAATCTGCAGTTCCTCTTCAGGCCAAGGCCTTTATGATTAAAAAGACTAGACAGAGTTCTTGTTGAATCAGCAGGTCCATTGCCCAACTCCTGACGTGAGTTCGGTCAGTTCCTCTTGATCAAACAATTGCATGCAAACTGGCTACTGAGAAAGGTCAATGGTTGACTGAATTACCTGTTATGGCACAAAAAGTCTCCAGTAAATAGTATACAACACAGCTGAGACAAAGAGAAAGATATCTATCATCCCAGCGTTTGATTTGGGCTATTAATTTAGATACTCTGTCTCCACAACTCTTCGTTTATTACCAGGGGAAAGCGGCAGGGTTCCCCAGAGACATATTCAGAGCTTGTAAGTCTGGCTGCTGCTCCAACGTGCTGCCTCAAGAAGCCTCTCTCTCTTCATTGACAGCAAGGGGAAAGGAGGCTACCTAACCTCCAAGCTTAGGTGCCTACAGTAGATACTGAAAAAAAACTCAAAACCATAAAAATGAAGAATTAAGCTACTTTGGTCTCTCCTATCTGTAGATATATCTCACTCTTATTACCAGTGAACTCTCTCCCCCTTTGAACTGACTTCCTTCCAAAGTTCTACTGTCACAAGTTTTTAAATTTTTTTTTCCATAAAATGTCCTGCCCAGAGGAAGTTGTTTACAGGAGCATTGCCAGCAGAAGTACCTTTACAATTTGGCTAGTAGCAGAGCATCTACTGGAAAACTAGGCAGGAAAATGCCTTCATATCCACAAGACATATATACAGAAAATTATCTCGGTGTAATATCTAAAGTTCTTTGTTTAGGCAGCTACAAACTGTTTAACATCTTTGCATAATCTACATTATAATTCTTAGCTAATTCCAGATACCTGGATAAAAAAATATGTTAACAAGAAACAACAGACACCCATACATTAGTTCAATTACCACCATACTTCCTTGATACAACCTATGCATGAGAAATAAATAAGTTTTTATTCACTTTTCAGATTTACAACAAATAACTGCCTGGCAGCTTATCATCAAATGAAATCCAGAAGCCTTGAGCAACAGCAGCTAAACAGAGATGCTCACAAGTTGATCACTTCACATGAGAAAGAGATGAAATATCAAAGAGAGACTGAGAAAGGATTGGGGCTTAAGCATCTAATCCTGGTGTGCCTGTCTGACAAAGCACCTACACCCTTTTCCCTGTTCAAGACCCTCTCCTTAAGTAATATTTATTTCTTATTTAGGAATCTTAATTTGGGAGTCCATTGGCTGAGGTCTCACAGACTCCAAAACAAGTAGTGGGAACTGAACCCAGGGTTTTCTGAGCTTCTGCAAGGCAACTTAACAGAAGTACCTAAAAGACTTAGTTCAAAGTTTTTGCCAACAGAGGAACACCAGGTTTAGAGTATTAATAGTGTTTAACTGATGCAGCCACCAGAATGCTTCTGAGCAGTGATCTCCACAATAGAGCTTGTTCCACTCTGAGACAAGGATATTCCACATGAGATATGGAAACTTCTCTTTTCATTATCTGAATAAGCAATTCAATATATCTGGTAAGTCACATACCAACATTAGCCTTGTCATACAGTAGCAAAATGAAAACAAGCAACACAGCTGTGGCCCCTATGACAGCAGCTGTATCCAGAACCCAGATTTTAAGTAAGTTTTATGTTTTTCTAACAGCAGTTCCAGAATCTAAGTAAAGTTGGCATCTGTCATGAAAAGAAAATGGCAGTCATGAGCCGATCTGTTGTGGGTCTTGGCTCAACCACTATGGTACAGAAAGAACAAAAATATACCTCGTGAAGTATATCTGAAATCTCTGAAAAGTCATTCCAGAATCAAAAAGTAAGTTCATTGTATCATTCACATCTAATTACTGTGGTGAATTATTTTTTTAAGGGCAAAACTCAGCATTATTATGGAATGATAAATGCCACTTAATGTACTTTAGAAAATGTTAATTAAGGTTATTCTATCAGCAAAGTAAATTTATAAAATAGTCAATTTTGAAAGAAAAGCATGTTCATGGTGTGTCTCTAATATGACATTGTTAATCCCAAAACAGTTCAAGTTCTAAAGCAAAAATAACTAATTAACATAGTTCTTGTCAGGGGAAGTTACATTAAGCTATTGGACAGCTTGCAAACACCAGACCACACTACTCATGCCTTCAGCTAAAGATGAGAAAAATAGAAGCAGCAAAGTTCTTGGAAGAGCTGCTGCACATATATACGAGAGATGTTAATAATATCACTAGTAATTAGTTCATACAGAGAAAGTCCAAGTGGTATTTACATAAGGGTCACTTATCTTGTTACTCTGATATGTGTGTCAGATAAAACATAACATGCCTTCATTTACCACTTTACCCTAGTTGTGATATCTATGCAGCTAGTTTTCCAACTTACAAATTTAGGGACTGTAAAAACCCTGAGGCTCCAAAAAGGTTATTTTTTTCATCATCATGCTTATTATACAAGCTTAAATTTCAAAGGCATATCATCACAAGCATTTGATTTTGATCATGTACTCTTGAATGTGGTTTTCTCTGTCACTCAATTGTTTAGCATCAAAACCACAGTGGCTTTGCAAGCTGAGAATCTAATGCCAGTGAGATTTATGTAAGGCATATGTGTAGAAATTAGTCCTATCAAACTATTTGCAGTTTAGACAATGAACAATTTTCAGTGAAGTACTTTTTCTTTAAAGAAATTGAATTGCTTGAAATACAAATTATGTTATGCATTACTCTCCAGATTCTCAACTTTTTCTGGAATGTTTCAGTAGATTCAAGAAAGTTCCTCATTTAGAAGATTTGTTATTACTAATTTAGACCTTTTAATTTAATTCTGGGACTATGTGCTCTGGGATCCTGCATGGCATAATGCCTTTGGGTATTTATTAAGGGTGTGTTCAGGACTGTCCAACAGAGCGAAGGAATTCACAGGAGTGTTATTTTCATACTGCCAGTACTTACCATTCATCACAGAACTAGTGCAGTAGTCCACCTCTGAAAGTAACGTTCTCCTACATTTCACAGATATCAAACATTTTTTCAGTATCTTACATTAAAATCTAATCAAGGATACCATAAAACCAGTTTGGAGTTTTCCAGTCAAAATGTTATGAAACCCCAGAACAGAAAGTTTGCTAATTATGTGGTATATGACTATGAAAGAAGCAAGAATTGTTGAGAATAAATTGGATCACATTTTGTTTCTCTGCTCTCTTGTAATTCTCTTGGGGTTCATTAGTAGATAGTTACAGAAAACAGACATCCCAGAGAATGTACTGGAGAACATAATTTTCCTTTACTAGCCTGCACAGGTTGATCTTGAGGTGAAGGCAGTAGACTTCCATAGCCTGATATTTAAGAAGTTATTTTACTTGCTTTCAATTGTATTTATGTCCTGCTGGCACTAATAAATAAAGTGTATTACTCATAAAATGCATTTACATTTTGTATTAGCAGGCAACAGGCCCTTTCAGGCCATTCTGACATGGTCTGGAATTTAAAAATATTCCCTTTAGGCTCTGTTCATTTGCATTTCCAGGAAGAAGCAAGTAATAACTTGAGAAAATTACAAAAGAAATAACGGAGCACCTCAAACCTGCCTATCTGTTCTTCTGAGAAAGATTTTCGTCCAGCTATTATGAAAGAGCCTGAGTGTTCACATATCAAACCAACAGCAATAACAGCTTTCCAAGGGGAGTGCAAGGAATTTACGATAGCTCTTCAAACTAGTAAAATATGTCAGTATAAGCTTTTAAGCTTGCAGTTCAGCAGTTGAAAAAAATTGTAGAGAAAACAATACAAGATCAAAATAATTTTTATGACTGAACTTGTTTTTTTAATGAAGCAATGTTATCACATAGGAAGTGTTCTGAATATCGAAATCTGTTCAGCAAGGAAGGAACTTAGCAGTCAACAGGTGGCTCCTATTAAATGGAAAAGTTATTTAAGACTTATAAATTAAACATGGAACTGCTTTTGTTTTCACTGATGATGCTGTTCTTTTCAGTGATTATGAATGAAGCTGAAACAAGAGACCATTCTTTTGCTGCAACAACATCTAATTCCATAATATAGATTATGCCAAACCAAGGGCAGCAGTATCCACTTATGCATTCAACATATGTCAAGGAACATGTTGCAAACAGTTTTTACACAGGCAACAGATGGAGAACACCTTTATTTCCTTGTGAATCATCTGCCTCCTCTTTTTGACCATGAATTTATGGGTTCGAATCTGTTAGCTGATAGTATAGCCCTTTAAAATTCATCTATTTGGCACTGTTGGTAAAAGTCTGAGAAAATTTTCATGTGAATGCAGTTCACTATGTACCATAGGAAAATAATTTCACTTACCCTGGTGTTACCATGAATGCAATTTTCTTAGCATTTAGATCTTATATGGCAGCATTTTAATAGTGTGACCATAGAATTACAATATAATAGCAAGTTCCACTAGAAGATGGAGCTTTCTGATAGACAGTCTCACTTCAGCGTGTACTATACAAGCCCTCTCCATCAGCTCTATGTGCTGTATCCAGATGGGGTTATGTTCCATGCTGCTGACTCATGGTCAGCTGGTTCCATGGAAAGCCATCCTGCATCTTGAAGTGAAGTAATACATCAAGTATAATCCATATAAACCATATTATGTGCCTGACGATTATATTGCCTTACTCATGTCCAGTTACAATGATCTATTTAAATTAACATTTAGTTAAAAACCCCATCTATGACAGAGAAATCAGTTTCTTGAACTCAGGTTTTCAAAGCTTCCTCCTCTCTGAAATCTCTCATTCAGGATCAGTCAGCCAAGCTCCTCACTTCTCTGGGTCTGTGTGGCAGCACCGTCTCCTGCCATTACACACAAGAAAGGCACTAATTAGGACATGTCCATTTTGGTGTGCAGAGATTACTTTGTTTTCTGATCTGTCTCTGTAAATGGTGACATACCTGGATGGTTACATGGATACTGGAAATAACTGATTCATCTATTGATCAGTGTTTACTTTAAAAGCAGGCAAAGAACATCTGAAGCATTAGCTGGAAATCTTTTATTGTGAGTTAACAAAACATCTAATCACGCTGAGAATGATAATTTTGGCAAGAAGTACGATCTAATGGCCAAAACAAAACTAATAACAAAGCTCACTTTGAATGATTTAATCAATTATCTGAATGACCTTGAAAGAATACCACAAAGAAAACATCTGGAAGAGAAAAGATAAAATGGTTTTGGTAGCAAGTAAATATATATCCCTATTAAAAACAAAATAAAACAACAACAATAACAAACAAGCAAAACCAACAAAAAAACAGAGCTGTTTTGTCCTGGTTTCAGCTGGGATAGAGTCAATTGTCTTTCTAGTAGCTGGTACAGTGCTGTGTTTTGAGTTCAGTACGAGAAGAATGTTGATAACACTCTGATGTTTTCAGTTGCT
>JANZLQ010000056.1:22819864-22858334 GCA_026212715.1 Elanus axillaris | reverse complement strand
CTGAAAACATCAGAGTGTTATCAACATTCTTCTGATACTGAACTCAAAACATAGCACTGTACCAGCTACTAGGAAGACACTTAACTCTATCCCAGCTGAAACCAGGACAGTGCAGAGAGGAGAAAACCAGCAAGAAAGCTATATATAAAAAAAAAATCTTCAAAGAAAGTCAGAAGATAATATGCCAGATAAAGGAGGCAGCAAGACAGAAGAATAATGTAGTGTAGTGTAGCACAAAAAAATGCTCAGTTTATATGTTGTCTGTCAGGTAGACCACTTGCACCACAATGCCTACTACTTCCACTCTGAGACTGGGTTTGCAGTTTCCTATACCTCTGGCAACTTTACTCTTGCAATTTTACTCTTTGGACTGAAATACTCCACTTTGAACTTTTCTTTTTTGAGTCTGTATCTACACTTTCACTGGGCCTCTTTCTCCTATCCTGTTGACTATCAGAAAAATAGTAGGAAGATATAACAGTATGAGCTCTATTACATTCAGAAACTGGGTTAAAATTAGGCTCTAAACAAAATAAGCTTGTAACTTTTTTGCTATGAAGTTTTTAGCCTTCTACAAAGTGGACAAAAAGCCAGACATTTTGCAAGTAGGGAATAGAGATATATTTGCGCTTTATCCCTCCTAATAAGATATCAGCAACCTACAAGCAACTTGTAAGAAGGTTTACACTCACACATGCACAGCACATACTTTTTAAAATTAAGAGGCCTCTGATTTTATTCCTACAGAGTATGCTCCAACTCCTTTGCATGTTACTAGAATATGCCCTCTCCATCCTATGAATGTTCTGGCCCAGGCTTGTGGAGACAAAAGAGGCCCTTCTCAATGGCCTGCCTTGGCTCTGTGGAGACCCTTGTCAATGTTCTCTCTCTGCTGATGTCAAGTGCTGAACTCCAGCACTAGGCATCAGGAAAAGGGTGCACCTTCCATAGTTCCCTTCATGATGCTCAGGCTGCACATGAGTCTGTCTATAAAGGGTGCGACAGAAGAACATAGAAGGATTAAGAGTTGCAGGAGTTAAAGAACAAGGGCTATAGAGAGAGCAACTAGTGAACTCAGAAGGAAAAGAGATAAAATGAGGCAAGTACAAAAGAGTGGAAGGAAGATGAGAGAAAGGGTGCGCAATAGTAAAACTGTCTCTAGCTACATACTCGGTCCCAACTTCTAACAGAGTTTGCATTAAAAATTCTTGAGAAAGTCTGTTTGTCAACTGATAGTAAACAGCTCTAAGAATATGCTACATCTCCTCTAGGGGCTTGCTCCATTTCTTTTCTTTTTTTTCTTCCCTAAATGAAAGTAACACCTATGTGCCATGGACATAAATATCTGAATTTGTTATGCATTATATCATTGCATGGAAATATTTCTCCTTTTAACTCTCCCTACTCTTTTCTACCACTTCATGCATTATTTTTAAAGCAGCCTAGAGGTGAAATCCTAAAACCTATGTCTAGGCAGAAAAATACTGCATCATTTAGTAGCTTTTGCAAAGGTGTTGCAATGAATGTTATTTGGCCCATCTTAGCAACTAGACCAAAAGAAGTTTGCATAAACAAATTTTCTCCTGTCATTTTCCAAAGTTTGGCTGCTTAGGTTTTTGATCTTAACAGTTTGCATATGTCATTTCTTAGACTATGAAGGTGAACAGAGTGATTTGGCTACAGATTCCTGTTCAACTTTCTGTTTAGTGTCCACAAAGCACAATGTCTTTGGCTCACAGTCAAACAGGCAATCTGGAAATTGCATTAAATTGCCAGCTTTCTAAAATCTGGGTTCATCCAAATTCAATTTCTGAAATCTAATATGGCCTTGTCTCCCAGTTTCTTTTAAAACAAATCCTAATGAAACCTTACATAGAAGCAGTAGAGTGCTGCAGAATGAAGTCATTACAATATTCAGGGTAAGATGCAGATTAAAAAGATTCATTCACAATGCAGGTTAAATCCCCACCTCATTTCTACACTACACTGAGAGATTATTGCACAAAAAATATAATGTATTAACTTGGTTTTTCTTATTTTTTTTTCTCTGAGAGCATAGAGGAAGTGGAACTGTACTTTGTGCCCAATCCTGTACATTTTTGCTGTTCAGTGGATCAATATTCCTGTTCTGTTTCCATGCCCCCCCCTACTCCTTCACTAGCAAAACAGACCTTAAAAATTTGGCCAATACATGTGCAAATTATTTAGTGTAGAAGGAAGGAAGAATGAAAAAACTACCTACTAATTCACATTGCTGGAATAGTGAAGCAGGGTTACCAATCTCAAGAGGAAGATGGTAGCAGAAAGGAAGTAGGGTGGTCTTGATGACTGCTGGTCCATGGTAGGGTAGACACTAGGTACACTCCACTGTCCTGCAGCAAAATCAGACCAGCCCTGGGAGACATTTGTTGCAGAAGAGGAATGAAAATCCACAATTCCCAAGTGAAAGAGAGAATGGAGGGTGAAGCTGATGGCCATGTCCTTTCCTTTCCACAGGTCTATGCTTAGACCTCAGCATTTTCCCTGTGATAAATCACACAAAATCACCAGAGAACTATGCTGGGTATTACACACATGATCAAAGGTGTTCTGGATGGCCCTCCAAATTAGTGAAAGGTAGGGAAGAATCCCTGTGGATGACTGAAACAGATAAACATTTAAGTTAAGCTTAAACTTACATTAAGTGAGGCTAATCAGGAAGAAACTTCAAAGTGATAGAAGGTCAGTGGAGCTTGATAGACTGATGGGGTTTTTTATTGGTTTACATCTCTCAACCACAATGTTATGGTTTCTAGGCAGCAAAATCTGGTCACACGTAATAGCCATTTCCCTAGCATCTAGTCAGCCATAAAAGATAGGTAGCAGGTATAGGTAGAGATTTGCTTCTGAAAGATAGTTTCAGCTGCAGTGCAGAACTGGTATAGTTTAATAGTTTTAAATCTGTGTCTGTTCAGGCTGGTATTCTCTTTGCTAGTTTTTCATAGAGTATCCCTTATTTTGTTCCATTACTGCTATAACATTCTTCAAAATGCTTTAAACAATAATTTAACAACAACAAGGTATATTTATTGGCCTACCAGCTTACCTGCAGAGCATCCTCCAAAGCTATTTGTAGATGAATTTCATGTTACTGAATTGCCTGAATAACTGGTAATAACATGCCAAACTACAATGTAGCCAGAAAGAAACCACTAGAATTACATTTTCTAAATATACTCTCTAATAAAAAAAAGTGGAAAGTCAAATAGCTAAAGACAAAACCAGACTAAGATGTGACTGGCAGCACAGTCCAAATATTAGAGGATATGCTGCAGAAAAAAAAAAAAACAAAAATTAAAAGAAAAAAAATACTGTAATAGCAGAAAAAGAAATCACTATCATAATAAAATTGGCATGTATATAAAATTAACATTCAAACTGAACATAAGAATATTAAATTCCTTGTAGATTATCTCACAAAATGTGCACTTCAGGCTCCTTCTCTTTCTCGTACCATGGGGCAAAGATGTCCATACTTAGTAGCTGTGATCAGGGGCAAATCAGGAGAACAAAGCTGGTTTGCTTTCAGGTAGTAACAAGGTTTACTAAACATGCCTGGCTAATTCTAATCTAAAACATGCCATTCCTCAGAGTTCCAGAGAAAAGCACAGAATTTAACAATGATGACTCCAAGACAGAGACAGTAGTGGTGCAGATACAGGGATTGGAGAGAGCCCTGCTAGTGTCAGTGGACATGCTCCACCTTTAGAAAACAACAACAAATACATCAGCAGCAACTAAGGCACTCAGCAAGCAATCAAACCATTTAAGAGACTAACTCTCCTGCGAAGCGTTGTGGGTAAAGTCTGAATTCATTGTTCGATATTTTTTGTTCTGCAGAAAGCCAAATGCAGAAGCAGTGAGAGGGCGTAGGCTGCAACTTCGTTTTTCATTAAGATCAGCATTTGGTGGTTGTTACTCCCGCTGTTTTGTCATTTGTGTTAGTGTATTCAGAGTTCTTTCCCCAGAAAAAGGAAACCAGTTTCTTCATCTACTAAAGAGAGCCCTGGCTGTTAGCAATGTTCCAGAGCAGAATGAGATGCAGCTCAGGACTAATGCTATTCCACAACATAGTAACAGAGCAGCATCCAGTCTATTGCTTCACCTTCAGTGTAAAGTGAATTTAGCTATGCCCTTTGCATAGTCACAGGTCTCCGTCATACCTCAAACCCATCAAAATGTTTCTTAAATTCAGCCCATAAATAGAATAGTTGATGCAGATTCAGATTTTAATTCTGTAATTCCGTAGTAAAGGCCAGTATCTTGTTTAGAACAACACCAAGCACTGTAGCCTAAAAACTAAACTAGATTGGCACAATATGATAGGGTATAATCCACCCAGCTTCATACTGCTGAAGTCACATCCCAGTGCCCTTTGCAACACATGCTATACACAACTGTCACTACTGGAGTACAGCCAGCTCACATCAGAAAACCAACTTTCTACTAGCCATCAAAACACACAAATATATAAATACCATCCATAATTAAAAATTGCAGTATGACTGCTAATCATTCAAAATGACATTGAAAAGATGCAGAATAAGCATTGGCCAAAGCTTCTGTTATAAACTGCCGAATGAAATACAGATGAAGGGATTAATACCTTGGCAGCTTGCTTCTATAAACCAACAGTATTTTGGGAGAAGAAGTTGCAGAAATATATTTCTTAATCTGAATTTCAGAGATACTAACTATACTAACTGTATGTCCAGTGACCTAACTGACAGAAGTTATTTTACAATGGCTATAATACATTGAGTATTGGGATTCATTTCTCTTCCCTTCTGTACTAAGAACTGCTACAGATCTGCACCATCAGCACCCATGACATGCTCTGTCTATGGTCTCAGAGCACACAGATTTAGTGTAGTGCTCTGCTATCTGAGCATTGATACAGTAAATGGAATTAAGGTCTTAATGTTGATAAGAAAGAGTCATCACTGAAGTTTTGTAATAATAAGTATGCATAATGTAGCAATGTGCATAGACAGACTTAAAATATATAAAAAATAGGAACATTTTTTCCTTAAATAGTCACAAAAAAAGAGAAATTGTAGGCAACATATTGGATGTTTTTGTTGATGTGTCAAGAATCATCAAGGATTTTCAGAAAACCAACTTTCTTCAGTACCTATCATTCAAAATCTGTAAACAAAGATGTTGACAGATATAAAAGGTCAAAACGTTTTTTCTGAGAACAGTTAGAAAGAAAAGATACAACTGATGAAGACACAAGATTAAATTGCAGAGACACCCTAGTGCAAGCAGAGATCAATCCACCCTGTCAGAGTATATTGCCACATTTCTGCTTTTCATGTTTGAAAGCCAAAACCCAGCATATTTTCATTGAATTGCATTTAGCCTCAGAAAGGGAGTAAAATAAATGTAATAACAGCTCCAAAGGATCAGCTTTACAGATGTGAAAATTTTCACAAGAAAGTAGACTGGCATGGGCAAGAAGTTGGAAGGGGGCACAGCCAGGACAGCTCACCTGATTTGGCCAAAAGGATATTCCATACCATGTAACATCATGCTCAACAATAAAAACTGGTTTAGAGGAAGAAGCGGGGGGTGGGAGGGGCAGTTTCCAAGGTGGCCATTGCTCAGAGACTGGCAGGGCATTGCTCAATTTACAGAGTTAGTGAGTGATTGCCTTTGCATCACTTGGGTTTCTTCCACCTTGTCCTTCACTTTAAACTGCTTTTATCTCAACCCACAGGTTTTCTCACTCTTGCCATTCCTATTCTCTCTGCTGACCTGCTGGGGAGATGGAGTAGGGAGGAACAAATGGCTCTGTGGGTGCTTAGATGTTGGCTGGGGTCAACCCACAACATAGGTGAACATAATCACACCTTGCCTCCCTACATATTTTAGTAAAGGTCATTGAAATAACTTTTTTTACTACGTAGTCATGCAGGAAACACAAACATCCCAAACATCTTTTAGCTTTAGCCTATGTTTTCTTCTTTTATTTGGGGGTGGGGGGTGGGTTTTTTTTAAGAATTCTTGCACAATCTTTTAAGGTCATTATTAAGTATATACATGTGATACATTTAGGTTAAAAAAAAAACCTCACTATGATGAAACTGCAAATGAAAAAACATGTTTCACCAGAAAATGCTGTTTCATTGCACTAGATGTACTTCTTTTTAGCCATTACAGGTGAATTTTCTGCTGCACTCCCCAAGGTATGGTCTCAGGAGGTTTCTGAATCTCGTCTCCACTGAGTCCAGTCATATTCTGCACTACACCCCAGCCATTAGAGTTTCCAAACTAGAGACTTACAGGCAGCTAAATCAGTTTAATTTATTTGTTTTGGTTTAATTTGTTGAAATTTAGATAAGCAACTGTGGGATTGTAGGACATTTTATTTTTGAAACAGTAAAAGCCAACAATCCCTCAATGAGACTGTCAGAGTTTTCAGTTTATGTGAGTAGGTAGGTAGAAACGACCTATGGACAAGTTTGGATTGAAACCAAGATTTCATTCAAAAACAAAACAGAAAAAAATCCCATGAGCTAGAAAAATATTTCTATTCACTCATCTTTATAATTAAAATGCCAAAATTCAAAATTTGGGCCCCTTTTATGTATATAGCACGATACAACTTTTTCTTACATGTGCTTACAGCAATCTCAGATAAGAATCAAGCTTAATTTCCATATGAAGAATGAACAGCTTTACAGTTCCTATACCTTTTTTTTTTTTAAATCAGGATTAAAAAAAAAATATCTGAGACTGGATCTGAGCTTGGAAGAAACTGTCTTTCCTTAGCAAGCAGCTGACGACTCATGCAGCCTTAACACCTATTTTGTGCAGTGTAAAGGAGGCTAACTGCTACTCTGCTGGCTTCATTACGAGCAGGGAACTGATCCTGCAAGATCAGAGCTTGTGTGAGAAATAGCCAAAAATGCAAGCCCTGGTCATCAAGCTTTTCACAGAAAAAGAAGAACAGAAAAGCTTCCAGGAGTACAATAGCATTGTTTAGCCTGAACCATGCTGCAAGAACTGACTTAAACATTCTTTTTATATGTGTATCCTCATTAAATCAAAAGCATTAATTCTGCACAGTTTAGCTCGTAATACCAATCATTTCATTGGCAGGCTTTTTCATTCTCACAGAAAGTGAAGAAGCCCCCAGGTGTTAACTGTATTCATAGGTTAAAATGCAGTAATTTAAAAAGTAATTTTTTGTACCTTATCAGTGCTCCACAATAGACACTTAATAACATGCCTGATCAGAAATGGATTTTAACCTCAGAATTAGTAAGGCTTTAAAATTCTTTGGTGAATAATTTAGGATTTTCAATTCCCTTCTTACAGCGTAACAGCTATTCATTAAATAGTTCCATTTTTCACAGATAGACATAGTATATAATGGGGTTAGGGATTCAGGTGTGGAGAGCAATACTTTCTTTAAAGATGGCATGGGAAACATACGGCTTCAGCCACTTAGTTAAATATAGAACAAAGGAAGATTTGTACAGCGCTAGTTCTGCACATTCTAGTGATTCCAGAAACAACATGGGATGAGCCGGACCCGGGAGATAAGGAGCCGAGAACCGACAACCAGGAGCCAAAGAAAGAACACAAACATTGAATCGCACTGGGAGACGTGCTCTGAGAGTTGATTGGGGAATGTAAGAAGACTCCCCTTTCCGAATAATATATACATGGAAAATTTAGAGAATAAAGTTGATTCCATTTGCTGCATCACATGGTCCGTGTCTCAATCCTCACACTCAGGGACAAAGCAAGAAAAACATTTGGGAGTCTAAATCTCACTGAACTCACTCTTGAAACCAAAAGTGCAGTCCTTCACTATCTGAGTTGCTTCCTAACTCCAGAGCATCACATCCCCACAGGCATTTTATATTTAACCATGAAATTTCCACCAGAGCTTACAGTTTTGCTGGTGGGAAAGTCCAGAATTGCCTCCATCTTGCAAGCAGCAAGCAGCTTGGTACTCAGCCCTTGGCTCAGTTCTGTCAGGACCCAGGAGCACAGTGAGGGTATCACCTGCAGGTTTTTTTTCAGGTGGGTGTTTCCCTCATATAACAGGTGACAATTTGGTCTACTGGTGGGAGGTGGAGAGAGATTGTCTTTGCATCACTCGAGGGTGGTTTTTTTCTTCACTAGTTGGACTTAGTCTTGACCCTTGAGTATTTCTTAATTGTGCCCTTCCAATTCTTTCCTGCATCCCGTGTGGGGGAGCAGTAAGCAGGTGACTTGCTGGGGGCTTAGCTGCTGGCTGGGTTCAACCCACCACAGCAAGAGATATTTAACATTTAAAGTTTAATACTACAATTCTCAAATCATCAAAGCAAAAGACAGAGGACTTTATTTACACTTCAGAACTTCTGAGTGGTAGATAACAGAGTAATTTTTTTCAGTGCTTACCCCAGTGCATATACTATAGCAGAGTGGCATTTTAAAAAAAAACAATTTCACCAACACTGAAGCTAGCTTCCAGCTGCCTCACATCGCAGTTATTGATCTGTCCTTGAGTTATGATTTCCAATAATGCATCTGACTGTAGCACTTGAAGCTCACAAATAATAAGGCTCCTATACCAGTGCCCAGGAAACATTCCAGACCTTAAACCAAAAAGTGCAGTCTTCAAACTGCTGCCACTCACTGTTTTGCTATCTGAATGGTACTTCAGAGCAAGTCCACAAGTGCTGCCACCCAGGAAAGGCAAAGAACTTAGTTCCCATCTCAAGCTGAGGACTAAAAGACACTATTGCTAGTCAGCAGTTGCCCAGCCTATATCTCCTGAGAAGCCCAGTCTGAGGAGGAGAGTCTTTAATCATGCTGGGCAGTGCGTTCAGCACAAAACACAGCAGCTACAGTGATCTTCACAGAAACTCAAGCTCAGCCTGAAGACATTCAACACCTCTCTTCCAGCCTTTCAGAATATCACCTTAACCACTCAGGGCTCCTTGGTAAAGAGAAAAACCTCATCTCCTGCACCACCCTGTAGCAGAGACATCCCCTTTGCCCTCTGTGCTGGTTTTGGCTGGGATAGAGTTAATTTTCATCACAGTAGCTACTATGGGCTATGTTTCAGATTTGTGCTGAAAACTGCATTGATCACACAGAGATGTTTTCGTTATTGCTGAGCAGTGCTTACAGAGCCAAGGCCTTTTCTGCTTTTCACACCTTTCCACCAGCGAGCAGGCTGGAGGGGGCACAAGAAGTTGGGAGGGAACACAGCCAGGACAGCTGACCCCAACAGGCCAAAGGGATATTCCACACCATATGATGTCATGCATAGCATAAAAAGCTGGGGGAAGAAGAAGATGGAGGTGTTTGGAGTGATGGTGTTTGTCTTCCCACATAACCATTATGCGTGACGGAGCCCTGCTTTCCTGGAGATGGCTGAACACCTGCCTGCCAATGGGAAGTGGTGAATGAATTCCTTGTTTTGCTTTGCTTGTGTGTGTGGCTTTTGCTTTACCTATTAAACTGTCTTTGTCTCAACCCATGAGTTTTCTCAGTTTTACTCTTCCAATTCTCTCTCTGACTGCGGGCAGGGGGGGAGCGAGTGGCTGTGTCATGTTTATCTGCCTGCCAGTTTAAACCACAATACCCTCGCATATTGGTTGTGCTCGGTTCTGTGCTACTTGCTCTTATCGTCACAGGATTCTGATGGCTCAGGATGTGGACACAGCAGTTCTTTCTGCTGCAAAATACTTTACTGACATACATGATGGTTTTAAAGAACCGTGCTTCTGGTCTGTCACCAAATACTAAACTCTGTTTAAGGCACCATCTGAGCAATTTTGCATATTGATGTTGTTTTTTCTCTCCCAAGTTATTAAAATTTGTAATAAATGTCACTAACAGAATTAGTTCTTTTGCAAGGTCCCATTGTTTTGGCTAGGACCACAAAAAAACTGCAAACAATGAGTATTGAAAATCACCATGCAGTTACATGAGTACAAAATAGTTTAAGTATATGAGAGCAACTTTGCATTGGGTATGACTTTTGGTTATACACAATGAAGTTTCCAGCACTTATAGGGCATGAAAAGCGATATACTTCAATCACTATAATCTCTTGAGAATTTTCTGTTCCAACATCTGTGTTCTATAAGGACAGACAACAATATTGTCTTGACTCTAAATTGCACGATTTTGAATCCTATGGCATTTTTTCCTAATGACAATAGCAAAGCCCCAGATGCAATTTGTTGTCACACTTCAAATAATGCCTTATCTTTAGGTTTTTAAATCCTTTAGTTTAATGTTTTGCTCATAGTAGTATCGCATTCTTACAATTCACAAAAGACAAACATTTATATCAGGAATCTTTAAATGCATTCTACAAAGTCATACTCACTATGGATTAAAGCTGACCTCTGGAGTTACCATTTGCATGATTTACATTTCTGAAACAAAAATCTTCATGACAAGAGTGACATCTACAAAAACAAATACACTGAAAAAAATGCTAGGAAGTTCAGTCATGCTCATAAATAAACATAACGTAATCATTTTTAAAATGATGCTGTCCAAAAAGACCCGAATCTGAGATTCCAAAATAATGTTATGTCCAACTCTGCACAAGTAACTTTCAGTTCCTGAAGCAGATTACACCTGGGGACACTATGGTGTGTGTTATTTTCCTTTTATTACTTGATCTCATAGTTTCACTTCATTCTCATAAATAAAATTCTGGGATAACAGTAAGATGGTTTAAGATGTGACTAAGATTTTTTTCTGTTGTAATGACAGTGCACAGACTAGAGATGTGTGAGCTGTATATTTGTAATTTTATAAGCTGAAAGATATTGCCAAAGATATCTAGAGCTGTAAGTTATTTAAACTGTATACTAAAATAAGCTCACAGGCAGAATGAAAAATCTGTCTTGTATCACACACTCTAAGGTCTTCTGAGGTGTAACTGCACATTCGTTTATCGTAGCCAATGTTGTTAGACTATGTGTAGCAAAGTCAATTGGTGATTCCCAGCATGACTATGCAAAGATAAAATAAAAGCAGAGTCAAAAGAGAAGTTTTCAGCAGTTCCTATAAGAAATCTTTACTGTGAATCATATGGTGTTGGGAGATTTTCAGCTAAAGAAATTCCTGAACTCCACTAATTCCCAAAGTACTCACCGGGCTATCTGCTATAACTGCTGCTGAAGCTTGTATATACTGTGTGCAAATACAATATTCTGAACACACTTACACAAAATCAGGTGAAATATTTGCGATTCCTACTGTTTACACTTCAATTATTTCCTTGTAGACTGAAATACACTGGGGAAACATGGCATTCTTAAAGCTGATTGATAGACAACAAGCAGAAGGCAAGAAACAATGGACTCGTATGACAAGCAAAGCACCTGTTTAAGCTACATTTCTGCCACTCTAAAGAGCCAGGTGTAAAGCAAGAAAGCAGTTTTCTAAATATTTATATCATATATTTTAGTAACCACACAATACATATTAAGTATGAATTAACACAGTAATCTTCCTTCCAGCTAAGTTTTCAGTCATTTAATTCTGCAACAGCTGAAACCCTAGAAAACCACATGCATAATTATATTTATTCTTTGTAACATGAAAGAAAATGACAACAAGTTCAGACTTGTTGACTGCCAAGAGAGTTATAATCAAAGTACATACAGAAAAACATTGTTAATCCATGTGTTTTACATGAGGCAGTTCAGTCCCTTTATTTGATGGGTGCATTATTATAATCATGCAACAGAAATATTTAATTGGTGACTCATAACTAAATATAGAGTTTAAAAGGGCAAAGTTTAATAATATATTTGGTATGTGTAATGATGTCTAAGACTGTGAGGATATATCAGCATGCATACAGTGCCAATTGAATTATCACAAATTAACAGGTATCATAATTAGAGTTGTAATCTGAGCAAGTCTAGCATAAAATGAGACATTTTTTTGAAAGCTAATGCACATTTAAGATTAAGAGGCCAAGAATGAGGGGCAATGCATGGCTTAAATTATTGTTCATTCCATAGAGGACTTCAAAATCACTTCAAGGGTGATAAAACCAAAGAATAAAAGTTAAAGTATTTGACATCTTATTTTTGTCTTTAAAAAATTTTCGTGTTTATATTTTAGTTTATCCATTTTTTTATGGCATCTTATGAGATAAACTGAGGAGGCTGAAACAGTTTCTCAAATCTGAGTGAAGTGCTCTAACCTTAGAACTGTTGTATAAAAGGCAAGTACTGCTATCATTTACAGACAGCGGTAACTTCTAATCAACTCCTGAAAGCTGAACTGGAGGGATGCCATACTGCAGTTTTTGAATGGGCTTGATTCAGAGTTGCAAGCAGGTACCTGAGCTCTCAAAAGTGGTGGAACATCAGTGACATCCTGTTCTTCTGTATTTCCTCTTTATCCAAACCTATGTAGCCCTCTTACTCAGAGTACTGATTTCTAGGACCAATTTATCGTACATCTCAAAGCAGTATCTTAGGAGCCTAAGAACTGCACCTTCTCTCCACGGTCTGGCCATGAACAGCCAGGTGTCTAAAAGCTCAGCATTTCTAAATTCCCTAAACGCAGATCCTCCCAAAACAGAACAAGACCTGCCATTAGCATTTCATAAATTAATTTACAAAAGTATACACTGTGGAAGCTGCTTCTTAAGTGTGCAGTTGGGCCTCTGGGTAAGAAATAATTTTTTTCATGGCATTCTTTTCTTCTTTGTTTGTTACCACAGAAAGGAAGAATCATCTCCCTCAACCTGCTGGCAATGCTCTTCCTAATGCAGTCCAGGGGGCTGTCAGCCACCTTTGCCACTGGAACACATTACTAGTTCACATTCAAGTTGTTGACCTTTGTGGTCCTTTTCTGCAAAGATGCTTTCCATCCATTTGTTCCCCAGCCTGGGGAGGAGCAGGACTTTGCACCCCCTTTTGTTGAATTTCATGAGATCCCTATTGGCCCATTTTTCCAGCCTGTTGAGACCCATCTGAATGAGAGCATATCCATCTGGTCTATCAACCACTCCTGCCAGTTTTGTATCACCTCCATGTGATGCATGTATCACCCATTGAGGGTGCACTCTGACCCATCAGCCAAGTTAGTAATTAAGATACTAAACAGTACAGGGACCCAGTATCAACCCCGGGGTACACAACAAGTGACTAGTCTTCAGCTGGACTTCATGCCACTGATCACAACGCCTTGAACCCTGCACTTCAGCCACTTTTCAATCCACTTTAGTGTCCACTTATCTAGTCCCAACTTTTTCAGCTTATCTATGAGGATGTAATGTACTGGAAAGCCTCACTAAGTTAAAAACAAACAATATCCACTACACTACCTTCCTTCATCCACCACACCAGTCACCTCATCATAGAAGGCCAACATTGCTCTCTTCCAGTCCTCAGAAAACTCTCCCAGGAACTGCAACCTTTCAGATATAATCAAGAGTGGCCTCTCTATGACATTGGCCAGGTCCCTTAGCACTAGTGAATCCATCGGACTTACAGACACTCAATCTGTGTAGATGTTCTCTAAGCTGATCCTCCTCCACTGAGGGTAAGTCTTTCTTGCTCCAGACTTCCCTACTGATCTTAGGGACATGGGATTCCCAAAGGCAAAGATGGCATTGAGTACCTCAGCCCTTTCCATATCCTTTGTCACCATGCCCCCAGCTACATTCAGCAGCAGGCCCACATTTTCCTTGATATTCCTTCTGCTGATGATAAACCTGTAGAAGCCTTTCTTATTGCCCTTTCTGTCCCTTGCCAGATTCAAATCCAGATGGGTTTTGGCTTTCCTAACCCTGTCCCCAAGCATGCTTGGACAGTGAGTGTCTCCATATTCCTCCCAGGTCACCTATCCCCGCTTCTACTTCTCGTATGCTTCCCTTTTATATTTTGATTTTTAAAAGCCTCCTTATAAATATATATATGTACAATGGAATTAAAACAAATTACTTTATCCAGTTACATGTCTGTGTACATACCTTCAGTGCCACAAAAAATTCCCAGTGTTAATTAACCCAGAAGTCATAACCGATATATTTAATGCATCCTTTTTTATGCTCCTGTAGCAGTATTCAACTACTAACAACAAATTAATCATGTTATGTGGTGAAGCAACTATGCAGTTACCCATTTAATCAGTAATCAGTGCAATCATTTCCAACCCTAACTTCTGAGGTAGTTCTGATTCCCCTAACAGAAAAATCTGCACTGCAAAAACTAGCCTGACTAGCCTGACTCACATGCTCAAGTTCACTTGCAACTTCAGAAGTTTCGGTTGTCTCACTAGGGTTATATGTCCACATACATGTTTGAGTATGTAAATAAAGAACACTAGAACATCTGAAAGGTGCAAATCCAGTTGTTTTCCGAGAAGGGTCCCAGGGTTCAGCACTTGCTATGATTTTTCCATACTCATTTTAGGTTACATCTAGTTAGCACTATTCAGAAAAATTCATAAACTTTATCCTGTGAAAGCAGCTATTGCAACTTTTTCTTGGACAATGATTGTAATAACTCTTCCTAGAATCACAGCTAGGTCCCAGAAGGGACCTCTGGAGAGCATCTGCTCCAATCCTTAATTCCTATCAGTTCTAGTTAGATCAGTTTCTTCCGACTTGTCTATTTGAGTTTTAAGTATCTTCAAGGAGGGAGATTGCATGTGCAGCCTCTCTGGGAAACATGTTCCTGCATTTGATCACTGTCATGGTGAAAAAATATTTAATTGGATTTTCTGTTGTTGCACCTTGTGTACTCTTCTTTCTGTTAATGGTGCGCCTCCAAGGTCCAGCTCCATCTTCTCTATAGCTTTCCATTAGGTAGCTGACAACAGCAGTAAGATCTCTGTTTAGTTCTTATGACAGAACAAACCCATCTCTCCTTGTTTCCCCTTGTACATTATACACTCCATTCATTTTAGTGCCATCTGGTAGACTTGCTCCACTACATTAACATCTTCCCCCCACTGGGGCTCCAAGACTGGACACAGTACTCCAGCTGCAGCCTCACAACTGATAAATGAAGGGGATGAAGCACTTTCTTACCCTGCTAGTTACACTCATGTTACATTCTAGTTAGTCACCTTTGCCTAAGTGGTACTGGAATGGGTCTACCTGCTTCACTTGTCCTTAAAAGGGCTCCCCTCTCTACAGCTTAGATGGGAGCACAACAGGATGTAAAGCTAGCTCAGTAACCTTAAATTCCATCCTCTGAGGACAGGAGGACTATTTGTTGATTTGTTGCAGGATTTGTTTATTGTTGGGGGGGTTGGTGGGGGAGGGGAGTTGTTTTTTATTTCTATTTGCTACAGAGCAATCAGGCTATTTAGACTCATGCTACAATCTGGACTGCTTTCCAGTTCTAAACATTTAAGTTATCAACTCTCTTTGTCTTATTTTTTTTTTATTGCATAATATTTTTCACTGTTGGCAAAGAGCTGTGAGAGGTTTGAGATAGCTATGATGGCAGACAGCCTGTAAAACGTAAATCATGTGGATTACTAAAAGTTGAAATGGTAAAGAGTTTGCTTTTCTTGGCACCTAGCTGAAGAGTAACTATTTTGATAATAAAAGCTGTGGAAGAATAATAACTCACAGTAAATGTCTATGTTTAGCAGTTGTAGTCAGAAGCTTCGATTTTGCAGAAAACCCACACAGCAGAAGACATGAACTACAGCAAGTCATGCTCAATTGTATATATAATCCAATATGAGATGGAGCAACCTAAGACACAAATATAAAGTATGTGTCATACCAATAACCTGATATATCTTTGTTTGAATTGAAGTTGAAGGATTCTTTGAATGGTTTGGTGTTTTAATTTTAAAACTTTCACCAGTCTATCACAGATTTTCTGAGTGCACCCTGAGGTCTCTCAGACTCAGTGAAGGAAGATCATGTGCAAGAGGTTCAAGACAGACCTCCTGGAAAGCCACTATAGTAGTATGAGGTGGATCAAGAAATTTTTTGCTTATTGCCTCAGTGTACCCACTACACTCAATTTTTAAAGTCTCAGTGAAATGACTTAAACAGAGAAACAGCAGTCAATAGAAGTAGAAAAAAGAAGGGTTTGGAATACAGACTGTATGCTAGCATTTGAACTCAAAAGCTTGCGAGCACTGTTTCACACTTCTGGAGTGCCCTACTTCAGTAAACGTATTGATGAAAGAAAGCAGCAGTACGCTCTGTCAGGAAGTAGAACAGGATACACTGGAATATATAAATAACTCTCACACAGTAACCACTTATATTATTTTACTGTTGAAAGAAACTAACCCCTCAACTAGCTTTTACCCTGAAGAAACAAGAGCTCCCCAAGGAAGAGCCATTTTGGCTCTGAGGCACCAGACAGAATCACAGCACTACATCTGCAAGTGGGCCAGACAAAGTGCTGAAGGGCAGGAGTGTGATCCTGAACATTATCCCCATTCCTACCCCCCAAACAGTTGCTGCCTGGACATAAAGAAATTAAATTCAAAAACTGCTTTGATGTCCAAAAGGCACAGAAAGTTGCAATTATGCACAGGGCCAGGCGTCTGGGGCAGTACATCCAGTCCCGTCCCCGCCCCTGCCATCCTGCTGGCAGGAAGCAAAACTCCTCGAGGCAGGGAGAAGGGGAAGGAAACCCTGGAGGCCGCAGTTGAACCAGTCGAGACGAGACGTGCCAGGTACACTGAGGTGACTGTCTTGGCCAATGGGGATTAATGACCACAGTCAGATTTGACAGGGGTATAAACAGGGTCCCGCCGGAGGACAGGTTGGCATCAGTCCTCCTGGGAGCAGCGGGTCTGCGGTCCGGGACTCCGCCTTGGGCCAGGCACCAATTGACGTAATTCCTGAGGGAGAGAGCCCTCAGCTTGTAGGTGAGCTGTATGTGCATTTTGAGCCATCAATTTACATCTCAAGGATTCTTAAGTTGCCTGTGCAGTACTAATTCCTCTTACACCATCATGCCTGTGGTTTTATAAAACGTTACTGGACTTCTAACCAACTCTCACTGAAGAATAAACCTGAGCTTTAACTTCTGTTGGATTTGGTTATGAGTGCATCCGTAACATTATCCCCCATTCAGACTTGACTGCATGCTTATCATTCCCCTACGCAACAGCCTCTCACATCCACAAAACTGGGCTTTCCACTGTCTCTGGCTCCAGAGGACCTCCACACCATGCAAACTGCATTGCTGGTAACTACTTTATTGTAAAAGGTGGATGCCAATAGCAAATTCCCTTCATTCTTTCCAAAATGTATTGCTCTGGGACTTGGCCCTTCCCTGATCTCCACAGCCTGAGAGGGTTCGGCCTCCTCTCTCCACAGTCCTCAAATGACTGCCTGCAGGGCTGTTTATAGGAGGCTGATGCTTTCCTCCAGCCAGGGCAGGCAGTTCATGCTTGCGCGTCCTATAACCTGAAATGGAGTAGCTGGAGAGGAGAGGAAAGGTAGGTAACCCTGCCTCCTCTCACTGGCTCGAGGTCCAGCTCCACAGCAGAGCCAGTGCAGCCTAGTGTAAAATACAACCACAGCCACTAGAAAGCTCACCAGGAAGAAAGGAGTAGAAATCCCCTCTGGCCAAGGAACGGCTCTAGTCACTACTGTACTGCATGTAAAAGGGTATTTTACTCATTCTTTGAATCACCTCTTTCACACAGTTTAACAAAAAACAAATAAAATAAAATAAAATAAAAGTATCCACACTGTTTGGGGGGAGGAAAGAGGTGGGGAGAGAGGTATGCACTCCTGCCTTCACAAGAGTTTCTGGCTCCACTTTTTACAGTCTTGATAAAACCCTAGTGACTCCAGCCTGGTGACTGAGCAGAGGCTAAATGGACACTGACTGCACTTAACTGTCTCAGCTCCCTGGCTCAGCATGGCAGTAATCTTAGACTCCATTCCCTTTGCTGTATCACCTCTTACTGAAGTTGTATCAGGAGATTAGTTGCTGCATTATTAGCTGCTACATTACAGTCCCAGAATGTCAGCCAATCTGCAACAAATATGCAAGAAACAACCTCTCTGTCTCTATTCCATATGCTTAATACAAACCTTCCATACTGGGATAAATGTTTGTTTGCTTAGGGACAGCAGTCAGCAAAACATTTATTCCTATTCAAATTTCAGCAAACATCCAGAGGAAAGAAGTCCTCATCTTTCCATTTTTTAGATTCCTGTTCTATTCTTCTGTATTGTCTATGAATCTGTTTATCAACAGCTATTCAGAAATCTTTGCATCTAAGGCTATCAAAATTCTCAATGTCATAATGGAAACAGTAATAGAAATGGATTTATCATTTCCAGCAGTGCTATGTGGGAGTGGCTACTACTGCATATGACAGAGAGCCCTGAAATATTTAACACAATCTTAAGAATTAAGTAACATGGTCTCAGAAGCCTTTGTTATATGACAGAAGTGACTGCAAGCTGACCCCAGCTATTCAGAAAAATAAGTACAAGACAAGAATATCACTTTGTTTCTTGCTATTGTGACCCACCTGCAAGACAAAAACTTTGTTCTTTAAATATTTTGTATGGAAAGAAACCATGCAGTAAGAATAATATATTGGAAGCTAGCAATATTTGCCAGTTAGCATGCAATGGTAGCAGGCACAGCATGAACCAATTTGGGGAGTTGAGCATTCTATAAGTCACATAATGAGTGATTTTTTGCTGTCAATGGAATAAATATTTTTGTTATCTGTAATTTGTGTCTATATCTTTCTCTAAAACTTGTGGGTTTAGAGTAGTAAGTGGGTACATTTTGACAGTCTCTTTACTTTTATTAAACTCTCATTGCTAAAAATTGCTATTCTTGTCACAAAATGCATTAGTATTTTTTCTTAAGTCTTTTATGAATCATTACACTTATAAATATGACAGTATTCTAGCTCTAACAATCTCTAAATATTCCATATATCCTTCTCAAAATGTTGAAGTATTCACTTGCATTTATTAAAAAATGCTTCACAGAAGAATGTTTTGCTATATAAATATTCAGCAGATATGTCAGCTATCAGGTGTGAACTTTCAATATCTGCTTCATTTAACCCAGTGAATCTGTCCTGGCTGGGGGATTCAAAATGGTAACAATATCTGTTAAGGATCCAAAGCACAAATATGTGCTTTGATTCCACAAAATTCAGGAGAAGTAAATATTCTACAAGTATGGCAATCTGACTAAAAGCATATGATTGGGATGCTTTTTCTGAAAGTTTAGAGAGAAAAAAGAAAATAAAAATTGGTATTGATACAGATGTCAGAATACCAAATGAGGCCCAGTTTTTGAAAACAGAGGAACAAATTTAGGTATAAGGATCCATGTGCAGGAATCATATTCCTACAGTTTAAGTTAGACATAGAAGAAATTCTGCTTTTACTGCAGACTCAATAGGTTTTAAGATTTATAGAATTCTTCCCACAAGCAGAAATTGTTTCTTGGTTTACCACAGAAACACATACATTGAAAATTCTGCAGAATTTTAATTAATAAATAAAAATCTATAAAAAATATTTTTCTCCTCCAGAATTTCTACACTAACTCAAAACCATGAAATATAACATTCTTAACCCTTGCAAGGAAGCACACAGTATTGGTTAAGCCTAAGTAAAAAAAAAAAGCCCTTAAGAACATGCTAATGTTTTATTTGTTGCATAAGGTTAAGTTCCAGCTGGTAGGAAAAAAATAAAAGGCATTAGCATCAGGAAAAATACACTGAGCATTTATCACTTGCCAGCCAAAATTCAGCATCAACTGGCATTTCTGAAAACACTTTGCATTTATAAGAACATGCATACCAAAGAAATTATAGCACTCCCTGCTCTCTATAATCCTTCCTTACCAGATACACATACAATTTGAATTATAATAGCCATTTCCTAATTATTCTGTAACTCAGTTTCTATTTAGAGCACTCTGAGAGGCTTTGCTCTTGCTATGAAAAACATACTCAAGCCATCTCATCACATTTACTGAGAGCTACCATTGCCAAGAACTAGGCACATAAAGCTCTTTCCTATACAGTCAAGAAGAGGGATCTACATTTTTATGACTTGGGTATCTCAATCTGCCTGAGGCTATGGAAAAAGGAAATGAGGAAACACAACAGTAGCCAGACATAAGAAATTACATGAGTGAAGACTATGAAGGCTAAAATAGTAATTACTGGTCAGAAAGCCTATGGATTATTTTCTAAATCTTAGAGCTTTATATTGAAAAAAAATTTAAACAGTTAAACATTTTCTGAGAAGATGGTGATTCAGTCCTCAAAGTGCCTTTCACAAAGAACAGTCTAAGGCCCTGAGGGATACATCTGGGAGAGCAAGACACATCCAACATCTGAAAGAATGAAAGGGACTCAGGTGAATAGACTGGGCATTGTTTCCCTGGGATGTAACACCTCTGAGTGAATAAATGGGGCGTTTTAATACGCTGTTTTGAATTAACCATTGGTCCCAGAACCCTATAGAGAGGCTTCTGTCAGACATCTGTTTCCAGGCTCCAGCACAGGAGCAAGTCAGCGGTCCCCAAAAGTTCAAGTGCAGGATGGTACAGGGTTTAGGCATAACACTGCAGTTTGCAGATGGGGTGAAAGGCTGCTTATTTACATAGAATGTTTGCAGCCAAAAATAAAGGTCATTGCTCTGTGTTAAATAATCAGGAGTCCTAAAGATATGGCACAGACAGGAGGCGGAGGCTGATGTAGCTAATATCATGGTTTGTCATTACCAGAACAAGTAGAACAAACAGAAAAGTCAGCAAGGGAAATTGCAATGGATATGTTTTCCAGGAACACAAGGTATTATGCATATATGTATATAAGTGTGAGGAAGAAGCTCAAAGGGAAAAAAGATAGATAGAAGTTAACAAGGCATGGGGCAAAAGAGTGATGGAGTGAAAAAATAGAATAAGCATGAAATCAGAAAGCCTAAGCAATGGAGAAGTAGACTAAAAATATACGTATCTATATATCTACACACATATAGACCATACATAAAGTGATCAGCAAAAAATCTTACTGGAAATGAAAGGAATTTTGTACATAACTAAAGACCACTCACAAAAGATTTGCAAGTAGATGTCAAAGATAGAGACAGCATGGAAAAACACTGGAGGGTTTGTAAGGTGACGTAAGAGGTCAGAGCTGACTGTCTTCCCCATGTTAGTATTTACCACTGTAGGAAAAATGAAAAAGATATGTAGAAGTTGAGTGAAATAAGAAAAATATGAACAAATGAGAAGAAATCCAAAATAAAAGACTGGAAATGGGTCTAAAAAATAGAAAAAGAAATATGAACCCAAATACAGTAATGTGCTAATCAGAAAAGGCAACAAGCAGACTGCAGGAATATTTTACTTCTATCTGCATTTAAATCTTATGAGGATTCATATTTTTTCAGGGTTTTTTATGTTTTTGGGGGGTCACCATTTACCAAGTCTTTCTTAAGAAATGTCCAACTGAAACTAGCTTTTCCCCTTTAACTTTGAAGGCTACTTTCTTTTACTTTATTTGCCTCATTTTCAGCACTTTCCACTGGTCAAAATCAAGTCTGGCTGAGCATGTTTCCTGCAGTCATCTTCTGGCTTTGGAGACTGTTTTCTGACAGATGTGAGAATCCTCTGACCTTTTAGCTTTAGAATGCTTCACAATGAATGATTTAAACATTCTTCTCTAGTCTTCCTTACACAAATACATCAAAGTCACTACTTGATGCTAAGAGTTTTACCTACAATGAAAATAAATAATTTATTCTATTTATTGCTATTTCAAGTTTTCTACACTATTCTTTACAGGGAAAAAAGAAAAGATCAGCTATGACCCAGTTGCCAGTAGCTACCTATCCACAATACACCTGTACAAAAGCTCTAGCTGTTCCTGGAAGTTTTAGTAAAAAGGAATATGAAAAAAAAAAAGAGAACACTTTAGGAAGCTGATTCTGCTCTGATTTACATCAGAGGCAGAGCTATCATAAAATATAATGCTGGAAGATGAGGGCATATGGGTCCCTCAGACCCATGACCCAAGCTGAACAGAGTTTCTTTTAGCAATTCATAGGCACATTTAGAAGGCTTCATCAAGGCCAGAGCGCAATTTCTGGATGAGGCAGCAAGTCTATTGCAATGATTCTCCTGTGGTATTCTCCATATGGACATGTTTTGCCTTGGGATAAATCCATGGCCTTCTTGGAGTATATTTAGAACTAGTTTTGGACTGGACCTTGCACAGTTTTTGTTAAAGAAGCAACATATTCAAGGCAACACAAACAGACAAGCAGAAGATTGGAAGACTGAATTTACTGTCCTTATTTTTGCACACTGCCTCAAAGGAAATCACATATTAGCCAAAGTTCTTTTTTTTTTCCCCTTAATCCATAGCAGTGTTCCTTTAAACTAGTCCAGAAGAGAGTAACTTTTCAGGTTTTTCATCTACAGGCAATCTTCTCACATAGTGCTTCCCCTTGCAGTTCACAGGTGATCCTCCATTTCCAGAAGCATCATCCTGTGGCCTGTGCGCCAGCTAAATGCTGAAACAAAGGCAGTGCACGTTTTTTTTCTTCATGGGCTACTGTGAATCAGTTTGATTCTTTATAAAGACTTAGAGAAACAAGAATTGTCCTAGATCTATCTTCTGTTAATGATAGCTCCTAAGGACCATTAGAGCAGTACAGTATTAGGGAATTGCAAAATCATCAGCCAAGTAGCAGTTGTGGCTTTGCAGCCATCAGTTACCATGGAGAAAACACTGAGGCTCCCATACAGGTTGTGTCTCACTCTTGCTGCTTTGGTGTAGCACACAAAAGGAGAGATGGGGTAAGGGGAGTGCTAGTATATAGCATGTCGGTTTAGTCTCTTTCCTCTTCTATGTTTTATCTAGTTTTCTAGCAAATATCCACATGTAGTCAGAGACAGGAAATTTTTAGGTTTTGACATAGAACAGAGAACTGACATAAAGAAACTGGCAGCTGTGGCCCATAATGATTCTCATTCTGTTAATTGTTAAAACCATTATATTAGCTTCATGAGGTTTATGAGTCAGAAGATTTTATATATTTTACTTTGCGAGTTGCAGCAAAACCAGCTCCTACTGGATGTTGAAGAAAATTCATAAAGCATGTGCAGAACATGTTGCACATCATACCATCACAGAAAAAGTTTAGGTTGGAACACAGCAGTCGGGGTCAAGTTGTTCAACTTCCTGCTCAAAGTAGCACTAACTTCAAAGCAAAATCAGGTTGCTTAGGCCTTGTCTACAGGTCCTTTGTACGTACACACCATTCACAGATGCCTTTTGATTCAGGTCTCAAAGCCTCCAGGGACAGAGATCCCACAACCTCTCCGAGAAACCTATGCCACTGCTTAACCCACCCTCATTGTAAGATTTAGTCTCATTAGATGATGAAGCAGTCTTTTCTCTACACATTCTTTCCGTTGTTTCAGTAACAAAGGAAGAGGAAAGATAACAGAGCAAACGATAGTGAGAAAATATAAATTAATAGACTCATAAAATCATAGAATCGTTTAGGTTGAAAAAGACCCTTAAAATCATCATGTCCAACCATAAACCTAACACTACCAAGTCCACCACTAAATCATGTCCCTAAGCGCCTACACCTACATGTCTTTTAAATACCTCCAGGGATGGCGACTCTACCACTCTCTTGGGCAGCCTGGTCTAACGCTTGATAATCCTTCTGGTGAAGAAATTTTTCCTAATCTCCAATCTAAACCTGCCCTTGAACAACTTGAGGCCTTTCCTCTTGTCCTGTCATTTGTTACTTGGGAGAAAAGACCAACACCCACATCACTACAACCTCCTTTCAGGTAGTTGTAGAGAGCAATAAGGTCTCTCCAGAGTGTCCTTTTCTCCAGATTAAACAAGCCCAGATCCCTCAGCTGCTCCTTATAGGACTTGTTTTCTATACCTTTCGCCATCTTTGTTGCTCTTCTTTTGATGCACTCCAGCACCTCAATATCTTTCTTGCAGTGAGTGGCCCAAAACTAATATTGCTAATGAATAATATGTACCTGGAGACTAGTGTGCAGAGCCAAAATTGTTGCACCAATGTACTCTTATATTTGCCTGATAATGGAACATATACACCATACAAATGCCAGTAGACCTGGATGTCAGCCACTACACGGTGAGAAAGCACCAGACAGGTACTTGAAATCTCCTGAAGGGGGAAAAAAAAGTCTAATAATGTTGGAAACATTATCAGTGGGAACCTCCACTGTGGATGATCAACCTTTTCTTAGCTCTTTTGGGGGGGGGTGAGGGAAGTCTTTCGCATTCACATCCTTTCATTTTACAGACAGAAGATTCACTGAATAGCAATGAAAGGAACGCTTCTTTCTCTAATCAGTTCCTCTTTTTCACTCCAAATATGAACAGGACAGATATGTCCAGTACCTACATTGCCCTTTGCATTCCATTTCTTCCAACAATTCCTTAATATTTTATGGCCTTTTGACTGTCTCAGAGTTGTTCTATTAAGCAAAGTATCCCTAGGATCTGCTCTTTAGCAATCATAAATAATCTGGGAAAGATAGTGAGTAATGCTTTAAAAAACCTTGCAAATAATAAAATATATTTTAGAAACCTGACTGGAAGGAGCTTCAATAGCATCTGGCAATCGTGACTACCTACAGAAGAAATAGCACACAGAAAATTTCACAACAAGGAAAAGAAATATCTCTAACTATACCTATTATTATCTCTTACAAAGGAGACATAGAAAACATTGGTGATAATTCTCTGAAAGCATTACCTCCAGGTCTAGTAGTAGTTAATACACAAATTTCTAGTACACTAACTACTTACTTACGGGAAAATGTGTTAAGAATCATTCTCTTACACTTGTTTTTTCCCTCTACACGTGTTATCAACCACTGCTAGAGATAATACAGTTTCTAATTGGGTTTTGGCCTGATTCAGTTCTCAGAGAAAGAAGCAAACCCAGATTAAATGGGATGTGCAAGTGAAGAGGAGACCTAAAGCATCTTTATCTCCTCAGTAGAAACTGCAGTGTTGCAATGTTCTGCCTGCTTCCTCAAGAGATCCTTTACCAACCATCCCAATTGTTCCTGCTATACCTCTTCTAATTAAAAAAGAATAGGTAGCCAGGAGAAGCAAGTGAATCTGATTTCTCTTCCGCCAAGTCTGCTTATCTCCTTTTCCTCCATACCTCTCAACTTCAAGCCCTATCTATAACACAGTCCTTCAAAGGTGGCAAAGCGATCCAAACAAGGCAGGCTACCTTGGGTAGGTCACAGGGGTTATCTACACTATGGGGGTGGTACAGCCTGCAGCAGGCCCCGCAGTCTGGTCCTCTGACTATGCAAAGCAGAGACTGTGCTCAGTCTCTGAGCTTCTTCCCAGGCTGTGTAACTCCATTCCCTTTGCATGGAGTAGCCTAAGAGGCTGTTAGAGCATAGGAAGAAGATAAAACTCCACTGTGATCTTCTTGAGACTAGAACAAAACAGGGCAAGCAGAAACCATGTAGGTGACATTCTTGCCAATAAATTCAATGGCTAAACACCATTGTGGTGTTCAGGCGAAAAAGGGCTTGATTAGCTAAGGTGATCACTTGCCTTCCTGGCCTTCATCTTCTACCTGAAAAAATATGAGAGAAAATTTTCCTATGAAATAGTCTTTCACAGGCTAACAGCTGAGGTGGGAACCCACCCTATTCACAGGCCTTTAAAATTCCATGCTCTTTTTAATTACCTCATGTCCCATTTATGTCCACATTGAGGCCATGTAAATGAAGAAGAAGCTGCAGAAATAAAGTAGAAATCTAGGACACCAAGTAAGTGTGGCTGAATTAAAACTAGAGAAAAATCCCATCTTGTGTTGGTGAAAAAGAAAAAAACAACAATCAGAAAGATTCCTGCCTCTTCTAATCTTTATATTGGAAATTGCACTGAAGCTTCAGCTGCATAAAGGTTATTGACAATTCTTCCACTAGTAATATTGAAAAAGAGCTGAACTTCAGAGTCCTGGCTGCAACTGCCATTTTATGCCTTTGTTGCTTTTAGTCTATTTTAAGTGTATTACATCATGTGCAACACAAGGGACTCCAGAAAATGTATCTGGAATTTGCACTGGTTTGTGTCATTTAAAAGCTGAAGGAAATAAATGCCTTCAGATTATATTTAGAACAAAAGCTCCTTTATTGTAAAATGTTTCATTAAATTGCTGCCCTTATTTCCTCTTTATTCATTGGTTACTATTTTTCTACAGCATAATCCATCAGGTTACAACATTATTCTTTTTCAGTGACTTTTCTGCTACACTAGACCTGTTGTGATCTTTTTCTCGGTATATTTCTTACATGTACAGTGCTTAGCTTTGTTTCACTATGCTGAAATATTAAAGTCAAGAGAATAATCTAGTGCACAATAAATATGTTAGATCTTTTTAGGTCCTGACTTTTAGCTGGTTTAAATTAATATAATTCTGTGGCAGTTCATATAATCATAATTATTTAAATTAGCTACTAGGTTTCATAAATATTTTCTTAAACATTCAAAATATTTTAAAGCCTAAAAATAAAGGCTAAAATTCCTGTCTCCTACCAGAATTACACTTGTCAAGTCTCATCAGACTCTTGCAGAAGTGCTCAGAGCACAATTCCGACAAGCAGAGCAGCGTATTTCTTACAGATGATGGGCCATGCTGCACTTTCAGTCAATTTTCTAGTTTCCTTGCAAGTACAGGGTTTTTTTCCCACTAAGTCCCTGTTTAAATCTCTGTGAAGGTCACCTTCAAAATTAAGATACTGGAAAGCTGAAGAGGGATCTTCCACAGAGGACTGCAGAGACTTCTGAATGTTGTTTTTGGTGTGAATGGATTCTGTCTGACCACAATTTTTGTTCTATGTTTATTTAATGAAAGCATACAAGGCCCAAGGAAATAAACTGGGGACCGATGGTCAAAATGCTGACAATACAAATTAGTAATCAGGTGAAAGGCGTTTAAACTCTGGCAATCACATCCAATCAAGTGGCTACATATATGCCTAATTTCTCAAATAAAGTTGTGCGAAGGGAAGAGAAAACAGATTATCTTACTATTCATAAATCTCGGAGGTCTCTCTGATTTACAGAAGCAATTTTCTCCTGAGCACTAGTAATTTTTGAGGAAGTGCTGTTAAGTAATTATTCAAAGATATTTAAGGAAAATAAAACATAGAGAAGTAACATAGGTAATTTTTTTTTAAATGAAGCTAGAATATTCTTAAGGAAGCATGATCTAGCAGTTCTATAATGCTATGTAAAATAATTTAACTAATTTGAATACTGCTCTTGTACTAAATTCTACAGAACAAAATAAGATGCAGTCACTTTTGAATACATATGAAAATAATGGGGAAATAATTATAACTATTCATTAAATATTCCTATACTAGGGAAGCCCTGGTTTTAATCATAATTAGTAAAGAAGATGGATCTACAGGCTTGATTCTTCAACAGAGAACTTGCAGGTCTTTTATCAGTGTATGGTTATAAGTGCAAAAAAAACCCACCCTAATGCACTGTACAATTCTGTGAGCAAGAGTTCTATAAACTTTGAATGTTACTTTCTAGAACTGTGGCTGCAACTGCTGTTACATTGGCACATTTACAAAGCCAAGTGTGCTCTTGGTGGATAATCACCTCTGATCATCTCTCTACAAGTCACAACTGGCAACTGCTAGCAATGCCCATCACTCATATTCAAAAAAACCAGAACCTGCTTGCTATGCTATTATAACATTTATTTGGCAATATCCAAGATGTAGGTTCTTATATGACTGACTTTAAGACTGCCCCATTCAACTGCTTAGTCCCACAAAAAAGCATCTTCCACAGGTGAAGGTGGATTTTCTTCAGAAAGTTTATTTAAATATGCCACAAGTGACTGTAACATCTCTTGATGTCCCCCACACTCCTCTTTCTGTAAAATTTGCAGAACTGTACCATCACATCTACTGTAAACTAATTTCTCGGAGACAGGCCCTTCCTACTTCTTGCCAGAAGGTGGAAAAACAAACAAAAAAAACCCCTCAAAACAAACAGACTGAGACTGTATCATTACCCCACCACCACAGGTCTTCTAACTTCCCAAATCATTACCCCACCACCACAGGTCTTCTAACTTCCCAAAAGACCCTTAAAAGACCATCCTTTTCATCCAATCTATTAAATTATGTTGCTGCTATTCTTCCTAGTGCTTTAATAAATGACCAACAATTCTTAAAATACATTATTTTCCCATCTATATTAAAAGAAAACAGAGTGTGTCTAGGAGCCAAGACCTCAACTAATCACATGATAACATGTCTTCACAAAAGTGCATGGTGAGTACCCTCACTTCTTTTCCCCTTTTTGCCTGCCAAGAAGCTCCAAAGATGCCACTGACAATATGAAGTGATCCATTTCCATCAGGACTGAGAGGAGCAGTGTACACAAATGCCAACTTGTGCTGTCTCTCTGAGACGCCCTGTTACCCTCACCCACTACAGGTAACAGCAGCCATCATGACTGGCAAGAAACAAGGAGTAGAGAAGAGATGGGATTTACTGTTCTGTCGTGGGGTTCACACACACACAGTTGACTTGAGATAAAGTTGGAGACCTCTGGATGTAACACATTGCTGCTGGTGTTGTAACTCTTGTTCTTCTTCCATTTCTGCGCTACAACAAGCAAATAGTTAAGGGGGAAGCTACCTAGCCTGACTCATGAAGCCAGAGATTGAGTTAATTTTCTTTCTGTGTTTCCTTACAAAGGAAAGAAACATTCCACAGCAGGGGTAGAAATGACAATTTCTATATCTAGTTTTAGCCATTTTAAAAAAAAACAACTGTGATACTGGAATTTCATAGCTTATGAAACATAAGGGGGGAAAAAACCCAGAAAATCTTATAAAAGCCCTTCAGTTAATTCAGTGATATCATTTTTTACCATGCATAATTTAGATCCTTACAGCAAAGCTGTTTTTCATATACGAGTTATTTTAGATATCATTCTGTATATGTTATATGTGCATAGATGTGTCTCTTTGTGGTTTAAACATATTTTTTTTTTAAAGGCTAAAAATCCCATAACTACACAATATTGGTAAGACAAAAAAACTGAAAAACTAAAACAGTAAAGAAAGTTTTGTAGGCAGAAGTCTAAGATTAGATGAGAACATCTGTATCTTTAGGCACATGAATAGGAAGTGTGGCAAGTTTGAATTTTGTTGAGATATGGTATTTCCAACATTTCTATCCCTAAAGAAAAATGCACCCCTTGAGCTGATCCTGCAATATCATCAGCATCAGGATGTAATACTATCTAAAAGGTATTAACCCTTCAAAAGAGTAGGGGAATACAGCACATGAACTAAAAAGTTTCTCAAAGTCTAAAATGCACCACTGGTGCAGAAATCTCCAGAGGAAGGTGGGTTTTTTAAATTAATAATTTCACACGGAGGCCTCAGTCATTTGGAGAGCATAGTGCTCTGCACAACGGAGAGCAACACAGAGATAACGGAGAGTTCTCAGAACACATCATGGCACAAGATTTGAAGCTGAGTTCTGGATGCAATCTAATCATGTTAGCTCAGCTTTGTAACTCACAGCTAATGAGTTATAACTAGTCATAGCTTGTTAACTCAGGTGCAGGATTGGGGAATGCAGGTGGACTGCACCTGGACCTAGACTGGCTTGTACCCAGTTATATCCAGCAGCTCTGCACCTGCTGCACGGAGGCTCTGGCAGAATAACCACAGCTGCAACTGCCCTTGCCAGGGTGTATTATTTCCAGTTCTGCTTAGAACACATGGTTTCTTATTACATGAAAACAGAGAGCCTGATGCAATGAGGGTCTTCGAAACACTAATTTAGTGCAGACTAAATGCTATGATTTCCCTGAGCACCTGAGCTTACTGATGCCTTCGTCTTCACTTCAATTTGTCTCATGGATCTGAATACTTAAATCTGCCTATGCAAAGAAGTTGCTAAGTAAAACTAGCTATATAAGATGCCCAGTCAAAGACAGTAACAGAACAGGTAAAATACACTTTCTTTGAATGTGGAGAAAGAGGTTATAGAATTAGTTGGGTTGGAAGGGACCTTTAAAGAGTGTCTACTCCAACCCCCTGTCATGAGCAGGGACATCTTCTACTAGGTCAGGTTGCTCAAAGCCCCATCCAGCCTGGCCTTGAACACCTCCACAACTTCTTTGGACAACCTGTTCCATTGTATCACCCAGGCCTTCTCTGCAGGGCTGCTCTCAATCCATTCATCACCCAGTCTGTACTGATACTGGGAATTTCCCCAATCCAGTTGCAGGACCTTGCACTTGGCCTTGTTGAACTTCATGAGTTTTTCACGTAGGCCCAACTTCTCAAGCCTGTCAAGGTCCCTCTGGATGGCATCACTTCCCTCTAGGGTATCAACTGCACCGGTTCAGCTTGGTGTCAGGTTGTGTATTCATGTTCTGAAACATATTTAAGTTCTGCAAAATATACTAAACGTTGCTTTTGTACCTGTGCGGTTCCAAATTGGTCTATGTCTTTAGCAGGTGCAAGCAGGCTATTTTATAAGCTTACAGGTATGGACGCAATTAAAGGGACTGTGCACTAAGCCTAGTCATCAGACCTCTGGAGCATTTATGCATGCATTGTCAACCTTAATTTAATGTCCTGGGGGAATAAGAGAAGGCTGATTGCTCTCCTGTATGAACAGCCCAGGTAGCTCATTAATGGAGCTGCACTGCCTGTTTTGTCACTCTGCTCACAGTGCCTTAGGCAACAGAGACAAGAATAAAACTTAAGAAAAACAAACAATTTGGAGAACCTGCCAAAAAACATTACTGTGACTTGTGCATGGCTGTTTTCCATCACTATCAACTATCAGAGCTCATATCTGACATAAAAAAGGCCAGTAAGTTGGCATGTTTCTCAGCCTGGTGAGCAGTCAAGGACATCAAAATCTTTCTGGTGCCTCACAATACGCATGACCCTGAGAGAAGAAAAAGAGAAATTGGATAACTAATGGTAAAAGAATAAATCTTAAAATATAAAAAAAAATAGATTTAAAACAGTGGGGTGAAATTGAGGGGATACTTCTCAAATCCTAATTCTTATGTTTACCATGCTGCCACATTTATTATAGTTGAACTGTGGGAAAAATCCATGAGACCACACTGCTAGCAGCTGCTGTTAAGCTGCTGGACAAAGTCTATAATCATAAGCCATCAAGTAATACAAGGTAATTTATTTTACACTCAGTGCTTAGCATTGCTACTTTTACTTCTAGAAATAGCTTTGGCTCATTTGGGCAACAAATTCTACTTTTGATTAAATTAACTGCTTGAGACCTGATTGATGTGAGAGTTTGAACAGACAGCAATTGCCAACCTGGGTTGCTCATCAAAAGCTTGCATTTAGAAAACCTGTTCATTCATTGTATGAGAAGTTTTTTGCTCTGTGAAGAGGTGTGGTACATAAAACTGTGACTAGCCACGACCATCTTTCAGCAAAGACACAAAGATAATATGCTAAGATGGAAGAATTTTAATTACACTGAACTCAGCTATAAGGTATCTGTTTCTTGTGTTTTCATCCAGGAGAGACAGAAAAAGCAAGTACTGTAATCAATGTCAAAACTCTCATAATAAAAGTTCTGAGGAACTTTGAAGGCCCGCGTTTTGTAAATTATGGTTCCTCAGAAGCAGGCCACCCCCTGACACTAATTATTTCTTTTTTTTTTCAGTGATACATTTGAAGGATGATTAGATCCTCTAATCAATTTGGTAATCAGTAGGATTAATTTTTCTCTTGCCCCATGAACTGCTTTTGTAGAAATACTAATGACTGCTAGTGGTGGAGGCCTTCTGCACTCATACTAAAAAGTCAGGTTATAGGGTAGCAGCTGAGGTAGACTATTATGAAATTATATGTAGCTGTACTAATTACAGATTATAATTACAGCACTATTAATGCACTGTTCTATAAATTTCCATAATGCTAAATGTGATTGCAGATTACACTACAATCTCTGTAGGTATGATCAGGGAAGTAACTTTACTCATTCAAGTATTTTAATGTGAACAGTTCAAAACTTGCGAGACTTTGCAGGACTGAGACCCAAGAGCCTCATCCTATACCCACTACGAACTTGGAAAAGAATCTTTATCTGGAGACTAGGGAATAGCAATAAGTCTGTCAGTAATAAACAGACTGTCCTTTTAAAAAGTATAAATACAACAATTATAAACTGAAAGAGAAAACAATGAGAGAAATGAACTTCTAAATGTGCTGTGGTAAAGGCTATTTCATCATTTTACTTCCGTGTTTTCTGATCTGAGGGTGTTTGTGTTATACAAGACAATACTGCAAGTACCTCCTGAACTAAACTAAGGTAAGAATTCAGTTGAGATTTCACCACCATTACATAAAAATCTGACCTATCAAGGAATTCATCTGAGTTATGGAGTTGATTACTGGATTTTAGTTTGTATCTCTTCTAAGAACAGAGATGAACTTGCTCAGTACGCCCTGTCCAATACTCCAATCTCATTTACCTGTGTTAATCCCATTAAGTGAGACCTGCTAACTTCATCAGTTGGGATATGGACTTACAAGGGTGTAAATCAGATGAGAGTATTGTTTTCTAATTTTTCCACTCTGTTTACAGAAATAAATGGTTGGAACAAGTCCTTATATGTCAGGAAGGTAACATATGCTCTCCTATAGGAGGAATCTCTTAGCAAGGAGCAATTGCAAATTACTGAAAAATACATACAAAGGAAGCTCAATGTCATGTTGCTATCCTTACAATAGCTGCAAATACAGCCAATGGAAACAGGTACATCTCAGCGTACCTCAAAGACAACATTTTCTTTGGGACCTATTAACAAAAGAGCTAGAAAAGTAACAAAAAGGAACCACTGCCTGGCTTACTGCCATATATGTCAATGATTTTACAGAAACCAGCAGCTACGAGAAAAAGAATCCCATAGCTTATTCATCACAAGGAAGAAATGTAAAAGAACAGAATAAATTTTAAAAGATTCACTCAACCAGCATCATGTTTTAATTAAAGAAAGTAAGAAAGACCATGGCAACATACAGGACTCCTTACATACCATGTAGCTTAGAAGAATTACCAAATGTGCAAATCAATACCTGTCTGCCTTCACAGAACAATGCAGGTGGTTTCACAGTTAAAGTGCTTTTGTAATGAGCACATTAGAGCCATTGACACTTTGAGAGTTAAAGCTGTTTCAGGAGTTCTGACCAGAAATTTCTTTGCAGCAGTGAAGCAAAAAAAAGATTAAAAAAAATTATTCATCTCTCCATTCTATAAGGATGAGGTGTAAAATTTTCCTTATCAGCCCTACAACCCCTCAACTTCCCCAACAAATTCTGGGAGCAGAACTAACCCTATTATGAATAGATGCTTTAGTTTTCCATACTCATCTCTGGAAACCTGACACAATCAAGATGGATTGGATTACTGAGCAGAATCTGTTACTCATATACTATGACCCCAGTGCATCTGTGGATCTGTGCTGATCCACCCCCTACATGCCCTGTGCACTCACAACAGATCCAACCGCATTCCAGACCAGCTGGATTCATTGTCCAGTCACACTACTCATGTTTAGTGCTCTATTGCAGAGGTGGTTAAATCAGATAATCACACAAATGCGCCATGCTGTCACATTAAAAGGTACAGATAGGAGGCAAAATCTTCCTGTAAAAGTATGAAAAACTCATTCTGAATGGGCTTCTACTACCAGTTCTCTGAGCCCTGAACTCAGAGCTTATGCATGAGTCCCTGAGAAATTAGACTATTTCTGATTAGTCTGCCCCTACATGTTTCAAGTTATTATGGTAAATACGATATACACTCCTAAATCACACTGTTTAGAAAAAGCAAGCAACCTAGGAAACCACTGCCCTCCAAATAGAAAATCATTCCTGTTTGCCACAACTAGTAACAGTAGGAACTGGGAGAACTGGATGATACAGTTAAGTGAATGACAATAGAGACTGTAGGTTTTATTTCTTAAACCCTTCGTTATGATATAAATTAGAATTTCAACAAATGCTAATCCATGACACTTGGATTCATAATGTGTTTCCTTCCAAGTCTCTTCTTATAGTTCCCTCTCACCCTTTTTTTTTTTTTTTTTTTTTTGAAAGTAAACAAGGAGGTCTAGCAAAAATCCAAGCAAGCTACAGATTAATTACTTCAATAAAATATACAACTGGGACTGCCCAGGACTGAGACTAGGAAAAGAAAACTATATCCCCAGCAGCCATAGTGACTATTCAGTTGTCTGTTGAATATTGTCAATATCTCCCATCCTTAAACCTCAGCAACAGTTGAATGATACAGGAGGACATGTCCACAGGGAGAGTTGTAGAAAGACTTATATCCTTTCTATCCACTCCTTGAGCCCATCAGATACAAGTCAGCTCTAACCCAGAAGCTACATAACCATGCCAACACAGCACTAAGTTGAAGATAGCATGCCCTACTTCTTAACAAGGTACATTATTTTTACCTCTGGCTTTCCCTCATGTTAATATAGCCTTTAGCTGCCTGGTTTGCCTTTTTTTCATTCTGCAGGAGAGGAGGACACATAACTTTTGCTCTCAGATTGACACACACTAAGATATTTCTTGTTCTTGAGTAGTTTCTGCCAGTCAGTAACTAGCCTAGATCCACAGCCTGCAAACATTTGTTGTTTATGGTGCCTACTGATTTCATTGTCAGCAGCTCCAGGAACAAGCCTTAGTAATGTTTTGAACATTCACTTCGTATGAAGAGTCACCCTTGTACAAGTTTTCTTGACAAGACTACGAGATACCCATTTAAAGAGAGAAAAAGAACATATGTGTTCATAATCTTACCAAGGTACTATTCATTAGAAAACTTGCATAAGCAATATTTTAATACAGCAAAACCCATTTAATTTCACGATTTCATTTAATTTCCTAAATTTGAGATCGTCTAAGTATAGGGTCTTGTATGTGGGCAGAAGCTAGTTGATCTTTATAAAATTAACTTTGGAAAAGCTCTTCAATTTCATTTTCATATATTAATGCTCAAAGGTTAAAAAAATGTGAAAATGGCTTTTTAAATTATGAATTGCATGTTTAAAAGTGGAATTTTTGTTTATTAGCTACTTCAGCATTACAACTGTAAGAAAAGGTCTTCTGAAAAGACTGGAGTTTCATTCAGCACGTGGAAAAAGTATTTAATGCAAAAAAATATTTTGAAAATAATTCTTTCTTTTTTGTATATTCTTAATACTAATATAAAATATTGCTCCTTCCAGTATCTAGAAATTTTATATATCACATTATTAACTACAAAGACACAAAATTAAAAATACTTTAAAAAGCTAATATTTAATGTATTTATATTGAAATTATAATATTTATTTTTGCTGCAGATTAATTTCTGCTTTTTTCATAGAATCATAGAATTATTTAGGTTGGAAAAGACCATTAAGATCACCAAGTTTAACCATAAATGTAACACTGCCAAATTCATCACTAAACCGTGTTCCTAAATGCTACACCTACACGTCTTAAATACCTTCAGGGATGGGGACTCCATCACTTCCCTGGGCAGCCTGGTCCAGGGCCTGACAACCCTTTTGGTGGAGAAATTTTTCCAGATATCCAATCTAAACCTCCCCTGGCATAACCTGAGGCCATTTCTCCTCATCCTGTCACTTGGGAGAAGTGACCAACACCCACCTCACTACAACCCCCTTTCAGGTAGTTGTAGAGAGTGATAAGGCCCCCCCTCAGCCTCCTTTTCTCCAGACTAAACAGCCCCAGTTCCCTCAGCCGCTCCTCATAAGACTTGTGCTCCAGGCCCCTCACCCACTTGGTTGCCCTTCTCTGGACACACTCCAACTCCTCAGTGTCTTTCCTGTAGTGAGGGGCCCAAAACTGAACACAGTACTCGAGGTGCGGCCTCACCAGTGCCAAGTACAGAGCACTCTAATGTCCTACTTTAATTAGGCCAAATTCAATAGGGGTGGCAAATTAAAATTAAAGCAATAAGTTAGAGCTCAACAGTAGTAACCCCTCTAGTAACTGTCAGCATAAAGCTCACTTCTGGAGGAACCAAATTGTCCCTACAAGTGGGAAGAAGGAAAAGAGGGCTTCAAGGGAATAAGAAAAAGAATAAGAAACTACAGCCACTATCTTTAAAGCAAATTCACTATTTTCCATGGCAGAAGAAAAGACACATTCCTTTGGGCTTGCCTTTAAGCATAGTACATGCCACAGCCAGTATAAATATAAATATAAACCAACAACAACATAGCATAAATTTAAATAAAAACCTAATTTTTCCCCTAAGAAAGAAGAACAAGCAAGACATTTGAAATGTGCCTGAATAACTAGCAAGAAGGCAGTACAGAACTTGGTTAGGATCAAACATGGCATTTGCTGTCAATATTCACACAGCAATGCTTCAGACTCTGCATGTTCTTAAACTAGAGACAATACTGGCAACTGTTTCAACACAAGTGTATTTAAAAGACCACAGAATCATCAGGGAATGGCTAAGGGTGGAAAAGACCATTGGAGGTCACCTGGTCTAAACCCCCTGCTCAAGCAGGGCTACCTACATCCAGTTGTCCAGGATGATGTCCGGATGGCTTCTGAGTATCTCCAAGGAGGGAGACTCTACAACCTCCCTGGGCAACTTGTGCCAGTGTTCAGTCACGCTCACAGCAAACAACAGACAAGCATCCGCATTGACAAACAATACTTCCTTGCCACACCATTTACAGCTGTGGTTGTCAGGTGAAAAAAATAGCACCCTTGTAAGATGACTTATTTACTTGAAATGCTCCATATTACCACAAGTCCCTGGTTCATCCAGTTTAACCATGTTTACCACCATGGAGAACATAATCCTTTGTGAAGCTTCAGTGGGCATGCATTTGATGCTGTCACTGACCTGTGCCATTCTGTTGCATGCTTCTGTTTTGCCTCTCCATTTCTTTTGGGGTTGATTTATACCCTTCAGATTTTCCTTGTGAGTTGCTTGGATATATTGAGTTTTTCAGGATTACGGTACCAGTCTTTGACATGAAGGTAGGACTGATCTTGCAAAATTCAATCTTACAAAACACTGGTATCTCAATAGTTTCTTTAATGCCTTATCAGTAGTAGCTGAAAAGTTTTGGTCCTTGATATTTCCTCCATTATCCTCTGTTTGTTAGAGTTCTGTATCTATACATTTATCGTTTTCCTGGTTACTTGTTATTCCTTTTATATTCCATAGTCCTTAACCAGATAATGGTTAATGAAGCTTAATGAAGCTGATGCTCTCACATTCCAAATATCATTACAGATTTAATCAGAAACACACCCAGCTTAAATAACAATTTCCCTAATTTACCACCTGTAGTGACCCAAGAGGCATGAGAACTGCAGCCATAAAAACCTCAAAAAACAAAAAAGTAATCAAAAACCAACCAAACCCAGAACGTACAACATTTTTAAACTACCAAACAGGATGGAAAGGAGGGTAAGATATTTGAAACCTGAGGTAACTTACAATGTTATTTCAGTTAGAATACTCTTTATAACACTGTTTTATTGCTGAATTGTAACTGAATTGTTTATTTTGATGAATCAAGGGAAAAAGTGTCAGACATCTCTAAAACCAGGAAACAAATTTGTCAGCATAAATTCTATTCAGCACTAGAATAATGTGATAATCAATGAAAAACCACCATGCTCATTTCTGCAGAAGAAATAGGTAGTGGTTCAGCATTCACCATGCAAGATCTTGAAAGGAATTTGGGTTACTAGAGAATACAGTTGCTAAAAAATGCAAATCAACCTCTCATTTTCCCAAAACAGATGACATTTGTCTAAATTTTATACATGGCTATTTTAGATGAGATCTCAAAAACATTTTATCCATTATCCATTTATGATAAAATTAGACTGTTGTTTCCACAAAATATACCTATTTCTAACACACTGTTGCTCGTTAGCATCTGACTGTGAACATTTTTCTTATCAAATTGTAAGAGACAATTTTCTGCCACCTTCTATATGATCAAAAACCCCCTTCTGTTAAACACATGGAGCATTCTTCTCTATCTAGAGAAAAAACAGTACTGCTTTCCTGTGAATACTCTGTTAATTACATGAATTAATTTGGGAAAAGTTGATTTACAGCCTCTAACATGTGAGCTGCCACCATGTTAATATACCAGCTCACATGTTAACATACCAGTTGTTGTGATTTAACCCCAGCCAGCAACTAAACACCACACAGCCTCTCACTCACTCCCCCCCACAGTGGGATGAGGGAGAAAATCGGCAAAAGAGGTAAAACTCGTTGGTTGAGATAAGAATGGTTTAATAGAACAGAAAAGAAGAAAGTAATAATGATAATGATAACACTAATAAAATGACAACAGTAAT
>JANZLQ010000056.1:22804887-22818617 GCA_026212715.1 Elanus axillaris | reverse complement strand
GGTGGTGGTGGAGTGAGCAGCTGCATGGTGCTTAGTTGCTGGCTGGGGTTAAACCATGATAAAGGGGGAAAAAAAGCTTAAAAGGATTTGGAGGATGTCCAATCTACTGTTACTCTGCCTTAGCTGAACAATTATTTTGAAAGTTAATATATGTTCCAATAATTTTCACTTGGTACCAGAAAAAAGCTGGGTTTTACCAGACCATGCTCTTATTACTCCCCTTTTCTACCAGTTTATAACCTTCCTTCAGCAGACAGCAATGTGCCAGACATGATCATTTCTAAGAGCCTATGACGCCCAGCAGTCCATAACATACAAGTTGAGAAAGACAACCAAGTTCACAAACCAGCTCCACCTAGTAAAATCATTCCAGATGTTGGCATAATTTGTAGAAAATTATTCCAAATGCTCCTCCAAATTTAAGTCAATTAATCATTTCTATACTAGGATAGGAATGATTGTGATGGCCAAGAGGCCTTAAGCCAAAGAAAAGCTCAGATTCAAACAGAGAAAACCACAACTGTTTAAAAAGTAATTACCAGCTACTGTGCAGTACTAACGTGCTTCCCTTCTATTAATATCCAGAAAAGGTTCACTTTCCCAGAAGTCTCACACAATTGCATCTTCTATATGCTCAGTATTGATTTCAGCTGCTCTGAAATCAAACACTCCTAACAACAGTAGTTTCAACACATCGTAAGGATGAAACATATCACAATGGAGGAACATCGTATTACTAACAAAGATGAGAAAAATACCTGAGTGCTATGTATGGATATCCCTGTCTTTTTTCCTGATAATATTCACTGAAAGACTAACTCTTAAAAGTTCTTAAAATACTAAACCCCCTTCATAAACTGAGAGGAGAGATAAATTGTTCTGAGCAAAGCAGAACATGTAGGTAAAAGCACAGTTTTCAGTAGTTATTGCTCACTGGATTTGCATCATTTGAATCATTTGAGATTTTTTTTTTAACCACTGCCTAACATATTTAAAAATAAGTTTGTATTTTGTACTTGGAAAATACAAAAGCCAAATTTTATTCCTGTATGTGGCTGTGGTTATTCCTAATCTCATGTGCAAATCACTAGCCTTTTCTTTCCAGGTTGTTTGTAGGGGGCTTTTTTAATATTTTCCATTCCAAGCAGAAGATTTCTAGAAGCCCTAATCTTTTCTCTCTAGGTGTTTATTTCCTGATATCCCTCTCTTACTGATCTTCAGTAAAATTTAAAAATAATAAATAGCAAGCCTGTAGTAGAAAAAGCGCCTTTTTTTTTTTGTTTTTCTAGCAGGTAAATAAGATTTCAGGGTAAAAGACAGGTTTGATGAGATTGTGAGATGGACATGTATTTGTAATTTCCTTAAATAATTTCCTTCATCAACCTCAAAATACCAAAAGATGTGGCTTCAGATTTACTCCTGCTGTCCTTGCTACAAGCTGACCCTGGGTTTCCCTGCTGAAGCTGCACTAACAGTGTGCCTGTTTGCTCACAGTAAAGGACCAATCCTGTTTTCACAAGTTTAATTTGATGTAGCATGCAATAAACAGGGCAAGATAATCAAAGAAATTAATAAAAAGGTATCACAGCAGTCAAACTAAGAAAAAAATCAGCTGTTTTCTTCCCCACGGCAATTATTTTATTTTTTTTAGTGCCAATACCTCTTCACATGTCAAACAAAAATCAAAACCAGTTCTCTTCCAAGCTGCTTTCTGCTTTTCTAGTTTTCTCCAAATTTAGAGGCAAACATGACTCCTGCAGTTGGTCTTAAAAACTAAAGCTTGAGAACTGCTATCCCTAGCTTGTGATCAATGCAAGTACATGCCTAACATCTCCCAGTCTAAATTGCAAGATTATAGTCTAATCAGGTTTTCAGGCATCTAGATTTACCTGACTCTCTTGATTACAAAATACTATTTTCCTACTGAATTACAATATTTCTCTTCTCCCAAAGGAACTTTTAATTGCTAAGTATTTTTACTGCGTTTTCTTTGAAGGAGGCAAGATTTGGTATTTTTTTCTTCATTACTGTAATTGTATGGAGACTGACTTTGTTCTTTTGTCTAGATCTTTGAGGAAACTTTGAGTTGTTATCTGGCATTCTGATTTACCTGAAGAACTAAGACACATTTGATTTTTACTAAAGTGAGTTGCCTTCATATACCCCTGCTTCCTCTAAGATTTTCCAGATTATGACAACTAAAAAAACTCTACTTCTAAAACTAACCCAGGAAAACATATCATAAAATCTTATGTTATCTACTATGTAATGTTTACTATTATTATTTGTTGGTCTGTAGCATTTAGGAGCTCCAAACAGGGATGACAGCTGTGCACAAAAGACAATCTGTTTTCCAAACAGCTTAAAACCCATATTTTGAATTTAATCAAATTCAGGATTTTAAACTCTTGGCACAGACGACTGAGACTGTTACAAAAGCCAGAAATAAAATACATCCCAGCAGGAGAAGAAAAGCAAAAAAAAAAAGGAAGGAAGCAAGGGAGCCTGAAGGAGTAGTCACTAGAAGGTTAAAAGACTGGGCTGTTAAAGAGAAAATAAGAGAAAGAAATCAGATTAAATGAAACAGATAAGGAAGAACGCACAAGGCAGTGACAACTTCTTTGAGAAGCATTCAAACTCAATACACCTGCTGTAACGTTATTATATGAGAACATATGGATAGATAAAACTTGAAAGAACAGGTGGTTTTCTGCGTATCATGATTTTCAGACATTGTCCCCTTCTTACCTGGACTGGGAGACTTGTCACAATATATTTTGGCTCCCTTATTCTGACACCATATTTTAACAGAAACAGTGAAAGGAAATGAGGATAAGACTGGTGAGGGGGTGGGTAGACATCTATACTTTGTCCTGACATGGATCAGGCTCCTAGGTTCTCTAACAAATACTAAGTTCAAAAAGGGCTTTACCCTTACAGATTTAAATGGTCTCGTCTAATTTGTATCTGTCAATTTATGCCTGCTTCTAGGTTTTTCCAGGATCAGCATCTTGGCTGTTGAGGATAGAGTGTGGAGTTACTACAAACACATATTGACTATTCAGATGACCTGCACAGCTCACAGACCATGTTGTTGGGGATGCAAGAGTTGAGACACACACCCACACATCATCATGCTCTGTTTTAAGTACTGGGCTACAGCACAATCTGAGTAAGTGATCCTGTTCACTGGCTGACTGTGCATGGGTTTCTGAGACATCCTGGTGTGATGAGCTGTCATTTCAAACAGAGTCCTCCAGCAGTACCTCAAAGATTTTTGTATTTTTCTTAAAATGAACATATGCCCCTAGTTACATGCTATTTTAGTTTTGTATGCTATGACTTGACTTTCATCTTCAAAGTTACTTCCAAGAACCAAAGTATAACCTCAAGTCAGGAGCAAAGATTTGACACTATACAAGCAGCAGCAGTAGACATGGTAATATGCCTCTCACAATAGCATGAATAATTGAAATTGCCCTGTGACACATCATGTGCCACTTGACTGCAGGCAACCAGTTCCTTGATTATCAAATCATGATAATCAGTCCAAGGCCCATTTTTCATTTGATGCAGTTTTACATCCTTTCAGACTCTTTTACTGTTGCATAAAAAGATCAGAGCTATAAAGATGAAATATACTTTTGAGACTTGGCCACTGCTGGCTTTGGCACTGCTATGTAACAAGTATGAATCATTTGAAAGGAATGATCCATTAGGAAGTAATGATAAATGTATGATACCTAAAAGAAAAAATCAGTGCAATCTTTTTCACACTGTTATGCACACACAGAAACTTTCCAATACTTTAAAAAGAAAATACTGCACCAATAATCCTTTCAAGTGAAAAAAAAAAAAAGAAAAAGAAAAAACAGGTTTAAAGTCTAAATTCCATTTCTGCTATTGTGAGACTACAAAATAATCACAGCAAGTAGAATTCCCCCCCCTCTTTTTTGTCTGTTTCTGGCTGCATCTATATTCCTGTTCCTACTACTTGCCTTTGCTTCCTGCATCAGCTTGAGAGAAGGAAAGAAAGGTGCTATGAATCATATTCAAATAACCCTCAGGCATTCAAAGCCTTGGTAAGGTTAGCATAGTATATATTGGCTAGTCTGTAAAAAGCAAATTTGCCAGGACTTGTAAGGCATTTGAGGTAAAAAAGAAGAAAAACCCCCACAAAGATAATTTCAGTTTTAAACACAGTTTTCAGTCTATATCTGGGGATAACTGGCAGCTTGCTCATTTCAGACACTGCAGAATAATACTTACACATAGAAGGAAGAAAACCTTATAGACAGACTTCTGTGAAAGACAGAAAACCTTTAGAAAATGCCACCAACAAAATTAGTGTTGAGTTAGTAACAACAGAATTTTCAAATTTTCAAATAGATTTCCCATAGTTCCCTTAAAATAGGCTGAATATTGTTTACTTATAAAAAACATAGGACACATTCTCAAAAATCTAAAACTTGTGCTTAACTACTATTCACCTATTTCTCTGGCTGGATGCTAAACACTAAGGATACCTTGCTTGCCAAAATGGCTTCTGACAATATTCAACTTGATATAAGTGCAAGTCTACAAGTTCTTATATTTAAATAATAACCTCAAGCATTATGGTAAAATTATGAAATCTGTCATTTAGTAATGAATTATTTATAGAAATGTTGCATTAGATTTTTATTAGGAAACATTTTTGTCTCCCTGTAGGCCAGATGGTTCAACCAGCTTTGGGAGAAAACACATACAGGGCATGTTTGCGAAGATAACACACACTTCATATCCAAATAAAAAGCAGGTGTAAAGCACTCTGCCTGTACAGGCTTGCCTTAGCACATAAGCCTTCTTCCACCCCTTTCCCTTCCTTCCTCAGCCCCAAAGGACACTGGAATTCCTCCTCCCTTCACCCTCTCCTCCACACACACACACACACACTGGCTTTCCTGCTGTGAACAAAAAAATCTAGAAGATTCTTCTATCTCTGTGAGCCTTCAATATTACCTTAATACAAACTACCGGCCTAAGTTTCTGCATTGTGATAGAGCTACAATATGACAGATCAAAAACTAGACTTCCAAGGTAACTGTTCCCTCTATGAAGTACCTGCATTGATGTCATTTCCACAGGAAGACTGCACTGTATTTATTTTATACTTCCAAGAGTAACCCAAGTACTCTTGAAGTCTATTCTAATTATTCTTTATAATATCTCATGGAGTTTAGGATTTAATATCATGTTTTGTTGTGATTTCAGAGAACCCTCATCCCCATGTATGTATCTGAATTCCTTGCTTCATTCATTGTACAGCCGAAAGAACCTCAATTTTCTGAACATTTTCTTTCTGTGTTTTCCATAATGATTTGAAAACAGTTCATTTTCTACTCTAATGTTTCATTGGGCCTTTGATCTACTTAAAGACCATATGAAAGGCCATATGAGGAGACAAAAGTCTTTCCTTTACCAGTATACCTTCTTGGACGCTGACCAAAATGGCTGCTTATAGAATATTAGAACAGCTCAATAAGTCAGTTTTAATTTTGGTAAAGGAATTATCCCTATCTCAGTAGTGTGTTATTTTCCATCATTCTGATGAGCTCACATAACAGTAAAAAGCTAATATTTGTCAAAGCAGAATTATCTTTTTTAAAACTAAATTATTATTAGACTTCTAAAAGGCATGCATATCAGCACTATCTTCTGATATTATTTACATTAGCATAGTCAATTAATAGTGAATGTACTTAATCCCCTGTCAAGAAGAATCTTACAACAGATTAGCAATTAGATAAGAAGAAATTTGGAACAGTCCAACATGCAAGGAAGGATGACAATTCAGAGGACCTTTTTAGCTATTTCCTAGAAAAAGGTTTCATAGAAGTTAATTGTGTGACATACTAAGCTGTATCATTTAAAAATGCCTTAGGAAGATCAGGTTTTGTAACTGAAAACCAAACTCATTTACATGTTGGTAAATCAGCCTTTGAAATCCTTTTGTTCTCTGTACAGAGGTCCTACTGGGTAGGAAACACAAAGAATGAGAACTTAAAGAACGCATTCAATAATCCATGCTGAAACAAGATAATCCTTTCATTTTTACTCCATGCTTTATTATGATCAGCAGATGGAAAGCTATCAAGATGATACAATAGAAAACATTTAAGACTAATCTTGAGTTCCCAAGACTTCAGCCTAACCCTTCTGACAAAACTACTCTGTAGAGATTTTAGAAATCTCAGGCAATTTTGAGATACAGTGTTAAAAGCAATGCTAAACCTGACCCAAGTTATTTATAAAGGAACACTGTTTTCTTCAGAGCACAAAGAGATAGGAAGTTATTAAAGTGACAAGTGTTGTGTGGTAACCATCTTTTGCAACCTTTGTTTGAAACTACAATAATAGACATACCCTTTCCTCAGGGGTAAATGAAGCAATGAGCTATAACATATTTTTTTTAAATCATTTAAAAACAGTGACTTCTGAGGGCACTACAAGCACTTGTTTTTCTGTCTTCCACAGTATAGCTATTACCTAGTAATAATACTTCCCTGGGGCTGTTGGAAATTTCCCTGTTCTATCATTCAACAGAAGAAACAAGAGGAAAGACTGTAAGCATGTCCAAAATTTTTAGTGTTTTGGTTTGGTTTTTTTTAATCTGCTAATAGAAATGTTTCTCCTTATCTATTTTTCACCCAAATAGACTCCCTGAGGCTATTGTTAAGGCTTTACAGCAAGAAGGCAGTAGTCTTTGCAGAATCTAAAAATCTACAGAAGTTTTAGCACACTCCAAAAACTTAAATTAGTATCTGCTTTGACTAAACCCTCATACAAAATACTGGTGTCTTTTAGGTCAAACAGGCAAACCCCTTTATCTTCCTCAAACCAAAGCATACTCATTAGCCCTTAAGTTTAGATGGGATGAGAAAGCAAGCAAGAACAGAGGGAACTGAACAGGCCTTTAAAACATAAGTTTCTTCAGTTCCACCTAACTCTGGCTGTATGCATCTAAGTTTGAATTCCATTAGGTGTATATCTCAGAAGTTCTTGTGATCCAGTTTTTGGCATTAGCTTCTGTAATCCCATACTTTAAAATCAATCCCTTGTTGACATACCCACATGACGCAGGATGACCCAGGATCTGCCATTCTGAAGGCATATTTATTTTTCCTTACTTGATTCTTCTTAACTGTCTTTACTAGAATTTTCTAGCTCTCCTTAATGAATGTTTTTTTTTTTAACAAGCAATAGGTATATTTTAAAAAATACCTTTCTTCTAATAGGGAGAAAAGAACATAGGAGCAACATACATATATATGCGTATATATATATATACACACATATATAGCACTGTGTATGCACACATACACATATAAACTGCAATGTAAATTATAAGCTGTTTGATTATGAACACAAGGAAGCTACAAGAAAAACACAGCTTGCTGAGGGAAGAGTGGGATGTCCAAGAATAAGAATGCACAATGCTTCTATCAATCCCAGTAGTCAGTATTTTTTACCAGAACACAGAAGTTATTAATTTACCATGTTCATATCTCATTTGCATTCTGATCTGCAGGTAAGCAAGTAAGAGCTCCAGAATCCAGCTAAGCTTTTAGATAGAAAAAGTTGCCAACTAATAATTTACTCATTACTTAAGCAGCACAGACAAATACAGAAGTGTTCAAGCTGCAATTCTGCAGTCTTCAAACCAGATTCGTGCTCTGTCATAGCATAAATTTGACCCATGTCAGACAAACATGTTATATTTCTAATCATCAAGAGTGTATGACACTTACAACCTCAACTTTTTACATTATTTGTGCTCGTAGCAGTATAATAAGCAAACCCCCATCCAGCAAAAAGATCACCAGTATACAGTTAATCTGTTGGTATTTTTTGGAGGTGTTTGAAACAACAGTGTATGGTTATACTAGATCAAAGTTTTACATCATTTTGTTGTGTAAGAAATACTAAAACTGCAGGTGCTCTGTCATTAACCTGCAGCCTCACAGTGTTGCAATCTCCTTATCCCTGCCCAGAAGCTGAGCTAAACAACTTGAGCTATCAAAAATAGACATGTAGGTTAAGAAAAATTAACCTTTTTCTCTCCCATGATTTTTCAGTACTACATGAGCCATGACTAGTTTGAACAATAACTCTTAGAAAGTAGGAGATAGTTCAGTAACTTCTCTGCAGGCATTATGCTGATAAATAATTTGTGTAGTAATGTGATTTTTCATATCAACAATGGGACAATTTGTGGTCTTTCCTTCTGAAAAAGGTAGAAGCATAGCCACTAAAAATCAGGCCAAATGTTTAGGAGAGATCATACAAATAGCTCCAACCCTTGATACAACAGATGTCTATATGAATAGTACACCATTTAGGGTTTTTTTAAAAAACTAAGGACTTTTCATTTTAGTTCAATCCATGGTACCATTATGTAAAGTCTGTTAGAGAACTGATTTGGGCTGCTTTCATTAACATCAGCAATTTAAAAAATAGCTTCTGTTCATTTAAGGTTACAAATTAGATATATAAGGCAGCAATTCATCCACCACTGAAGTGCAGCCATCTGTTTAATAGTAGGCAATTATACAGTTTGAAAAATGAAGAAAAATATTATAGCAAACTGAGAAGAAAAATACAGACGTCTTGAATAGAATGCTGAGAATGGCTTCCCTGAAGTAGTCAAGAACTGCAATTCCCACAGCCCAAAGGCCAATAGCTAAAACTTTGAACCCTAAAAATTGGGCACACAAATCCGTATTGAGACAACTAAATACATCACTGTATTTTTAAAGGTCTTGAGCATCCGTTTTTTCAAGAGAAGACTGTATATGTCAGTTCTTAAATATGGACTTAAATCAGTTAACTTTGTTGCTCTCCCCCTTTACAGCTGCAGCTTTGGTCTGCACTGGCTTTCACTGGCAGCGTGTAAGTGTGTGTGGTATGATGCATGTGGCCCTACCATTTAGTGGCCCACAAAATTTTGTTACTTATAGTGAATGACACATCCAGGTGGTCTGTCATGGATCTTATACATGTTTTCTAAAATTATGTCAGTCATTATAGCAGACATAAACAGATACAGTGTGTTGTGAAAACTGAAGTATGTAGAAAACCTGTTTTTTATATAATAGTCCATGAGAAAAGAGGGTTTAAAATTGTTTTGAATATAATTTTCCATCTAAAAAGGAATTTTTCTTTCTTTCTATAGCAATATTAAATAACTTCTGAGCAACTTGTCTCAGAAACAGATACTTAGTGTAAAGCCTGATTGAAAATACTAACAAATACACCAAATATTTTTATGACTAACTAGAATACATTTTTAATAGCATATTAAAAATTATAACCCCAAAGGAAGACAGGGGTAGTTTAATTAAGGATTTGTTAATCAGGAATTTAGTCTCAATACTTTATTTCTCTGTATTTCTCTATTTCTTCCCTTTCTGTCTGTTGGATATTACTGTGACATATGAAAATGCCTTAGGATAGGGCAACATCTCCCAGCTTTTCAAATAAGAATCAACTATCCTCTCTCAGCAGCTGAAAGGAATAGTTAATCAAAGTAATAATTTGGCTTCCCTCCATCAAGAGATACATAGGTCCTTCCAAAGAGCAAGTTATCCTCTCAGGATGACTTGATAGATGCCTGAGTGGTCACTGAGAGATTTTACTGTTTTAGCCAATGGGAGGAAACCCTCATTCCAGTAAAAAGAATTAAGGACCAAGTATGATGCATTCTACACTTGCTGTATTTTCAATAATACTGTATGTATTGGGTTAACACACTGAGTATTAGTAACAGACTTGTGTATGTCTCTAAATTGAGTCTCAAAGAAAATTTAGAAAGACCCTTTAAAGAGATCATATTAAGCCTACAAGTAGGGTTAAATGTAAATACCTCGTTAGAAAGTCTCTACATTTTCCTGCAAGTACACCAGTTAACCTTCCTATATCAATCTATTTCTTTTGGCATGAACACTTGAGTTCATAGATGTTAAGTGTACTGTACATACATCAAACCAATTCTTTCAGTGTCTCATCTAATGTTAAACATATTCAGATAGTAACCTCACATCAGGTCAGACACATTTAAAGACAGGTATGTTAGTTTAGTGCTGGGAAATTATAGCCAAGTTTAAATGCCTGCTCTAGAGTCACCTAGGAAATGACTGCATGTTTCAGCAAGCTTATTAAAAAAGTTTACTATCTTAATTTGCTTGTTCCTGTCTGTATAGTAAGGGATCCCAGATTTACTGAGAAGTGTTGAATTTTAAAGGTATTTAAGTGACCTGAAGAGGATAAACTATACTTTTGTTTCTCTTAAAACAGAGTGCTAACTAAGGAGTATAAACATTTATGATGCATATATTCTTATATCTTTCAAATGTGTCTTTTCTGCTCAGGACTAGAAGAGTATTCAGCTTTGATGATGCTGACACTGAGTATCATCTGATGCTTAATATGACTCCAGTCTGATTTCCAGAGTCCAAGATCAGGACTCAGCTCCTATCTTCAGCTGTCTAGAAGTTAGTCATCAATGTTAAGCAAGTCATCTAGGTTTCACCTGTAGTTACTTGACAATCTGATTTTAACATCAATTCTAAATATTTATTTAAAACCTGTATTAGGATCAATTCATTCTATCTGAAACAAGAAATCTGGATCCAGAGTGCAATCATTTCACATAGGTATTCCAATGACTATGAAGAAGCTTAAATAGCTTTCATCCAACTTTTAGGTAAGTCAAATCTACCCTCAGGATCCCACATAAGACCCATATAGACAAGTTTTCTTCATGTCAGTATCGTTGATCCAAATGCAGCTTGTTCTAATCCCAAATATCCTGGTGGTCTCACTTATCTTCTATTCTAAGAGAAATTACAAAATACTGTATGTAATGAACATAAAATGTATTGTGAAATGTGAAATACAGTCAGCCAACCCAGGAAACAAATCTGGGATTTTAATTGTAGAGAAAAATTTCTTTAGTAGAAAACTGTAATAAAAGGTACTGGTATAGAAACTATTACTGTTCCAAGTTCAGTTTCAGAATAAGATCAATCTTATATGCAAGTCTGATCTAAGTTAAGCATAGCAAGACCTATATACTATCATCTTGGTAAACATGCATTTAGAATAGTTTCCTTTGACTGTCTTCCTAAGCACTAAATATCTAGAAACTGGCTAAAAAGAAACATAATATTAGCTATGTGAAATAACCAAAACAAGGCACTTCCATCCCAATCAACAGTAACATGGAAAAAATACAGCATTAAATTATACTTATCTAAATCTACAGAATTCTGCCAAAAAGCAGAAGATTGCCTGTTGCTTGGTTTGGTTTGTTTTTAACTGATTTGCAACTGTTGATTTCATCTAACAATTAAAAACTAGCTTTTCATGCTTTTCTTAAATTTCATAAATTTACTAAAAAAAACCCCCATAGTCAAGTAGTCATTGGATCTAAAAACATCTAATATCAACATCCTGCTATGTTAGGACCATAGATGCTGGAAGGTTGTGGTTGATTCTCCCGTTTGGCAAGCTTACTTTGGGCAATCTTCTATTATTAGAATGCTGGCTTAATTCAAAAGAACCTCCCATGTAGCTCCTCGTACTTTGCTTCCTGCAGCTAAGATGAATAGAGTTTAGTTAAGAGTAGTGAGTCAAATGATACACATCCAGATGTTATAATAGCTTTTGGCCTTCATTAGATTTACCTTAATGACAGTTATTACTCATTTGTTTAGATTTTTTTTAAGTCATTATCTGTAGGGACTGTATTTCAGATGGACGGCATGGAAGAATTAACTAATGCCTTTGAAGGACCTTGAATGCTGAAACAACCTTCACAGAAGAGATACGAACCGCTTGAAACCAGATGTTTGTTGGCAGGAGAAGTGGAGTACATGACAAGAGGATGATCTAAGAACCTATGATAGGGAGCGTAGACAGGAGCTAGTAGCCAACTGTACAGTTAGTTTGTGCACGTGAACATGTTATGAAAACCAATCATAGTAAAGCTAGAAGCACGTGTATAACCATTAAGAAAGCATGACCTTTTAATGAAATATGAAAGTAGGCTTTGGAAAGAACAGATGTTTCAGGAACTTCATGCTACAAAGAAATCATATCCATCATGAAAAAGTCTGCTCAATCCAAAAGCTCCATAAAATTTCAGGTAAGTCTTTTATGCCATTAAATCCTAGATTTAGAAATTTAAGCAGATTACTGAACCAAACAGCTATTACCAAGCTCGATGAGGTACTAATCAATTTACCTTTGTGCAAACTTGATGCTGAAAAAAACCCAAAGTAACAAAAATCCAGCTCAGTTAACCACAACTGCTGATATAAAGGTATGTGGTCACATGTAAGTGACCAGAAGCCTCTACTTGTTTCTAGAGACTCTAAACTTCAATTAGAAATTAACATATAGCTATAGAAAAATGAAAAAAATATTAAAAGAGTGGTTGCATTTTATAAGATTAAAGTTAGGAAGCTCACAAAATTCAGTACTAGCATTGATTTCTGAATGACGACAAAGCATAACTCTACAGAGAGCATGTTGTGATGATGTAACATTAAGCAATTCAAACCTACTTGAATGTACAGAATGGAAACCTGACAGTCAAGTATACTGACCTATGGTAAATGGAACTGAATTAACTGAGGTAAGCACAAACAAAGGCAGGCCACCATTTTTAAATCTTAAATTGTCTTTACAGTGTTTAGCAGATATATCCACACTCATCCTGGCTGCAAACCATGTTGTCACTGGCAACAGCTTCCAGGATAGAAGTTGTGTGACCACATGGCTGTGATATTTTGCTCAACTGAATAAGCTCACTGTCAAAAGTGTTGATTGGCTCAGCCAAAATATTATTGTAACAAAGCTATGATATTACTTACCAAAAGTAAGGGAAGACTTGAGATGACCTGCTTGAATATGCCCAGCTGTAAATTTAAGTCTGTCTACAAAAGAAGGGTATAGATATTGCTTCAGAAACATAGGTTAACTCACTCTGGATATATCTTTGTGCTGTTTGGGAAACAACTCTACTCATTGTCCAAACTGATTGAAAGTATTGTAACCTCCACTAACAAAGTTAGATGTTGCTATCTGAGAATCTTATTAGCTAAGGAACAAAAACATCTTTATTATGTAGTATAGCTGGTGGGTTTTAGCTGGTGTCTCCTGCTGGATTATGTCATGGAAGGAGCTTCTGTTTGGGCATGCATATCAATCAATAATGTTTCCTTTTTAGCAATACCTGAAAGAAAGGGAACTACACAAGTTTAGACCTATACAAATGTACTGATGTTGTGTGGCAAGGTTTTGGTTGCAGGGGGTGTGTGACAGGAGTGGCTTCTGTGAGAAGCTGCTGGAAGCTTCCCCTGTGTCTGACAGAGCCAATACCTGCCAGCTCTAAGACAGACCCACAGCTGGCCAAGGCTGAGCCCATCAGCAATAGTGGTAGTGCCTCTGGGATAACATTTTTAAGAAGGAAAAAAAAGTTGTGGGACAGAAACAGCAGCCAGAGAGAGAGTGACAACATGCAAGAGAAACAACCCTGCAGACCCCAAGGTCAGTGAGGAAGGAGGGGGAGGAGATGCTCCAGGCGCCGGAGCAGAGATTCCCCTGTGATGAAGACCATGGTGAGGCAGGCTGTGCCCCTGCAGTCCAGGGAGGTCCACGGTGGAGCAGATCTCCACCTGCAGCCC
>JANZLQ010000056.1:22783539-22804787 GCA_026212715.1 Elanus axillaris | reverse complement strand
CCCCTGCAGTCCAGGGAGGTCCACGGTGGAGCAGATCTCCACCTGCAGCCCGGGGAGGACCCCACGCCAGAGCAGGTCGGTGCCTGAAGGAGGCTGTGACCCCATGGGAAGCCAACACTGGAGCAGGTTCCTGGCAGGACCTGTGAACCTGTGGAGAGAGGAGCCCACACTGGAGCAGGTTTTCTGGCAGGACTTGTGACCCCGTGGGGGAGCCATGCTGGAACAGTGTGCTCCTGAAGGACTGCAGCCCATGGGAAAGACCCACGTTGGAGAAGTTCATGAAGGATTGTCTCCTGTAGGAAGGGATCCCACGCTGGAGGGGGGAAGAGTGTGATGAGTCCTGCCCCTGAGGAGGATGAAGCAGCAGAAATAACATGTAATGAACTGACCATAAACCCCATTCCCCATCCCCCTGTGCTGCTGGGGGGGTTAGGCAGAGAATCTGGGAGTGGAGCTGTGCCCAGGAAGAAGGGAGGGGTGGAGGGAAGGTGTTTTGAAATTTGGTTTTGTTTCTCATTACCCTACTCCATTTCAATTTGTAATAAATTGAGTTAATTTCCCCCAGGCTGAGTCTGTTTTGCCCGTGATGGTAATTGGTGAGTGATCTCTCCTGTCCTTATTTTAACCCACAAGCCCTTTGTTATATTTTCTCTCCCCTGTACAGCTGAGGAGGGGGGAGTGATAGAACGGCTTTGGTGGGCACCTGGCAGCCAGCCAGGGTCAACCTACCACAACAACAACAAAAAAATTAAAGTTGAAGTCTTTAATTTCTTGAAATTTTATTTAACCTAATTCAAACAGGCAGGAAATGGAAATTGGAAACTTCATTTTCACCACTGGGCCTTGTAGTCTTGAAAAGACTTCCAGCACCACAGAGAGCTGACTGCCCTGAACTCCCTGCAAGGTGCTACTGGCTGTGGTCCCCTCTGGCCCTGTTAAAGATGGACCTACACTGTTCTTGACCAGGAGCTGATGCCACTGTAACTGTGCCCTCACTTTGCAAGCTAGACAATATTTGAGGTAGGGAAGTGTGTTTCTGGCTATGCATTGTATCACCAGAAAAAAACTAATTTACCCTCATAACTAGTACATACTCAGCATACAGAAAAAGGAGAAGAGTATTCAGGAAACTATTTAGGTTTTGTTTGGTTTGGTTTGGCGTCTGTCTCTTTCTTTCTTTTTTTTTCTTTCTTTTTTTTTTAAGACAATTTTGGGTTTGGAACAGTATTTTGAAAGATAACCACATTCCAAACTGAACAGAGTGATACAAAGTTTTTCTCAGAGTTGGTCCAAAATCAGCCATCTACTTATTTTCATGGAGTTACAAAACATGGGATTCCAGATTGAGATTACAAGAGAATAAAAATGAAGATATAATTCTTGTCTCAAAATTCTTACAGCCAATTAAGGCAAAAAAAAAGGACACAAAAGAAATAAATAGTTGAAATAACTGGAATAATTGTAATTGAGGAATTTTCTTCTGAATAGTAGAAGCTGACATTTCACTTTTTCCCCTGTATACTGCACTATGATTTAATAACAACAGAAAAACTTTACAAATTCAGTACTTTTCCATTTTATCCCATAATCATTTTGCTGATTACTATAATCTTACATAAAGCATAAGAAGTGGTATTGAAGTACTTACATTTTTTCTATTAAAATTATTAGTTGGCAAGAAGATGAAAAATATGCAGGCCACAAAGTGTCACCTTCACATAGGAGGAATTCCCTGCAGTGAAACTGGCAAAGCTCAGCCTGATCATGAGTCATGCTAAAGATTCATTTAAATTATTGGAGGGCATCCAACCTATTTAAAAGTCTGGCTACAGGGAGTAGCATGTCACATTTCTGTCTTAGTCCTGCTGCATCTGAGCATAACTAGATCACCTCTTCATGTCTTGTGCATTTTTTCCCCCCAAGGTACACTCAAATAGTATTCTATTTACCTATCAATTCCTGTCCTTTACTCATTGTTTTGTCTCCTACATCCATTTAATATGCTTTCCCCTGAAGATGCTTCTGCTTGGAAGACTAATGACCCTAACAACTTTGTATCAGTTTTTTGAAGTGCCCTCAGATTTATCAAGATACCAGTCTCTTTCGGGAATATTCAATATTTTCTGGGTATGTGTTTGAAAGAAACAAGCACAACAGAAAAAAAGCAACCAACAATCTCAAGAACACTGTTACCACAGCTCAGCAGTACAATAAGAATCTTTTGGACAAGAGTGTCAGTGAAGAGATTATCTGCTGATTGCTATGTGATGTAAAGTGATTTCTCTGGAGAAGAACAGAAATCATGTTATGAACAACAATAACAAGACTACTGCATCTTACTATCTTTATGCTATGTCTTTAAAAAGATACATATGTGTTTTGGCTCGATGCTAGCTTGTAGGAGCTATTAATTTGTAGGTCTCAGTACTAAAAGAAGCAAAGCCTTGTTTACATGCCTATGATTTCTCACAGCTATAAAAGGATAGAGCTTCTGAGTTGAACAGGGAAACAGGCCTATCTCAAAATTTCCTATTCAATAGCCATAGTTTAAAATAAAGGTTTTCCCATGACTCAAAATTTCAGTCCAGCCATTATTGTTTTCCCCAAAAAGGAGAGCTGTTGCAATGACTGAAGAAAAGAAGCATACTCTGCCCGCACAGGGAGGGCAAGGCAGAGGCATTCAAAGTGTGAAGTGGAAGAATGGGCCAAAATGCACACAGTCTCTAGATGGCAAAATGCATATTAAAATTCCATCGTATTTTACCTCTAGTAATTTTTCTGTCTTCCCTTTCAGCATCTGCAGAAAGATGATAGACAAGCTCCATCTTACACCAAGAAAAACTAACAGGACAGAGTGCAAAAGCAAGCATATATTTCTTAATTAACAGCATAAAATTGTCACCAGCAACTCAGTTTCTGGAAGTTATTTCCCCAGAGTTGCTAAAGTATTGTTCTTAAGAAACAAATAAAAATAACTGATTATTGTAGAACCTTCCTTACCGAAGTTTAATCATCTAAAAAAGTTAGGTGTCCGGAGTCTAGTATCTAGCCTAAGCAATCAATAGAAAACTATAGATTTATCCCCACTGATTCATCCCCTTGCCTCCAGGGGAAATACTTGTCTCTAAGCTAGCTACACTAGATACCCAGCTTGTAGGCAGCTTAAATTTGCTGGGAAAAATCCCAAACAAAGCTTTATCAAGTTGCAAAAGTTGGGGACAGGAAAACTGACACCATATCTAGTATCCAGCTCTCCTGAAAGTGTTGATTTGCACCAATATTGTGAAGGTGAAAAACAGTTTTCAGAATACTTATAAAAATAATATGATTAAGCTAGGGAAGTACATGTTTAATAGTTTAAATGAGTGATTGTTTATGTTCTGACTCTGCATTCTTGGCTCTGACCTACACATTATGTTCAAATGGTAAAGAGTTTTGTTATAATATAGCAATACAATGCAGTATTCTGACTAGGTCAACATTATGATGTGCTCAACTGAACACTCAGAAAAACATCACTGAAAAGTCACTTGACATCAGACTAATAAAGGACTAACATCCTTCTATGCTTTATCAGTAGTCCCTTTTGTACTCAATTGCACAGTCTTACCAGTTCATTTGGTAGATTTATAATACTTGTACTTGAATCATTTCTCTATCAATGAATTGAAATAATTTTGCAGCTCCAGCAAGTTGGACAAGTAAGCCTCTTGTGGTGTTCTATTTATAATGGCCTATACTCTGAATTATAACATATCAGCATATTTTGAGAAGAGCACTCAAAACTGTCAATGCTTTTGTTATAAATCAGTGCCATACATCTGAAAACCCTCTGTTTACTCACGTGAAAAGGTGCACAAAGGCACCCTGTGAAGGTTGAGAAGATTTTTACTTATCTTCAGAAAAAAATAGGTTTAGACTATAGATAAACAATGAGCCATCCTAGATAAGTCACAGAATTCTCATTTACTTGACTGCTTAATATTTAATACTTATTCTCGTGCTAATAGAAGTAGTCATAAATCCTAGTAATTCCTTGGGACCTATTAACGCAGGCTTTTCACCCACACAGTCTTTCTCTGTTGTTCATTTGATTGCCTACATGATCAGAGACATACAATAGACAATGCAATAAAAACACATATCCTAAGAGAGAGAAAATTAAATGCAAGCACAACAGATGAAGGAGCAAAGAAGTAGAATGGAAGAAGACGTGTTAAGACCAGAGGATAAAAGGCAAAAGCCCATCTAAGTAGGCCACCCACACTGTTAATGTGGATATGTGAATACCTTTAAGGAGCAGCATAAATGTTAGCATGTTTATGTTACAAACTGGTAAATGCTCCAGTTACCGCTTCCCAAAATAACAAGAAAGTGGCACATCTCTCCTCATGAGATCTCAGCGTCACACTCGGAGCTATGAAGTAAACTAGGTTACACAGGTTCATTGGAAAGTCTGCTTACTGCCATTGGGAAAAGAGTATTTAATGGAATTAGCTAATAAAGAGGCTGTAATACTGAAACAGGTCACGTGAATACACATAAAACATACCTCTCAGTGTATTTCCACCTTCAGTATGATTAAAAGGGTAAAAATTCTCAGAGCTTCCCCCATTATACTTCCGGGGTGATCAAACATAAACTATAAGCAATGAAACGTCAAGCCAGAAGTCTTTCAGAGATTTGTTTTAAATGTGTGATATTCAATGTACATTAAGAATTACTCCACCAGGCAACTTAAGGTATTGCACTCTACTGTCTCAAGCAGAAATGTTTTGAAATTTTGCTGTTGTATTACAGTTGAGTACATCTGTATTTTGAGTGTTGAACAGCCACTATAAAAATGAAGTAGTTAAGAATGCAACAACCTCTTTTATTCAGGGCTCATTTGATGAACATCAATTGTTAGGATGTTCTGAGGAAAACTAAGACAAAACCAGACAACAGGTTTTTGTCTTCAGTGTCCCTGTCTATAAAGCTATAATTTCACCATGCTCAGTTTTACCAACTTTGAACAAAATATGGGTTTAGCTGACTCTTTTAGCACTTGTTTCACATTCCTTTATTGTGGTCAGATGGACTGATACTGTCCTTGAGAGAGGGGGCCTACTCTTAAAGACAGATGATCACATGAAGGCTAATTGGATCTCCAGAATCCATTAAGCCTTCCTCTAATCAGTTGTAATTATTCTATTCCTTTCCTAATGTAACACAGAACCCATCTTCTCCGTTTCCATTGAAATAAGGATGAAGGATGTCATTCTTTAAAAGTCTTACAAGCTGCTCACCTGAAACAGACTGAAATACAAGGTGAATCTTCAGAGGGAAAACTTGAGCCCAGCTACTATGCTTGTTTATTTAAGAGAGAAGAGAGTGAAATCTTTGCATCATCTTGATTTTTAGGTCATTTGACTTCTATTGCTTTTGTCTTCTGACCTTCAGTAATCTTTCTTGTCCATTATTTTATGAAAAGTTAAAGAACAAAATTTATCTGCAGTCAGTATATCCTAGGATATGTCCAGGGGAGACTTCTACCTTATTCAGATAGAGTAAACTCCCTGACACTAGTGTTCAGAATCACATAAATATTCAAGAAACAAATCATTCTTTTCTACCTTCTCCTTGCTACATTAATCTGATCAGACTAACAAATTGTCAAGAATGAAAATTGGTAGTTATGTCAGATTAATGTCACTGAAACTATTGCAAGCCAATCACAGCTATTCAATATCTAAACCCATTTTATAACTATTAGGATAATCAGTCTAGTAAGAGGTTGATCATCTTCAATCTCTTTCAGATTGAATGTCAGAATATTTCTGCTATTAAGTTGATTAAATCAGTGTCATCATCTTCCAAATGGGCTGTGTTTGCAGTAGAGATGGCTAGCTCTACACAATTCAAGCATAACTCTAAAAATCCAGAATATGGATTTATGAGCACAAAGCTCAGTTCTCTTATTCATTCTGCAGCACTGTTGCAATTCTGTTGACTTGAGCTGAACCTCTTTGATGTAACTCAGAGGAATCCCATACTCTGTAGAAATTTGTTCCAAAAATGGCCTTGAAATATTACAGAGCAACTAAAAGTCAGTTCTTCCAGCAGCTGCCAGATCTCTTCAGGAAGATCTTACTAAGTGTTATAGTATGGATGATTTGCCTGAACATGTTGATGAAAGACACTTCTGTATTCCTAAAACAGAACCTGAGCAGTCTTAGTTGCAACTCTAAGATGGAAATTAAGTTTCACTACAACTGCTTCCTGCTAATTTGTTAAATAATGCCAAATGCCAGGGGAGACAATGTATGTAGAACTAGTTTGCACTTAGGCTTTGTAGATACATGCATTGTCTGTTCTGGAGTAAAATACAAACACAATCTGTTCACACAAACTATTCACGAAACAGCAAACCATCAGCCTAATTTTATTGACTGTTAGGTAGCCATGTTGTTATGTTGTGTTATACCTACCTGACTCAAGAGTGCACAGTTTGGGAGGGGCTGTTTTGGGGTTGTTGGGTGGGTTTTTTTCCTGTCCTCTCCTATAGACTATAATAAAACATTCATCATGGAGCCCAAGACTGTTTATGTCCCTACAGCTGGCAGTACAACAAAAGGCAAATTCAGATGTCTGCAGTCTCTAATTAAAAGAAGGAAAATGGTATTTGAAAGGAGGAAAATAGTATTTAACTAAAACTAGTTTTAAACATAATTCTGTTTTCCATTTGAATGAAAACAAAGGCTATTTTGAAGCAAGTGCACCTCCAGAGGTGCACCTGGATGAAGCTTTAAGAAACAAGGATAGTCTCATCTAACTATTTTAAAACTCGTATTGTACCTATTACAGAGGCCCTGAGCTATGAACAAACCTTGTACCAGCATGACAAAATTCTAGTTGACAGACAAGAGGCGCACTTGGAAAAAAAACATAACCCCTTTCTCACTGTGAGGGAAGAAGTAATACAAGATTTTTCCCCTCCCTTCTCTCATTCAAAGAATGAGCTGAGTCTTCCTTTTCCTTTTTTCTTTTGTTTCCAGGTAGAGCAAGGGAAAAAGAGTGAAACAGATCCTTGATACATTTACAATTAGCAAAACACAAATATTAGTAAGCTACAAAAAGAATTCCTCCCTCTGTATTTCACTTTCTGGATGAAGCAGAAGAGAAAAGAGGGTGGTGGCAGGAGATCACCTTCTTTCATCATTGCTCACACAGCTTTATACACACACCAAAACAGGCACTACCTAGATATCCTGGAGCAAAACTTTAGGTCATTTGCCTCTGCTGTTTCCAGAAGTATGTGCCAACTCAGGCACAACAGGATAGAGAAACATAGTCTCACAGATGTTGTATAAATATTGTGGATAAGAGAATACACCATACTGGATCAAATACATCTTGTTCAATTTAGGATAGTCTTTCTGTCTTATTCTATACATAGAAAGATTCCCTGGAAATCCTGTGGGGAAAACAAACAAACAAAACCCAACAACAACAACAACAACAAAACAAAACAAAACACAAAAAAAAACCAAAACAAACCCCCACCTTAGAACAGAAAAAAGTTTAAAAAAACCCTAGCTGAGTAAGTAATGTACCTTCTTCAACACCTATGAGGTATAGCCCTGCAAATGCAGGGGGAGGCCACCAAATTTTCACTACTTCAGTAATTTTGTAAGCATGCTCTGTTACTATAAACAGCTATATTTTTATAGGTGATATATTAATATAATAGAGCACAAGGGAAAAGCACTTCATCAGCATTGCCTTTTACTATAACACATACAAGGCGGCTTCAGGCAACAGCTTCTTACTTAAGCAGGATCTGAAATACAGTATAAAATAGTTTCTGACATGGAAATGCATTAGGTGGAGAAAATACATGCCCTGCAAGTTATGGATGGATGCACAGACATACAGATGGGAAACTAATGAGTATTTTCATTGGCACTCTATCATTCATCAATCAGTAACTGATAAAATCAACATCAGAAATGTTACAAATTATGATGTTCCTCGGTGCTGTAAAGGTCCTCAAGGGCTTTCAAAGGAAAATCTTTGTTCTTTATCTGCTGTGTTTCTTTTCTGGCAATTTTCACTTAAAAGCTGTCCAAAAAGTTTATCATTATCTTCTGCATTTATTAACCTGACAAAATAGCCTTGTACTTAGAAGTAGAAATTCCCTTGGAAACCTGAAGTGATCCAGTATGCAAACAGCATAGGCCCAGACCTGAGAAGACACACATTTTGCTTTACGTAAACTTCAGAAAAGTCATCTGTATTATGTGACCTCACTCCCCAAATGCATTCCTGCCAACGTCCTAAATAAGCTGCTGCATGGATACATATATCACTGAGAGAGATGCTGCACAAAAAGCTGCCTTCATGACCAAAAGGGCTTCCTACAGGTATCTTCAAACTAAAGAAATGGTACATATCCAGTGAAAAGCAAAGCTTTCAAAGTACAATATATACATAAGAAACAAACCTAAGAAAAGTCAGAAAAAGCTAGAGGATTTGTCTATTCATACTTTCTCTGTTTCTTTCTACTCACTTGAGAAAATGTTCCAGACCGTGAAAAATCCTTACGATGAACACTCTAAAAATGAGCACAAGTACTATTACAGGATTGCTAGAGCAGAAAGCAGCAATTCTTGAGATGGGTAAACGTAATTTGATTTGATAATAATTTTGTCTGGGCTGCTGCCAATATTGATAGCCCTGTCATTAGCTCAGCTCTTGTGGCACTAGCAATGACATTTGCAGAGCATGGCCAGTCTGTTACAATGCCCTGCCAGCTGTTTGTGCCTGTTGCAGCTGCCTAAGGCACATCTAGTAGTCACCCTCTCCTATTCTTTCACTGGACAGCATTTGCAGAAGTGAGAAGAGAGGTTTATCATTATCATCATCATTAACATATAATTTATTTGCTTTTTACTTCAGAGTAAATCTGTCTGAGGGACATTCCTCTGTGATTTACCACAAGGTTTCCCTCTTTCAACAGTCTTTCTTACAGAAAATAATCAGAAAAGAGATGTAGCTGACAACATTAGAGGTGCTTATTCAGACACCAGAAGAAGCCTCTCCAACCTCTCAGACTCCTTCAAGTTCAGCTTTTGCTACTGTTAATTTAAAAGCTGATAAAGAGTAGATGTTTTTAAACAGTGAAGAATCCAGGTGCATCAAAACCCTCCTCTGCCTGCAGACAATATTTTGGCTGCTACTCAGAAGCTGCTATGATAATTTAATTCTTTTAGCTCCAGCTAGGCTTCAGCATTTTGAAAGAAAGCCTGGCACAGTGGGGAGAAACATGAAATGCTAGAATCCCAAAACTCAGATCCAGACTACAGAAGGAGAATATGTCTCCAATAAAATAAAAAGGAGTTTCACATCTAATTTCAATAAAGCAGGGTTTCTACAACTCTAAAACTCTTGCCCTCCTTGAAAATTTTTCCAACACCAAAACCATTAGGATCCAATAGATCACAGAATAAGAGTAACTTCTGGATATACACTCCTTGAAGTTCTGAACTGTAATTTCCCTTTCTTATTCTGAATTTTTTTCTGGATCACATTTCTTATGATTTACACAAAAATAAGTCACAACATGATGTCTGTGAATTACACACAAATGCTGTATCAATCCTTTCTATCTACAAAATAAAATACAAACCCTCACTGTCCTATTTCAAAGCACACAATTGCAAGTACCTAGAAAAAAAAAGGAAGGGGATATTAAACATTGGAGAGAGTATTTGTATTTTTGTTTAAAAAAATACTAATAGAATTAGACACTAATTTTATTTTTTCTTTCTTCCCTATTTCTCAGGTACTACTTTTATTCTCTTAAACTCAGAAACAGAAACAAAGGATCTCAGTTTTTATGTTAGGAAACTGTGAGAAGTGGTTGTTTGTTGATGGGGTCAGAAGTTTTATCTCGTGAGCCACTTCATACAACAGCAGTTAATAGGAGCTCTGATTTGCAAAGCAAAGCTTGATAGGGAAATGCAGAGGCAGAAGAACTAAAGGAAAAGACTTTTCATTTTAATGCCTTCCTCTTCCTCTATTAAACAACCAGATTCAGCTATTGTTTACAGGATAAATTTTTTTTGGTCAATCTTTATTAATAGCATGTAAGTTCAAGGTTCTCTTACAGACTTATGCAATACTCTCCTACACTTTTTTCTTGTTGTTTCCTCTGAAGTGCTTTATTAAGGCTGAGGCAAAATTTGGCTAGCTGGACTAGCAGAGCCTTTCATTTTTCTCTAAAAAGAATTCTGTGTATCGAGTTTGGTTTTCACCACGCATTACTGCTCTGTTTTGCTGTCCTACCTTTCTAATGGCATCACATCTCTCAAGATCCTCCCTGTGAGCAGGCCACTTCAGTTTCTGCTTACCTTCCAAGAAGTTTCAAGTCAAAGTATTTTGAGTTTTTCTACTCAAACTGCCAGAATTTCTATTCTGTAAAAATAAAAAAATTTCAGAATCTTGGTGTGGGTTGGTATGAAAACCAAACAGTGGAAGATCAGAATTTCCCACAAGTTTGACATTACAGATTTCATCCATCTGTCCTATATGGGATATATACTGCTCGCCATATACTAGTGGATTATTCCCTGCTTGCGGAAGACTTTTCCTCATGCTGTTAATATATCTGTGAAAAGGTCAGATGTTCCAGACATGTAGACTCAAACCCATGTCTGTACCACAACATACTTGGCCATTTGCATCTGTCAATACAAACATAGGGAACCAAGGCCAATGAGATTTTTTAACAGGAAGGAAGGACTGGAAACAAGTGGCCAGGTCATTATTTCCAGCTAATCTCATTCTGAAATAGGTAGAAGTAATAAATTTTCAAAACCAAGAAACAACACTACAGTATTAGTTAGAGCTAATAAAAAAAGTCAGAAAATGTTCCAATTCTAATATATACAGTGATTATTTTTTTTAAATTTAATTCATGTCCCCGTGGAAATTTCAGAAAACTCTCTCCAGTCTAAAATGAAGTTTAAGAGAAGGAAAGACTAGCCATATAGATTTAGAAGATATGAAACTTGCCTCCGAACAACTTAGAGTTCTTAACACACTAGCTATACTAGACTGTGGTTTTCCATGGAAAAGAAAAATGCATGTTTTAATCATAATGAAAAAATACCAAACACCAGTATCTTCATGATACAGAACTTTATCCCTCTCACTAATGAAAGTATTTGTTTGCAACCTTTTCCTTATACTTTTCTGTTGAGCACTATGGTCATACACACAGACAAAAATGTATGCAACTTTCTTAAACTGTAAGCACTTTACACTAAAGTGTATTTCAAAGCCATTTTCAAGCATTTCATTTACTGTGTTGTCTACCCTTGGGGTTCTAAATGAAAGGTGAATCAGCCTAGAAAAATAATAAGCATCAAGGGAAAAAGCAGAAGCTAATGTATGGTTTATATATATGTATATAGACACACAAGATGGCCCTCCACATTCATGTGTTTAGCATCTGCAGTCAACATGAATTATTTGCTACATACTTAAAGCATCTGTGTCCCTTGGAACAGCTGGTCCCACTGTCAGACTGAGATTTGGGGCTGCGGGTGGCAGTAGGAGATTAGCATTGGCTCTTCTCACCTGCACAGAGGTGTCTGTGTACATAAACAAGCCACTGACATTGCCCCCCTGGTCCCTTTCATTCTGAAGGCTGGTGGGGTTTTTTTTGTTTTTTTTTTTAAAGTCAAGCTCGTACAAAGCATTTGCAGAATCCGGGTCACTTTACATGTACAGCTGGAATAGTCCAGTGGTCTTTCTGCACCATCTGAAGCAACTTGATTCAAGATCCTAAAATAGTGTTATTTTGCCATTATTTTTAATGCCTATTTTAGTGCAATTCAATTTGTTTGAAAGAAAAAAGTATTTTAAAATGGCTTCAAAAATGCAAGCATATCCAGTTAGATAGATATAAGCAAAGGTGAATAAGTCATTACAAGCATTCATTTTCACTCCTGCTGGTGGCAAAATGTCAGCAAAATGTTCCCAGCAACACTTCTGAAAATGAGTGTTATTCATGGGACTAATTCTTGAATGTGAGTGGAAAATTTGGAATCACATCCAGCCTAAGCAGAAGAAAATCACTGCCCTTTCTACATCTACATGGAAAATACCTAGCTTTCTTGCTATGCTTAAAACACTGAAAGGTGCTGGCATCACACACACACACATCTTTGAGAACTGAAATGTCATGTTCACTCTGGGAGAGAAAAGAATCCTCAGGTGCTCATTACTACTAAAAAGTGTTCCCACAGAAACCAAACCCCAGGCTTTCTCTACATGATCAGCTTTTAAAGGTTAATTAACAATAGTGAGTCATAAAAATTTATAACCTGCTTATAATTTTTTAATGGTATGATTTCCAATCTTTTATCATTGGGCTTATACTTGAAATCAAACTCCCATCTGCTCACATCTCAGAAAACCCTGGGGGGAAAAAATATATTTAATATTCTAAACCTTTTGCCCCACACTGGAGATACAGAATTCATTCATTTTCCATTCCCATGGTCCCAACACACAGATTCTGAGCAACTTTGAAATAAACATCTTCAAAAGCTTTCCATCATGAGTGTGCTACAACACTTTGGCAAAAAAAATCTGGAAATAGTAATTCAAAGAACATCTATTACTAGCTTGGTTTTGTAACTCAAGGTAGATTTTCTGTAGAATTTTGTTCTACTATAAGACCCTTCTAACTCACCTTTCTGCCATAAAGAGAAGCATTACTTTTTTTTTTTTTTTCAGTGAGAAGTCAGAACTTGGAGGCTTGCATTTGTGTTATTTTAAGGCAAATATATTATCTCAGTAGTTCTTCAGTTGAAAATTGGTAGTGAAATTTTCTAGCGTCTTACAAACTCCACAGTGTCGTTCTCCTTTTATCTTGCATTCTTAAATGTGTGTATATATTTTCTCATGATGGACATTCTGTGGTAGCTAGGCAAACCACAGAAAAGGTTTTCAATTAGCCAAGCTTAAGGAAGTTATGCAACCTTGATGGAAAAATAATTGTATGTCTGGATCCCTGCAACATCCCTATTACTCAGCTCTGCTGTAGAGAAATTTGCTAAGGAAAGGAAGAAAACCATAAGAAGATAAGGAGCAACAATGAATACAGGAAGATCCACAGCCTTCCTCAATCTTCCCCATCATGTCTGTGCTATGACTTGGATGAGGTTGTGATGATATAAGACTGCCTGTGAAACATCGGGCAGCATAATTGAGTGTGAATGTTTTCCAGTTTTCAGAGCTCAAAACCACTTGCAGATAAACATGATTGTGAAGGCAGTGGTTATCAGTAGCTGATCACTTGTGGCTTTAAAAAAAAGTCAAATTTAGTTTCCTTGTGCAATTTTGAAGAATTAAATGAATAATAGATTTTAATGCAGTTGTAAGAAGCTGAATTAGAAGATACTAAAAATGAAATAGAAATGTAAGGTTAAACCTCTGCCTATTTAGATTAATGCTGGAGCTTAAAGACAACATACGTTTCTGATACAGAAAAATTCAAGACTATCTGGTGTTTTAAGAATTCAGACTGTTTATTCAAGCCAAGACAACGTCAAGTTCCCAACTGTTCCAGCATCTACTTTCTGCAGATTGACTGTCAGTTTACCATAACCATATTGGTCCTACAGAACCCTGGGCATTTACTTTCCACACTTCATAATATTACCAACAAAAAAGATGAACTCTGAGCTGCCTGCCCATCAAGCAATTATATACTGCACTGGACTTGCTTGCAGCTGAGTTAGACAGTAAGAGTCATTCTGTTCAGTAGAAATTACTAATATGCTGAAAGAGATTGACACAAACAAATCATTTGGTCTAGTGATCCACTAAAACAAGATACAACATTACAATGTACAAGCAATTATGACATTAAATTCTTACTCTCGCATTTTGAAAGTCTTACCACTTGTTATTGTATCTGCATACCTCACTGTCACTACTTCCAAAACAATTTCAGGCAGTGGTTTGCTTCACACTTCCACACAAATTCACACATCCGCAATAAGACAGTTGGCCATTAACTTGAAGCAGTACATCTAGAACTGTAGGCAAGGGTCTGCCTTCTTCATCTCAAGACCAATATCACAATGCTTTAATAAAAAATATTTGGACTTTTTTAAGCCTACTTTTTTAATATATGTAGAACAGACTAAAACATTATCCACCTGTTTACTCTGTTCAGTTTGAACTAGTGGCCAGTTGATTCCTCAATGCCAAATCAGGTAATAAGGTAACATCCTTGTTTTGATAGTGATATAGATGACAATAGTAACATGATCATTATCTTGTGGCTTAGTATGGTTTTTTTTTACTTTAGCTCTCATTCACATTTGTTGAATTTGAAGTTCTTTGAACAGGACAGAACAGATTACAATCCTTAATATGAACATATGTTTATGTTGGGAGAAAGAGGTGGAGGAAATTACAGTAGGAGAGAGATTATGAAAGAAGAAACCATTGTATAATAAATCTCATGCAGAACAATAGCTTTACTATATCAACATGAAAAGTTGCATTAAGCTAGCGGGCTCAGCACTTGTTCCTCTAACTGTCAAAACCAAACCTCTGAAATAAGATAATTAAGGTTTCCAAGACACCATACAGTAGACACATAACTTTGTCATATGGATAGACTTTAACATAAATGATCCCATGTCATGAATTTTAACCTTAATAGTCTGAACTGCACTTTGATTCTTTTGGGAAACCTACTTTGAATCAATCTGGAAAAAAAAATCTGGTTTTAAAATACATATACAAGTACTGCACAAATCTGCGCACACAGGTAAAGACATTGCAAGTGTACACAACAGAAAAGCATCCAGAATTCTTTAGTCCTGAGAGAATGTGTCTATTCTTCTAGTTCATTGTATCTACTCATGGTTTGAAAATGTTCATTTGCATTATAATATCTGACTTGCACAATGACCCGACAAGCATTACTTGCAAGCTAATTCTCAACCTGAAAAAAAGGGGTTATGGCCACAATGCAGTTATAATGCACTGGTAGTGTTTGAACGTTCACCACAGGAGGGCAATCCTGATACAACAACAAGAAGGTGTGTACCTGTGTGGGCTCTCATGTCCATGCTCCCCCCACTTTCAACTAACTGGATACACTTTGCATATTAGAGCTGTGTCCGTATTACCAAGGTGCTGATCATGAAAAAGAGTGCTTTTTATCTGAGGATCACTGTTACAGCAGACTTCCCTTTGGCTTCCAGACTTGTTTCCAGACAGTTCAGGGCATGGACAGAATAAGCACTTCTGGAAGTATTAGTTCTGGTTCAGCAAGTATCAGTTTAAACTGTGTACATCGTTACCCAAAGATGTTGAAAACCATCCATGTGGCCAAGTTAAAGTGGACATTTTCAAATATTTAGTGGCAGAACATTCTCGATATCAATCCAAAGAGTAATTAGGATATTGTCATAGGGTTAACAATCAGAAAAAAAGGAATCCAGAACTCTGCATTCTTTTTCTAATTCTACTAGAATTGTGAGTACTCAACTATTTTTTTATTCACGTTTCCAAAACAAATACAAAAATATCTATATGAAAGACTGAATACTTCTTATACATTAAGAATACTTCTTAAAGTACTTTGGGTTATAAGTACCTCTCAGCCATTGCTCTATTATTAATCTAGAGGCTTTCATAATCAGTAGGGGCTTACTCCAAGAATAGTGCCAGTAATTTCTTCAGCTCACAGTTAGTTTGCTTGATATCAGCAACAGTGATTTTTGAAAGGTCTCAACTCATGGAGAAAAATATCACTCTTCATAAATGTAAGTGGAGGAATTTATTCCTTCACTGTATTCTGATGGATTCATGGACCTAACAGAGTAATTGCACCCCATTTGCTTAAGCTGGTTCAACAAAATAAACCTTGCATGTATCTTGTCTCCAAAAGATACTTTAGAGCAAAATGGTTGATATATTTTTCAAGGACACTAGCTTACCATTTTGAACCCATGGATATCCATTAGATTTCCACTATGCAAAACAGTTAAATACTTCAGCTGAGACTTTTCTAGTCTCAAAATAAGGTGACTCCATACTGCCAACAATGATCTTCACTAAAGACAGTTTGAAACTTATATTTAAACAAAATATGACCAAACATGAACGTCTAATAAGCAAAAGATAGAACATTACAGACCGTAGACCAAATCAGTTTGAGAGCTCTGACCTGAGCACCCCACCTTCTTGTGAATATGGTCAAAACGCCAGCAAGACATATTACCTTATTCCACCATGAAAGCACTTAGTCAAGTCATAGAAATATTATAGCGGTAACAGAAAATATTTAAGAAAGTCTATATTTCTATTGGTTTTATATCATATTGGAAACAGAAATCCCACTTGCGATTAATAGCAGTATGCTGGTGCTTGCTGATCTCACACCCACTATAATCTGACATTGCCTGCCTTAAGCAGAGCTACTATTACTTGTTTTAATTTGACTACAGGAAGTCCTGTTATTTAAGAATTAGAAGCTTACTACTTTTACATTAATATCGCTACTCAGTAGAATATTTTTTCATGTCTTATATCTACGTTATTTTCCTTAAATGCTTGGAATTCAGATAAATACATTTTGAAATGCTTGCTTTTGTGAGTATGTATATGCACATGCCATTAAGTCACATCATGCTTGCACAGAAGCAGAGCAAGCATATGTAACAATAATTTTGCTTTCAGGCACTTTTCTGGTTCATGGGTGCTGCATAGAAATTCAATGGCCTCTGAATGTCACTTGGACTCTAAGGCTGTCTACAGGGTAGAGGTATTTCACAGAGTCTTTCAAACTCCCTAGGTAAAGTAGGATACATTTAGCGCACCGTGACCCCCTCACATATATCTGCTTCTTCCATGTGGTCATAAAGCAGTGGTGAGCGGTGCAGACCAAGGAGCAGTGTGTATTTATGTTAGATATGCATCCAGGTTCTTAACATAGGCATTTCAACCTCAGTATGCTCCTGTGTTAGGCTGACTGCAAACACCACAATAGATTCCTGGCACTCAAAGAAACTTTCATGGGTTTTTTTCGTTTGATCCTGAAAATATTTTCAGTTTTGCTTTTCACACAGACTAAGCATTCTGATCTAGGTGGGTACTATTTCTAGGATTAAAATAACAAGAATGAGTTAAAACACAAAGACACCCCAACATTATTATTGCAGTAACTGAAATCTATGTTACACAATGATGGGGGACAGTGTTGAATCTCAGGGAATCCTTATTAGTTATTTTCAGTTCAGGAGTACTAGTTGTACTACTGATTTTCAAAGTATTAGTAACTTTAAACCCAGCAGTTGTGCAGCAATGTGTATCCTGTCTGGGTCTATTCAAATTCTGATTATGCTTCCAAGCATCATAAACTATTTTTCTTGATTTACTGTAAAATAAAATCTAATATGACAGGAATTACTATTCATTTTGCAGATTCTATATTTTGGTATATACATCTCCCTTGATTATATACATATATACAAAGCTTAAGGTGTTCAGATATAAAAATTTAGCTCAAACAACAAATACCACCTAAAACTGTTTATCTGGACATGCAAGATGGCTGTATACAGTTTAAAAGTCCATCAAATTCAAATTTACCATTGCAAGGAATTTCCATTAATAGCAGAACATACTCTCCTCATGCTGTTTTCAGATGAAAAATAACTCTTCCACCAGAAAGAAAGTCTAATGTTTCACCATAGTAAGTCAGCCACTTGTTTTTGTTTACTTAAAAGATACAATTTACTGATCTGCCAATGCAAACAGCTTAGTATCTGAAAAAGGACAGTAAAGTGGTTTAACTCTGGAAAACATAAGGAGTTACACACAGAGTAGCATGGCCTGACATTCGCTTTACCATTTCTGAATTTGTATCTACCTTTATTGTATGTTTTCTGCGGTTCTTACTACTATAGGTGTAGTCACACTAACAGTGCTGATAACCAGGTTTGTTCTGGTTTCACTTTCATTAGGAAGACCACTTTTCCTTATAGACTGAAAGATCAGCTTCTAGGATTTATGATGGTTATTGCCTAAGGTTTTTCCACACCTTTTTTTCCACTCTTCTCTCTCTTCAAAATAGCACTAAATCACCCAGAATGATTCTTCTGTATATTACAAAGTTTATGATGCACGAAGCATCTGCTGGAGTGAATGGTTCAATTCCATATAGAGACATATGTATATATGATACTGAGAAAATTTCCACTGTATTCAGTTTGTGCACATGCTCAGCTATAGCATTTTGATCCCACTTAGATTTAATCTTTTTCTAATTCATATCTGTCTTTTCAGGTTTACATGCCAGAGCTCTAAATGAACACAAGCCCATTTTACACATTGTCATGGGTATGGAACCATCACTGAGCATAAACTGATTAATCCTAGCACCTCACCTAATGTAAAAATTCTGAGGAATACAATTTTATAGAGACAGCATTGACATTACAGGTTGTGAAAGCAATTCTTCAACACAGAAGAAAAGTACATTTCTTGTATAAAGCCTCATTAAAGAAATGGAAATAGGAAACTTCCAAATATCTGAGTAGTTTGTAGAAGTGTGGGCAGGAAATTTCATCATGATTAAATGTTTCATTTAATTATAGAATTATGTATTAAGTCTCTTAAATCTTAAGTTGTGGTTTTCTCTAGAATACCATTGTTTTCTGTACATTCTTTCTTTTGTAGATGGGATAAAAGTCAAGAGTCACTAAAAATCCAAATACCATGTTCTGAACTTCATCTCAATAGCCAACACACTTCAATACCAAAAGGGGAATCTGCAACAGGTGTCATATGTAGCAAAGAGAGGAGATGGTTTTCTTCCCTCTTTATCACTCCCAGCATCTAATCAGCAACCTCCCAAAAGTTTAATCTCAAGAGGTAGAACTGGTACATTTGTTTTAGGGACAATGATTTCTCAAACATATGATTATACTTTTCTGTCTGACAAGCAGACCGGGAGACATTGTAAATGGTGTTTTAGAGCAAACCCATTGGGTTTTGCTTCTCTTGCATGTATGTGCCTTAAGAGATCATCAGTTCTGTCTGAAGTTATGTTCAGCTACAACTTTTTTTTCCCAAATCTTTTCTTGATTCACTGGGAAAAGTGGATGGATAAGTCTTACAACCTTCTAACTAAAGATATCTTCATATGTTTTCCCTGGAGAGGAAAATGTGCAAGAACACACATATGCTTCCTGTGTGGAAGAATAGGCTTTTCAGAGTGTCAATATAATGAATACTAAAGCAAACTTTCATTATCATGGACAGCAGTTCCTGCTATCAACTGCTGCTGATAAATACATCTCTTTTTCAGTGAACAACAGTATATGCTTTAAAATCACCAAAGAGTACATTCATTTCCAAATTTCAGGAATCAGATTGAGAACAGTAACAGAAATGGTTGTCAGCCACAACTTCTTATTTGGTGACTTACATTATTTAATGCTCCTGACTAGCAAATCATTATGATTTTTTTCAGCTTCATAAATGACACATCTACAGGTTTTCATCTTTTGGGGGTTTTGTTTTTTCTGCCCTCTTTGAAGAGAGACATCCTCTTAATAGCATATAGAATTTATAAATGCATTATATTAAATCAATATCTGTCAAAGGGGTTCATTTGACTAAAAGCTCTTCATAATACATTTTTTCTTCATAATCACAGCTTTTATACCTACAGGGAGCAATAAAGCAATGTCAGCTTTAATATTGGTACAAGGAAGTAATATACATGTTTTATTAGAGATGTTTTCTTACATGTGATTGTTATGGATGCACAAATAACCAAATCCAACAGAAGTTAAAGCTCAGATTTATTCTACAGTAAGAGTTGGTTAGAAGTCCAGTAACATTTTATAAAACCACAGGCACGATGGTGTAAGAGGAATTAGTATAACACAGGCAACTTAAGAATCCTTGAGATTTAAAGTGATGGCTCAAAACGCGCATATCCCTCCCCTACAAGCTGAGGGCTCTCTCCCTCAGGAGTTACCTCGGGCGGTGCCCCCACCTGAGGGGGAGTCCCCGACCGCAGACCCGCTGCTCCCAGGAGGACTGATGCCAACCTCCGTTTATAGCCCTGTCAAATCTGACTGTGGTCATTAATCCCCACTGGCCAAGACAGTCACCTCAGTGTACCTGGCACGTCTCGACTGGTTCGACCTGCGGCCTCCAGGGTTTCCTTCCCCTTCTCCCTGCCTGGAGGAGTTTCGCATCCTGCCAGCAGGATGGGGTGGGCAGGGGGGACGTACTGCCACAATCCACCCTGTGACAACAGTCATGATTCGACAGGTTTCCTTGGAGTGGTGGTACAGTCACCTCTTGCCTCCAAAGTTAAAAGGGGGTGCAGTCCAATGAATTTGATGCTTATTGTGGACCATCATTCTATTCTGGTCAAAAATTAAAGTGGAATATTGAACAAAGGAATATTCAGTGCATGGATAGGTTTTAAGGGAGCATATTTAGTTGTTAGTACAGGCTACACTACCAAGCGTTTGGCAGAACTTACTGCAATACAGGTTATAATAATCATAACTACAAGCACTATTAAAGATTAGAAAGAAACCCCATGATAGAAAATCTGAATATATCAAACTTTCCCCAACCAGCTGGTCCCTGGTGCAGAAGCAATTGCCTCTGAGTCTCTTGTCATATTCGCTCATTTGTTTCGTCTTAAGGACACATTTGGAGTGAGCCCCGCAGTTGATGTAGCACTGTTCCAACTCCACTCTGTGATCTTATGGGCCAGTTGGAGAGTATAGTCGCATCTGGTAACCAATTACAAACAGTGTAAGGATAACTTTCTCCCCCATAGGATTTGAAACTCCAGCTATAATCGTTGCGTTGTTCCCGCGGGAGCCCAAGGGCTCACAATACAGATGTCCATCAATTTTGCCACGACATTGTTGTCCGGATCTTCACCATTCATGCCTGGCCCTGTCATCACTGTCAGTAGAAGCACTGGAATGCCTCATTCCTTCATGGTCCTACAAGAAAGCACAAGCTAGGCCTCGGTCTTAAAACCGGGTCACAGGGTTAGAAGTCTGAGATTATCCACCAGGTGCTGATGCGGTGAGTCTTTCCTCACCCATCTAAGGCTTCCCAGGCATACAGGCCTCGGGGTTTCACTAAGGTCATAGGAACAATTCCAATGGAGGGCAATTTCACCATAA
>JANZLQ010000056.1:22757988-22776348 GCA_026212715.1 Elanus axillaris | reverse complement strand
GGGGTGGGAGGGCATTGTTAAAGTATGTAGATCACATCCTTGAAAAATAACTGCAGAACTGACTAGAATGTCCAAAATAACTATTGTCATTTACACAAATATTTTTTTTCCTCAAGCATTTAAAAAAAAAAATCTCCCTAATTATATATGTACCTAAGAAGCTAGTCCATCTTCAAGAAGCACTTTGAATTTCTTGGCTCGATCACAAAGCTTTCCTTTTCTTTCTAATTGTCTAATTACTCAAGTGGTCACAATTGCAATTGAAAGCCTTACATAGAGATTTAGGTTATTTTAAAAATGAAACAGAAAAATTAAAAAATCCATTCTTGAAATAGACTTTGACAACTGTAATGGAATTGAAATGGAAATTATTGCAGTAATGTGAAATATTTAAACTTCTCTAATATAGTCTACTGATATCTTCTACCAATTTAGTATCCTAATTTTACCTCATGAGATTTTGAGGTCCTTAGAAACTCCAATTGCTCTCTTCCACCTGCACCCAGAGTAGTAATGATAATTTCATAGCATTTATTAATGCCCCATTTCCTAAAGACCTGGAGGCAGAAATAACTTCTGAAGGATGTAGGACCTTTCACATTTCAATCCCTTCTTAAGTGGTTTTAATTAAAATCATCATCTTCTAACAGTCTGATGACCAAGTGCATTTCTTTAGGTGCTCATCACCAAACCTACCCTCATATTAATTGATTCTAATTGCAGAATTCGGCAAGGAGATCATGGAAATTTGATCATCACCTTCCCAGATTGATTCACATTGGATATACAATACTCTTACATAGACTGTGCCTGCTCAGGGTGCAAGTAATATTTAGCCTTTAGGACTGTCAGTCCGAATGCAGAGCAGGACAGCAGGAAGCTCTGTGCTTTCTGTACAAGTGGTCAGCATTTCAAATCATACTCAGTTCACTTGCAAAGGAAAGGAGCATTTATTTCCTTAACACCTTTCATGGGCACTGAATGAGCTGTACATGCTATGAAAACATACTTCTGAAACCATAATGGCAATAGTTTCCAGGAAGACACTATGCCTGGAGAATGTGGCACTTTGGGCTCTGCACACAATACACAGAAAGAAATTAAACAAGCAAGGAAAGTCTAGCAATTTTACTTGCTCCTAGAATCACATCTGGTACCACATTGGGAGACAGAGCTTTTATTTGATATCCACCTGTTTGACCTGTCAGAATAAAAACACAGCAGTTGTAGCGGATATGAGTCAAAGAAAAAATATCACTGACAGTGACATCTTTGTCAGGAAGGATAACCTTCCCACTGAGAGAGTTATGCTAATTACCTGGAAATTCAGAGCTGTTGAATATCAACCTCAAGCTGTTTAAAAGCAAAACCTGATATTTTAAGAAAGAAAAAAAAAAAAAGATACTTTCTACTAATAAATCTGGCTTCAAAGCAAAAACATCACTGGCTCTGCTTCAACTCTAACTCCAGCCAGACTTTTACATTCACCTGCAGTGCAGTTGATGCCTCACAAGAAGAAACATTCTGCTAAAAATTAACAAGCTCACCTGACTTGCAATTTATTGTATATTTATCTGAAAAAATAGCTTTTTACCTTCAAAGAAATGCAAAAATAGCTTAATCCAGAAAACAATTTTGTGCACTTGAGAAACCAGAGTAAACTTAATACTGTTGATACCAGCACTAAAACAAGGTCCTGTACCTACAGTTTGGAAAGAGAATTACAACATGTATGAGTAATGGTCTGTCACAAATCTTGTTCCCTTGACTAAAGAGCAGTGGATATTTGCATACTCAAAATAAGGGACTTGTATACTGTCTTTATTTCAGTCATAATACTTGGACCTTCAGCCCTGGTTTCAAGTCAAAACCAAGCAGGCAGTTTTGAACTTGTACTCCATTGCAACACTCAATTTTCTCCAGGGAAGAACTCTAGCTGCCTGTCATATGCAACACGTAGCTTAAACTGTGAATGCAAATACAGGGACAGATAGTTGGGGGAGGGCATAAGGTGGGACCGAACATCCAAAACACAACTTCTAAACTCTCAAGTGGAAGCCTATCTGCAACCAGTATGGGCTGATTGCATATTTTGGTAACATCTAAACAAAAGCAGCACATCCCAAATTCTCCAATTCATAAAAAGATGAGACATAACCACAGATTAGAAAGCTGATCATGCATTGTGCTTCTGCATATAGACTGTTTAGATAGGGAAAACCAGGGACCTGAGGTTCAGTAAAGAAAAGCTGATGCAAAATGGAAGGGTTCCCAAAGAAAGTCTGTCTAGAAAACAAGAGGAAAGCTAGGAGAGACAAAGAAAACGACCCATGCTGGGGAAAAACTTGGAGACAAAGTATTCATGCAGACAAATGCCAGGGGTGCTCAGGGACGTTGGTCAGTAATGCCAGGCTGTAACTGCATAACGGTGAGCAGCCACACAGCAGGAACCACAACGACTTTCTACCCAACCTCCCTAAACCAGCAGCAATCTCTTTGCTAGGAAGGGAAGGTGAGATCTAGGGAACGTAATGCTATGTGCAAGCAAGTGAGCTCATGTGAGACCTAGTCAAGCAGGGTAAAAGTTCTCATCTTGTCTGCTCTTAGATAAACCCAGGTATCTAGATCCACTGTAAGATTACTCTGCCTAACCCATGATAAGCCATTTTCCAGCCCAGCTCCAAATCTTGGTTTTCCCCTCTCAACCCCAACCCTTGACTGAGCAATAATCCCAGGTCCCCACTACTCACAGCCAAAGGAAAATTCCAGCACCAGCCCTCAGTTAACTTAGGAAACTGCTTTCCAGCTCTCCTACAACTGCTGCTCCAGGTTTTTGTTTCTCACAACTAGTCTGAAGAAGGAAACCCAACCCAAGAAGTTCCTCAGGGATGGATTCTTTCTGCAGCCATCAGCTTGCTTCAGCAGTCCCTTTCCAATCTCAGCTGCATTAATTGCTGCAATCTCAACTGGGTTTACTCTCTCAACCTTAACCAGAGGCTTAGGCATGGACAAACTACTCCACAGTATCTAAGAACTGGGTGAGTAGCAGGTCTGACCTTTTAAGCTGGTGTTGTTTTCAGCACAAAAGTTTGCACGTACATACAAGAAATTTAAGCAAATAATACTGTACAAAACAAGAACAATATAGATTATTCATTATTAAGATAATACTAACAGGACAAGACTATTTATTTTTTATACATTGAAAAACAGAAAATTGTCCATTACATTGCAAAGAGCTCTGTAATTTTCTTCCATGCACCTCTTTTCACACTCAAACCAAGCTGTTATACACCTGTCTCTGTGAGCTCAGAAGTAGCCAGCAAAATCCTCACTACTGTAATGGCACATCAGCTCAAGAGAACTCTAACACAATTAAAAGTAACTGCATTCATATACATGCATCTGTATGTAAATATATGGAGTTTTGTTTCAGGTTTTACCAAGTTTTTGCATGTTATTACTTATTACATGTTGCCTCTTGTTACAAGTTATTCCCACAGCATTGTGTCAATATTAAGATAGTAAAAAAGAGCTTTAGCAAAGTTTCAGAAGCTGTGGTGGTGGTGGATTGGCTCCCTCACCAAAATAAGAGCTACCCCAGTGATTTGTTTTCAGACTCATAGAAAAGGTGTTGCATGTATCTGGTTTTTTATATGTATATATACACATATATAAAAGTAAGCCTTACATTATACTAGAAAGGAACTGAGTACTTTTAAGAATAGTACAGTTTTATAGATGAGGAATTAGCATGGCTATGAGACTAAAAATTCTCAAGATGACTGCAGCTGGTAATAAGAGTGGAAGAAACTACTGAGATCTAATCCCTATTGATTTAATTTGCTGTTTCTTCTTTTCATTTCCTATCATTCCTTTGCCCGAGAGTCACTTCTTTCCTCCCTAATGTAAAAGCAAAATGCTCTGGTGACCTCATAAGCCTCACAGTTTCCACCATAAATTAATCTTTCTGGAGAAAAAAAAAAAAAAAAGGAAATCTTACCATTTGTTTTTATATGTTTTATGTAAACTGATCTAAGATATTTTTTCTTCTTGGCATCTGTTTTAAAACATTGTACAGATACTTCCGTTTGTAGTTGTTTCTGCAGTGGTGTAGGGTTATATGTAGGTAACATCTTTTCTAATTCCACTCCCAGTAAATTGCAGGTGTTCTGCAATAAAAGGGTAAAGAAATGTTTGCAGAAGTCAAAATTACGGTGTCAGTAGTAGTGTTCTTTTCATGTTGCTGCAAAAAGAGATACTTCTTTAGTAGTGATCAAATTCCTGATGTGACATTGTCAAATTGATTGAACTTTGTAATTTGATTGGTTTTGTAAAAATAAGCTACAAGAGTTTCTATGGCCACAAGTCTGAAATACAATTGGCAGCAACACAGGAAATAAGAATTAATATGTGCTAAATAAGAAGTGAATATATTATGAATTTTATTTTAATACTTTTTTGCATCCAAAAACTTATGTATTAAGAAAGATTTGAACTCTAAATATTAATAAGCTTAAAGAAGTTTTGAGATGCACACTGTCAGGATAGTTGGTACATTTCCATATAAAATATTTCCCTCTTTATAACATTGTTTTTATGCAGATCAAATGTATGTAATGAATGATTAATATACCTGCATTGCTAAAACTAAGACATCTACACATCAGGCCACAGAATGATAAAATGATCCAGACATTTGTTTGCTTTTTAGAATATACTCTCCCATTTTTTTATGGCCTCTTTTTTCATCAGCTATCTTTTACCCTTTTAGTAGAGCCTCTCCAGCAGAGATCAGGATTTAGATCGTGGATCACAGAATAATTAATATGTATTCAGAATAATGAGTATATATTTGCCACCTAAGGTTATTTTCCATTTTCTTTTCCAGTAATTCCTCATTCCAGTTGTAGACAAAGCAAACTTCACAGAGGAGTTAGGAAGAAATATAACCATACTTTAAGAGCATCCGCTAGTGCATTTAAACACAATGCTTTTCTAAAACAGAGTTCAAAGAGATGGAATAGGCTATCATTTCAGCAAGAAATAACTAATATCTTTAGAGAAAAAAAAAAAGTGTATATTATGAAAGCCTCTTTCAATAATTCAAATGAAAATGAATGATGAGATGAGAGCTTGGAAAATATTACAGCTTAAAGGTATAATCCCAGGCAGACTTAGCTATAATTTTAAGTCACTTTTACCAGTTCGTACAACCAGTCTTTCATATCTATTTCAAAAAGCATTTTAGCAGTAAAATGCAATGAATTAGAAATTTTCCATCAAGTACTATATATGGGTTTATTACTTGCTAAAACTTGAAATAAGTTGCAGTACAAAGAGCAACATACTCAAGAAATCATTCCTCACCACCTCTCAAAACTTATTTAATTTGTTGCCAAAGCACTGCATGTTTCACTTACCTCATTCAACAGTGAAAAACAATTTTCAGTACTTTGCATTGTTCTCTGTGTCTCTATAGATGAGCTATTTCATGGGAAAAGGACTAGGAAAAATAACTAAGTGTAAATAAAGCACTGTTATTCCATTCATTCTCTTGGTTATAGCCTGTAACTTTAAGTAAAGGCCTTTGTCACAAAAGCACAATGAAGCAGATCTGCTAAAGGTTATTGCAGACTAAAGGCTAAAATTTTGTACTGTTTTAAATGAACATCACTTCACTGAAGGCAGAGCCATGCCAGTTTCCAGCACTCAAAAATACAATCAATATTTGGGATTTGAAATTATTCTGTTAAGTTCTGTGCTTATAAGACACGGAATCTACAAGGCAAACAGCTTTTGCTAGTTCCTGAATAACAAAGTGCAGCCATGGTAAAAATTTGTAAAGCATAATTTTTGGTTGAAATATCAATTTACAAACTTTCTCCTTACAGCATTATTTATATCAAAGACAGCCTGCTAAAATTTAGAATGACTTTTGGGTTTACTCATACTATATTAATGCCTACAGTCCTGGCTACTACATCAGGTTATTATTTCCAACTAATAAGTTGCTGGTTGGTAACAAAGAACTTCAGCTACTGGATTGACTGCATTGGTGGTAAAGGGAAGAGCAACTGATATCATATGTCCTCTACCTTGACTTCTCTAAAGCCTTTGACACTGTCCCACACAACATTCTTATCTCTAAATTGGAGATATATGGGTTTTATGGATGGACTATTTGATGCATAAGGAATTGGCTGGATGGCCACATCCAAAGAGTTGCAGTTGTCAGCTCAATGTCCAAATAGAAATTGGTAACAAGCAGTGTCCCTCAGGGTCTGTAATAAAACCAATACTTTTTACTATCTTCACCAGTGACATTGTGTGATTGAGTACATCCTCAGCAAGTCTGTGGATGACACCAAGCTGAGTGATGCAGTTAATAGGCTTGAGAGAAGGGATGCCATCCAGAGGGACCTTGACAGGCTTGAGAAGTGAGCCAGTGTGAACCTCATGAAGTTCAGCAAGACCAAGTGCAAGGTCCTGCACATGGGTCAGGGCAATGTCCGGTATCAGTACAGACGGGGTGATGAATGGATTGAGAGCAGCCCTGTGTAGAAAAGACCTTGGGAATACTGGTGGACCAAAATTAGAACACGAGCCATCAATGTGCACTTAGACCCCAGAAAGCCAACTGTATCTAGGGCTGCATCAAAACAAGTGTGGCCAGCAGGTCAGAGGTGATTTTGCCCCTATACTGTCATGAGACCCCACCTAAAGTACTGTATTCAGCTCTGGGATCCCCAGTACAAGACATGGACCTGTTGGAGTGAGTCCAGAGAGCCACAGAAATGGTCAGAGGGCTGGAATACCTCCCCTATGAAGAATGGCTAAAGAGCTGGAGTTGTTCAGCCTGGAGAAAAAAAGGCTCTGATGGGACCTTCTTTCAGCCCTTCCATAGTTAAAGGAGGCTTATAAGAAAGACTTTTTACCAGGGCCTGTGGCAATAGGACAAGGGGTAATGGTTTTAAACTAAAAGAGCGTAGGTTTATATTAAAGATAAGGAAGACATTTTTTACAATAGGGTGGTGAGACACTGGGACAGGTTGCCCAGAGAAGCTATAGATTCCACATCTCTGGAAGATACTTGAGATCAGGTTGGATGGGGCTTTGAGCAACCTGATCTAGTGAAAGATGTCCCTGTCTGTGGCAGGGAAGTTGGACTAGATCTTTGATGGTCCCTTCCAATCAAACCGTCCTATGATTCTACAATTTATTCCTTTAACTGAATAATCTAAACACACTATACTAGTTGATTATGCCTCCTTTTTAGTAACTTAATCATCAAAAGGCCTTTGACAATTCTTACTGCTTGTTCATACAACTCTTCACATTCCCTTTTGCATTAAATATGCCTCTCCATGTGCACCTATTTTTTTAATATGTATAAAAATGTATATATATAAATATTCCCATGTGGTCTGCAAACAAACTTTAATTCTATTCATCAGCACTGACATTTATGTTTATTTTTATTCACAACGTTTCCCTCCTTATAGGTCACTGCATGGCACCACAGCCCACTTAGCACCTCCAGCAGTGTCTCACAACAGCTGTTCTGCTATGCCTGAGAGAGCTGGTGCTCCAGACAGGAAAAACTTCTGCCTTTCCAATTTTTTCCTTCATTCCAGGATATCATTTTTAAGAAATGTAGATAAATTAAGCATCTATCACTGCCAGGTGCTTGATTTTCTGCCCAGACATTCATGATACAACATTTCAGAAAAAATATGTAGGTCTAAGGAAATTCAAGTACTATTTGGAAATATTTTCTGGCCAAGGAAAAAGTTGGGACCCCTTATTCTGAAAGTACAGGTCCCACTTTGAACCTTCAGGGATGCCAAATAGAACCTTTATTCTACAGAATAAAATAATAAATATTCAGTTGAATAAAAGTTGTATGCAAAATATTGGGGAAAAAAGTTAAAACTAGGGCCACTTACATAGGTGTCACCCAGCAAATGGCATTCAGTCTTTATTCCATGATTATAACATTTGGACTGTGGCTAAAGAAGGGACAAAACATATATCTATGCATACACAGAGTTTTGGCATAAATCAGTAACTATCTAACAGTGTTAAGTAGAACTGATTTACAGCTTCTGGCTTTGAACTACAATTTTTGTACCAGGGCTATATAGGGTCAAGTCTCAAAGAGAAGAAAGTACACAAGATCTGTAGCAAAAAAGTCATGTGTCCTGTTCCTAGCTGTCCTACAGCATCCAGATGTTGTCTCCCACAATTGGCTTAATACTCTTCTCAGATTTCTCATTGCCTTTTCATAACACAGTGACAGTGGATTATTAAAAGAGTAGGAAACATGTACCTAACTTCCCAAACCTTTGCTTTTCACACAAGCACTTAAACACAAATGAAAAACACTAGCCCTCTATAATCCACAGTGGTGATTGTATAAATAATCAATGGATTATGGTAAGCACTAATAATGCAAAAAACAAATTCAAATCAGGCTTAAGAGGAAGGACTTCCATTAAGCACATAGAAGGAGGATAGTCTCCCTCCTGTCTGATGCTAGATATTTACAACAGGTACATTAAATCTCCATGAAGATTTATCTATTTCTATTGTTTGCAGAAAAAAACCCTCTTTTAACTGTCTTCTGAGTGGTGCACCAAAACCATGGGAACAAGCACAAAAACAAAGAACCAAAAAAATTAAGATTCACAAAAAATATTGCAACTAATCAACTTATACTGATCACAGCCCGAGCAAACTTCAGGAGCTGTTTCATGCATTGGTCACCTCAGAGCTAATACAAGTTCTGCCCAGAAAGACAAACTGTGCTATTATGAAATATTAATTCAGACTGGATAACTGACAATTATTTTTTTTTAGCATTCAGGTCAGTGATTTAAAGCCATCCCACGTTGTTAGGGGACAGAAGTTTTTTTGATTTACCATCTGTTGAGTGGCTATTCTGAAGCACACCAGTGATCTTTGTCAAATTCAAAGCTGATATGTCTGTACCACAGCACTCTCTCAGATGTCATTTGACAAAGCATCTTGTTGACAGACACGGGGAGAACAGTTACTTCAGATTTATCTTTTCCGTCAGTAACTCTTACAAATAAGGTAGGGTATATACTAGTGAAGTATGTGTACCAAGCTGCTACTGAGGATGTCTAATTTTCATTGGTTTCAGAGGAATACAAAGCACAAGGCACAGATTCATTACTGTTAACCATGCAGTGTCCAAAAATTCAACAGCAGTGGGGATTGTTATGGCCATCATTCATACATTCACGCAGTAGCAGGCCTTTCCTGGCCCCTCTCTGATTTGAAGTGTCCCTGTGGCAAGGGATTATCAGGGTAGCACTAAATCTTTGCACTGCCTTGCAAACTTTTTGTCAATCTCTAAATTCACTTTAAAAACCCCATATATACAAAAGTCCAAATGATACTGTCTAATAAGATTTAAGAGTTTCCTAACACTATTTAAAAATGTTTCTTTACTAGCATATTACAGTACATAATCTTATAACAGGCACCTTTTAAGGGTTGCTAAAAGCCTTGTTGTTTTCTCAGAAAGTGGAGATAGATATGCTTTCCAAGTTTATTTGCCTGCCTTCAATCCCCTTTGATTTAAACCATATTTAAAATTGCATCAGCTTTGTGTCAAGAAACAGAATGAGATAAACATACAAGGATTTGTATTCAAATTAAATGGCAGAAATGCCTGACTCAAGAAAAGAGTTAGAAAGGTAGGCTGTTCTTAACTTTGAAGATCTTTAAAAACAAAAGTGAAAGGGAAAAGAGTATGTAAGACCTGAGTTGTGAAACACAGGTAATTAGGTGTAATAAAAAAAGAAACAGTAACAGTTACCTGGATTAAGATTTGCCTCAGTTGCAGTGTGTTCAGGTTCTTCCATCTTCACCTATGAATTTTCTTCCAGGAAACCTTCCATTTTTATTGATATTGAAGTTAGATCTTCTGGGCAAGTCAGAGCCAGATTTCCTTTAAGCAAGTACTGTGTAACAACTGAAATCATACAGGGCTGTGTTGAATAGTACTTTTATATCATCTTCTGTTTAGGCCTTTAGATGTACTTCTGAGCTGCTTGAAAGTCTGACACTGAGGCAAATCACTCAGCTGATATTTCTGATACAAAGCCCTCTCCTGATAGATAGCGTCCTTCAAGTGCAGAAAGGGAAAGTCCAGGTATCAATGGTACTCATTTCCTTGCCCTTAGCAAGCAGAATCAACAGTTAAATACCAGCAAGTATTGAAGTGAAGGGCCTTGAAGTAGGGCCACAGACAGCTTGTACATATCCCCATGTGTCTGGTCACAAGCACCACAAGAAGCCAAGGCAGCACAGTTCTGGTGCAGATGCCGTAGGAAGAGCTAGACCTCTAAAGAGGACCTCTGTGCACCTCCAGTGGATCAAAGCTGTCTATATACCGCTCCATGAGAAGAAAGGACTAACCTTGCAAAAACTAAGTCAGGAGAGAATTTTCCATTACCATAGAGAAATATAAGCATATGAGACCTGAAGTTACTTACAGATTTTATAGTACACCAAAGCACGTTTTTGAGGGCTTCAGTGTTTCAACAGCTACAGTTTACATTTGAATTATTCTAATTAAACTGCATTTAAAGGACAGCATCTATCTTAATACAACATGAGACTGAATTTATCTTTCCTGTATGTGGGAATGAAAGATTCACAATACCACATATAAAATAAGGCAAGGAAAGAACAGCCTGAACTGAGATATTAAAAGAGGTAAGTGACAATGGCTGCTGGGCAGCAAAACATTTGAGATTCAGCTTTTGCTATATCTCTGTCCTAAGAACTTGCAAGTCTGCTGTTTCTCACCTATTGTGTTCTCATTTGACAGTCTCTCATCTGCTTGACTCCTCAGATTTTTGATGCTGTCACACCTATTAGTTCATCTGCTCTCTCTTTTGTCAGCTAGCACATATCTTGAATAAGTGACAGCGAGCTAAAGCTTAACATGGACAAAATAGACCTCTTCCACTCACATCAGCCCATTTTGCATTTTTTCATTCCTTTTGGCAAACCCTCTATTTTCCCCATTATTTACTCTTGCAGCACAACAAAGCCTTGCGCTTTTGCTCATCTCTCATTCACTAAACTTTCAGAATCATAATGGATATCTAACACTTTTCTTTGTCCAATGGCTTTCAGCGCTCATCCATACTCTAAACATTTACCACTTCATCTCAGTACTCCTAATGTTGCTTTCTGGTAACTCTAATAAATACCTGTTCAGTCGCTCTCTTTGTTTAAATGACATCCTTCCTTCAAATCTCTACAGTACTTTCCTCCACATTACTGTATCAGGTCTGGTCTTAAAGGCTTACCATCCTAAATTATTTCTTGGACCTTGCATTCTGTCACAACAACTTAGTCAGAAATGCCTATTTGTCTCCTTCTCCTGCTACTTTTTCACACTTCCTCCGTGCTGCCCACTCTGCAAAGAAAAAGCCTTCTCATTCCAATATGCCATCCCCCTCCCACACACATGCATTCTCATTCAAATTCCTCCCAAGACCTATTTTTGGTGAAGCTTAAATAAGTTACATTTCTTCAAACCCAATATTTAGCTGAGAGGGTGCTGAAGATCTAGAGGGAAGATTTAGCTACAAATATGCTCCTATTTCCACTCTGCTAGAGTTTCTCCTTGTAGTCAGCTTCTCATAACATCACTGCTCCATCCTCATGTCCTCTGTGAATGAGGCAGTTCTCACCTCTTCTGTGCAGTCACTACTTTGCCAATCTATAAATCTCTCTAGAAGGCATACTGCTTCTGTCACACTGCTTATTCTGTCTCAAAACTGTTAAATTGTTATAGAGCTCATTGCCACGATTGGTACTGAAAGTTCTCAAAACCAGAGACAATTCCCCACTTCTGTTGGGATCAGGGAGATACAATGTGCATTTCAAGTCAATCATGTCTACATTTTCCCCTCCATTTTTGCACTGTATAATTATTACACTTTTTTTTTAAGAGCCAAACATCTATTACATAATCAATAAGAAATACTACAAAAGACAAATCAAATTCTATTTCCAGCTACAGAGGTAGATGTTTTTTTAAAAATCAGACCCATGAACATTCCAGGAAGATTAAGAGAAACAAGCAAATGTTCCTTCAATAAAGGTAGACAGTGGGTTTAGATTAAGTAACTATATGTTTAATTTTATATAAGAATAAAATACTTTAGTAAATGAAGTGCTGATCAATAAGAAGATACACCAAGGGACTACAATGTATAGACTATTAGGTTTTTTCAGTCTTCCAATATGAAAGTTGCTTACGTCTACTAAGAGCAAAGTGAAAGTCCTTTCACATTTGCATTGTAAATGTGCACAGCCTGCTCCCACAACAACATCAAGAGAAAACCTGATATAGCAATTCAGAACAGATTTCCTTGCTGCAGCAAATTCAGTGCCTGCTGTCACTGCAGTGCTTCAAGGAAGCAAGTCTGAAGTGTTACTCAAGTGACAACTTTGAAACAATTTTAAAATAGGAAGTCTTATTGTGTATTACAACTAAAATCCAGTAAAGTCCACTGTTTCTGAAATATGTCTCTATAACTTCTCTATGAATTTCTTAATTAAAACTAATTAGAAATTACTTTCCTGTTTAACCTCAGCAAGAACAATTAGTGTGAATTTCTTCAGTCCCACAAGCTCTCTAGCAAGGTACAGAAGGGGCTGCTCCATGAGCACACACTACTCCTCCTTCCAGGATTGACAGCTCATTGGAATTTAATACAGACCACAGAAAGGATTTCACAGTTTTTTTAATCACATGCTGACTTCGGAAAAGTTATTTTGTCTATATTTCTCTAAAAATAAATGCTGTTAGTTCAGTACTCCTAGCTTTTAGCTCAGAAGAGCTGCTGAGACCTTAAAGGAATTGTTCTTATGTATCACAAAAATTTTGCAATGAAAACAAGTGTACACAGGACTGAAAATCAACAGCATTGCACATCACCTTTCCTTCTGAAATAGCTTCTGAATGTTTCCCTTCACTTTTAAAATTGTCATTTGAACAGGGTCTCACAACACACCTAAAAAAATTTGTATATGCTCAGAAGTCATAGGTATCCCACAGCAGCTATTAAGTTGATACTACCTGTGAGCAGAATCAATGCAAAGGAAAGCATTTCAGTTTCCTGCAGCCATTGGAGCACTTTTAAGAGGTCTTCCTGAAGAACACAGGGATTCAATACATGCGTCTAACTGGATTTTCACAGGAAAACTCAGAAGTAAGCGAGTTATTCTAAATCAAAACTGATACAAGATGGGATTTGCTTCATTTCATAACTACACAGTCCATTTAGGTACATCCAAGCATTTGAGCAAGACTTACCATTTCTCACGGAGATATGCAAAGCACATTTTCCAGGCTGGTCTTTTATCATCAAAATGAAAGTGTCTGCCACATGTAAGCTGCCCACCTCATAACCCCCTCAGTAGGGTGGTGAGGCTAAAAGATGTTTGCAAAAAAAAGATGTCAAGAAAAGTGTCACAATGATTCATTTGCCTATTGACCTTCTTCCTGACCAGGTCTGAGACACCTCTAAAAATCATGGGAAACAGCCATAATCCTAATGAGATTATCTAGTATAATAAATTATCTGCAGAGGGAAACAGTACAGCTCCATGACTAGGATCAGCATACTGGTGTAAGTAAGAGAGCAGGAACCTCAACAACTCATTAAAAAAATTGCTTATCCCTGCTCACATCAATTTACAGTGAACAGGCTTTTTTTATGCTTTTTTTTTAATTAAACAAGTGCAAGCAGCTGATTGCTATTTATTTTAAAGACTCAGCATGGAGTTTTTCATGGAGGTGACTGGCTCTTAACAAGACCTGAAAGCAGCAGGCAGTGGAGTCAAAATGACCTGATCTTCTTCCTCCTCCCATCATGCAGTGATGTTAAATGAAAAAAAAACATTGTAATTTGGAACCTACAATACTAGAACGACAAATCTGCTACTGTGATCACAGCCAAACAACATAAACCCAAAGAAGAGAGGACCTACAGCTCCTTGGGTACTTTGACTTCAGCACTGTTGGGGAAGAGACCAAGGAAGGTAGAACTACAGCCCCTTTTCCACCATTATTCCTTGGAGCTTATGGTTATATGCAGGGTGGCAGGTTTGGACAGAGAAAGCAGCATTAACTAAGTAGAATGCTGATTATCAGAGTCTTTGGAGGGGGTTAGGATTTTTGACCTTTTACCACAGGCTAAGAAATTACTGTATGCTGCCTGAGCCACGTGAGATGATTTGATTGCCCTTGGCTCTGGTGTGGGGAGCTAAGACCACATCCATGAACTGTTAAGGGACACTTCTCTAGCCAAGGTAATTTGATTTTGAGGTGAGTTCATTAATAAAGATGGACCAGGCTTCCACAGGAGCTGACACTTGAAATATTCAAATTTATTAATAAAATTAATCATATTTTATTTCTTCTTCTCTACCATGCTTTAGGCCATTAGCTATGCACACGCTGGAGGACAGCACTCAGCAACAGTGATGTGCCATGGTAACATTGCTGATATTACAGATTGCACATTCGTACAAAGGCATTGTGTAACATTGCTCTTGGCAACAGAGACAGCAAAATCTGCATCGCATGCCTGCAGTCACATCCTGTAAATGTCGGAATATGAAAAAAAGCAAAACCAAGAAGTTGTCAGACAACTACTGCCACAGCTCACATCACACACACAAATGCTGCCTGATGTCACAGCAGATCTCTTGTATTAGAATATTATCCCTACAGTGTAAACTCAAACGGCTCTGATGTGGTAGGGCAATGTATTGGGCTCAAATTCAAAAGGAAAAAGTGTCTTCGCTTCAGCTTCATTATGTGTAAATTAGTTATAACCAGGAATTCATAAACCTTTTTATCGGCCTTTTACCATTGCAGCAAGAGCACCTGGCATCAACATTACCAATACAGCTTCTCTGTTACCTTGTACATCACTTTGAAAAGGTTTGCAGAGTGCTAATGATACAGTTTTTCCTACTGGGGAACTTCTGTTCTCAGCTTTAATTTCACAGCTATCCCCATGCTAGCAATTCACTTCATGTTGCATGAGTTTCGTAAAGCGTGTATGCAAGACCTGTTCCCTAGCTTATGTAAACCTACACATCCTATGCAGGAGACAAATAATCAGCTGTAGAAGTGTAGACATTGCAGAACACGCACTGACTTCATCAGATGCAGTGAACATCTCTGGCCTGCTAGCATATTTTGATAGCTAGATTGCACTGATCTCCTGAACTAACACATTTCTATACATGTCTTTATGAAGTTCACAACCTCAAGGAATGCATCCATCTTTCTCCCTGTCTCCCCTCATGTTCTGTATTCAGTACTCGGTCTCATACTCTTTTCCACAGTATTTTTCACTTTCAACAATATTAGCATATTCCAATTAAATTAAAAAGAAGTGCTTATTTTCACAATCCTGTCATCTCACTACAGAAATTGGAAAAAGCAATACAATTACTGATATACTGATTATAACATATGTCAGCCTGACCTTTGTCAGATGCTTCACAATACCCTCATTAATTGCCATTTTTTCATGGTCCAGTAATTAAATTTTTATATTTTACTGTTCCACTCCTGTGAGCTACTTTTCCTTTTTCCTTTTCAATCGGTGGTAACTCTGTTGGAAAATTCTGGGGTCAGAAGAAACGATTTTTCTTTCTTTCATTTCCAGTACTTCCCCTCCCATTCCTCATCATATTCTTGTGCTCTGTCTACAAGTTATATATTTAGTGTTTTTACAGACACAAAAGACTTTTGTTTTCAGAATATTCTCATATTATTTTCAGAATATTTTCATATTATGTCTCAGCTCATGTTTCATACCAAGGACAGCAGGAAGTCTCAAGTACACAGGGACAAGGGTGAGAAGAACCCAGTCACGTGCTGAGACACAGTAAGGTCCAAGTGCTCCTAGCCTGAGATTCATAGTTTAGCGTTGCAAGTTCCAGTGCTGATGGTAACAGCAGACTTGTTCAAAAAGTTTTACCTAGAATAGGTTCATGTATTTTGGATGCTTATTTACTCATATTTTAAATATGACATCATTTAAAGAGGCAGTCTATCAGAGCAAAAACTTTTTATGTCACTGTCCAAAATCAGAGCATGCAAGGCAAAACTGATGATCCAGATAACTCCTAAGGACATCTCAGCTCTCAGCAATATTTTTGTTTGCAGTTTACAGAGTAATTGTGAAAAAAGTCTAAACTCACAGAGCAGCCAGAGGAATCTGTCAGAAAAGTCAATGTAAAATGTTTTATGCAACAGAACAAACTGTGGTGTTCTTTATATAAAATAATGAATACATTTTAATTCATTACACTAAACCCAAGAAATATGAAAGAAAAAGCATCCATTTGTAAACACAATAAATCTCAAAGTGAATTTGTACATTACTGCACGTAACCTGATCAAACTATTCAACTTGTAATAAATATAGGAGTGATTGTAACATGAATCAAGAATTCAAGTAAAGAAAAAAGAACAGAAAGATTACAGGAGCTGAAGTCACAGAAGTCCTGAGAGCTCTAAGTTATGATAAAATCTGGGTTGACATACAGTATCTGTTCTGTGAGATGAGGTTATTCAAAGTGCAAACTGGGAGATTATTAGAATAGAGTTCACAGTACTGAAGTACATTACGCATTCATCACACCTATGGCTTTGTAATAGTTCAGATATCCTATACTTCCTTCTTTATATGTCTTACAGAGTCTGAGAAGCAACAGAACCCTGTATTTACAAAGAAAGCTAAAAGCCTATGTTTTCTCATTTTGAACATTACAGTCAATTTTCCAAGTGTTTAGAGCTGATAATAGGCAAAATCCCTACTTTGAGCCCCATACCACTGCAACACCACAGTCCTACAGCATATAGCAGACAAACCTCACTGCTGGTGAAAAATGGTTAAGTACATGCTAAAATTACGTTTACTGGGACCCTAACCAGTCATTAACACTTGTACATTTTTCCATACATAAGACTTGGAGACTGTTCTATCTTCTGTAAACATAAATGTTTATTTAGTTGTGCCCAGGTGAAGTTAGTGGATACCAGGCATTTTAATTTATTTCCCACCCCGCCCCCACCTGCAGATAAACATAGCAGTAGAACCAACACATACCTTTAGTTGCAAAATCAGTTTGGTCATGCTCAAGTATGGCTGTTCCACAACATAAGATGCTGTTTGCCTTAGCTCTATCTTAAGTGTGCATGTTGTGCTTTATATGTTTTTTTTTTCCTCTTCTGCTGCTTTATAGAAGTTGATTATTTATTAAGATGCAATTAAATTACAATTACCTAATGGGAAGGTATACAGAAGATGGATCCAGACTCTTCTGCAAAGTACACAGCAACAGGCAAGTTGCAAGGAAATTCTGTTTAGGTGTAGAAACTTTACCGTGGCAGTGGTCAAGTATTGGGACAGGTTGCTGAGAGATGCTCTGTAAACTCTATTCTTGGAAATACTCAGAATTCAGCTGGACAAACCCCATATTGTCCAAGTGAGTTTTGAGCATCTCCAGCCTCCTGTTTGAATGAGGTTCAAAGCAACCTCCACAGCTCCTTTCCAAGCTAAATTAGTCTATGTTTCTGTAACTGACAGGTGAATCAAAGGACCATTTTGGCCCATAAAGAAATCAAATTACTGCAATGTAAGTAAAGAACAGGCTACAGATTGTCAAATTCTTCTTTTTAAGTTGGACACTTCTGAAAATGTACAGCACCTTTTTCATAATCATTCAAAGAACAGCACATGTGAAACGTTATCACACTCTGAAATCAGACTATAGGGCTTGTTTTCTTTACAAGTTAGCTTTCATTTAATCCTTTATTATATTCTTATTGATGTTGATATATTTTTTAAGTACTCTACAGCTTTCAAATAATTGAAGTTAAAAGTGCCTTGCAGGTGGTGTTAGTTATTTTAACTCATGTTTGCCCTCCACAAGATAGATGCTGGTAATTTCTCAGCAGTTTGCAGTGATGGTCCCCTTTAAAGACAAGATCCTAAGTACATAACTCCTACATAGACATTTCATGACACCAAATGATGAGGCTATTTATACAATAAAGCACTTTGGAACCAGAAAAAAAAAAAAGAAAAAAAGTCACTTATACTAGAATTTTCTCTGTATTTGAGCAAAGCTGCATAAGTATGACACCCAGAAGAGGTGGGATTGGAAACAGGTCCTAGAGCATGCAGCTGTTTGATGAGTTGACCCTGGCTGGACGCCAGGTGCCCACCAAAGCCGCTCTATCACTCCCCCTCCTCAGTTGGACAGGGGGGAGAA
>JANZLQ010000056.1:22717830-22738768 GCA_026212715.1 Elanus axillaris | reverse complement strand
GTGAGAGGAACCCCTCTGCAGATCCCGAGGTCAGTGAGGAAGGAGGGGAGGGGGAGCGGGGGAGGAGGGGATGCCCCTGCAGTCCGTGGGGAGACAGCAGGCTGTCCCCCCCCCAGCCCATGGAGGGGAGCGGGGGGATCAGGTGCCCACTTGCAGCCCGGGGAGGAGCCCACACTGGAGCAGGGGGATGCCCCCCAAGATAGCTGGCACTCCACAGGAAAGCCCAAGCTGGAGCAGGCTGTGACTGAAGGACTGCAGCCCATGGGAAGGAGCCACATTGGAGAAGTTCGTGGAGGACTGCAGCCCATTGGAGGGACCCCATGCTGGAGCAGGGGATGGGTGAGGAATCCTACCCCTGAGAAAGAAGGAGCAGCAGAGAAAATGTGTGAGGAACTGACCACAACCCCCCTTTCCCGTAGTCCCAGAGGGAGGAGATGGAGAAAACTGGCAGTGGAGTTGAGCCCAGGGAAGAAGGGAGGAATGAGTGAGCAGCCACATGATGCTTTGCTGCCACCTGGGCTTAAACCACAACAGTGGCATCTGAGTGCTTTGCAACTCCATGGCAAGAGATGCAAAGGTTGAGATAAATATTTGTTTTATTGGTAATTTAGAAAAATGCAATTTAATGCAACGCAGCTGTAGCATAATCTAACCCTTACAGACAGAGTGATATCTAAACAATGACATCTCTTTCCCTCTCACTGGGAAATTGTTTGTTCCATCTTCCATGCAAGTACATCCAGAACATTTGGGGACAGTACCTGGCTAATTTCAATACACTTCATAATATTAAGCATCCTGTTACAGCAAGAGTGCCAGACACCTGAAAGCCATTACAGCAAAAAAGCCAAGTACTCCTCAACTTCAACACCTGTAGGCCACACAAAGCTATTTTGCAGATACAGAAGAGGCATAGGAAAGGGGTGGACATCCATAGACAGCAACTAAGGGTTGGTTTGCTGGAGCTGAAAGTTCTGCTTGCAAGTCCTGAAATTCATAATTGCTACCATGCATACTAGTGCTTTCAGGCTTTGCTAAGTCCGCAGTCCTCCTTCCACCAAGAAGCAGTTTAAAGAGACTTCTCTGAACAGATTTTGAGCAACTGTTTCATCCAAGCTCACATTTACCTCACAAAAGCATATAATACAAAAACAGAGGTCATTCTTCAAGAAGTTGCTCCAAAACTTAAATCACTAGTTCTGCTCACTCATCCAGAACCCAGGTATAAGCTTCAGCACGGCTGAGCAAACAGGGCAAGAACAGTACTCACACTAGAAAGGGATTTACCATGCCTGCTTCAGAGGAAAACTAGATTTCAATACAAAGTAAAACATGCTGAATTGAGAGAAACAGCCAGAGAGAAGTATACAACATTTTCATCTGTATAGTCAGGTGGGGATAATTAGCTGGTCAGCACAACTCAGTGGTCATTGACTGGCTTAACTACCAAGTAAGTATTCCTCTCCCTCATCTTCTGTTGCCAAAGGATCTGTTTTCTCTCCTGTCACATGCAGAGAGGCTGAGCAGAGCCAAATTCACTTCCTCACAAACCCTTCTTGCAGGAATTGACATCCAAGGTCATCTTGCCATGCCAGCAGCAAATCAATGTGCGAGGGGTGCACACATAGGGGAGGAGATTGTTCAATACCCCCCAAGTTTACAACTATTCCCAGTTATTAGACTATTATGTGCATTAGCAAAAAGCATCTCTACAGGAGAGCCTGTTCAAATATGACTACAGTATTTGGGCTCCAGCTGCTGAAAGGAAAAAACCCAACCCAAAACACTTTGTCAGACTGAATCGCACACTTTTGCGTAGACTCCTCTCTCTGAAGCAGAGCAATTCCTCTAGCACCGCCACTTAACAAAAGTATCAGATATGCAGTTGTGTGACCCCTCTTACTAATAATAACAGCTTTGCAAAACCTACAACACAGGAAAGCACTTCCTCAGCCTTTGCATGTTCCCTTTTTAGGGCAGCCTTACAATATTCCTGTAGAAGACAGACGTTATGGACTGAGCTCATCTCAAATGGGAAATCATTGAAACTTTACCCAGGAACCCCTTTATAATCCTCCCTTCTGTCCTCCTTCCTCATTTATTTCCATGGAAAACTTCTCATCACAAGTCAGTAGATCACACCTACTTTATCACAGATAAACTACAGCTGCTTTTCTCATGTAGCTGCACACTTAATTACATTTCTCCCTGACTTCTCTTAAGGGAATCATGTGTTAGCTCTCAATTTGTATGGAGGCAGGAATATTCATGGGGTACGTCTCCTATATCCAGGACTAAAACTCAGAATACGCTGAAGCACACCACACCACCACAGATATGCCCACACCTTCAGGATCCCGCTATCCTTTTGATTACTTTTTCCTAACCCTACCTTCTAGAGCTTTTCTCAATAAGAAACCCACAGTCCCTTCCTAGGAACTTTTTTTCTGTCTCTTTTTCTTCCCTAGCTCCTGGAAAAGTGAATTCCTACTTAGCCTTTTGGCCTTCAATGTTCAGGTGACAAGCAGACAGAAACATGGCCTGTTACATTTCCCCTCATAAAGCAGAGCCAGCAAAGCAATCCTCCAGTTACCTTTGGTACTGCAGGAGAGTCAAAGAGCACAAGACAATCCCCCCCCCCAAACCTATACAGATACTAGTGTGGCTTTCTTTTCCTCATTTCTAGGTGCAGGTGACACTGGGCCTGCCTACCTTGTCAGGGCCAGATGGTGAACACCTACTCCATGGGGCAGCAGGGAGGGCTGACTCAATTTTTCTTTATCAGCTTCAGTTGGTTTTCATAGCTTAGAAAGAGGTGGAATGTCAGTAACTCTGCTAATTCTAATGAAACCCTGGCAGATTTCCATAGGCATTTCACTTAGAGAAAGCTAATGGCATTGCTTTTTGAAAAATGCTTGTATTGAGTAACTATCTTTTATGAAGTAGCAGCTTGGGGGTTTTTTTAGCAGTTCTTAAATGATCTATGAAAACTGTAGTTCTGTGCAATCTGGAACATGTTTTATTTAATCAAATAGTATCTCATATTCTTTTTGCAGAAAAAAAAAATGTCCTAATTATCTCTTCTGGACCTAATAAAAACAGGACAGTTATTCTGTGACATTTCCATGTGCCAGGAATTGCTGAATAGTCTTCTTTTACTGATTTAGACCTTTTGCAGATCCTGAAAAGTCAAAGGTTGGCTTATAGTTTGTGAATCTTGAGATACCAGAAAGGAATTGACTGAGTAAGTCTTAACTACCAAAACATGATGTGCTAGCACCAGGGCAAGTTAATCCCAGTCAAGACTAATCTTCTAAAACAGATGACCTGAGCCAGATTTAACTCTAGTTGGACCTGAACATGATAATTTCAGATGTATTATTACTTTGTAGTCTCTCTCTTTACCCAAAGCAAGGCACTTAGAGTCACTTTTCATTTTGTGCCCCTCTCTCAAAAAACAAGAAAAGCTGAAACAGCAAGAGAATAACAGGCTTATGTCTAAAAAAAAAGGCATGATGCCAGTCTGTACATTTTTTTAGTTCTCCTTGGTTTGCAAATAAACAGTCCTTATGCAGCTTGGTCTAACTGGCAGCCCTGGCTTGCTTCCTCTTACCTAAAGGAGAAGGGAACCAGCTTGTCCAGTGAACTCAGCCCAAACAGTGCCTCCTCCTGTTTTTGCACCAGCCGTGGTTTGCTTCAGGGACTGGTGCAGCTGCTGCTGCAGGTAGGAAGCCTTCACCTCTTGCCACTAGTCACAAGCACTGGCCCATCCACAACCCAGCAGAGCAAACCAGCTCTTGGTGTCAGGCAACAGCCATTCCCCCGCTCCCAGCAGTGAGAACAAAACACAGCCCATGAGGGATCCTAAAACCCAGTCTGTCCCATGCAGATGACAAAACTGGACCGCCCTACAGCTAGGGAGTGAACATATTCCTTATCTAAGTGCTGGATCTCTTTTTATTAGATAACATATGTTTGGGATTGTTGGGAAATGTTTCTTCTTCACTTCCTTGCGAGAAGCCTAGTTACCATATGTGCATCGAAGTTATCTTACTGCCAGCAGCTGAGAAAGTGTGGGTGCCAGTGTGTGAATACCAAATAATAAAGGAACCCCCAGGAGATGTCTAATTCAATTTCCTCTGTAGTACAAGACAAACATGAAAATTCATTGTCTTGATTAGCTTTAGTGCAGGGAAACATCTTTCACATCTGTTTGTAAATCTTTTGAATGATCTCATTTAGCTTTTAACCTTCCTCTCTTTTTCATCCCTGCACACATTATTCCAGCCCAGACATTCATTTATTTAAATAGCTTAAAAGACATGCATATGTTTTCTCCAGTCAGAAAGAGAAACCTCTGAAGTGCACAAAAAAAGACTAAGAACATTATAAACATTCTTCAGAGTTTCTTAGGACAAAGATATTCTGCAGATCTTATTCCTAGAAATAGGGAAACTACGAGGAGCATCCTCATCACAGATAAAATACATCTACTTTCCTCAAAACTGCTAGTGTTAAACCGGGGAATGGGGAATAGTTTAAAAACTGGAGACTGTGCCCTGTGTTTTAAATCACTTTTCTAAGGACTTCCACGATGACATGAAAGCCAGTAATGTGCAAAAGCACGGTGCCAGTGTAGGTCACAGAAACCAGGGATGAGTGTTGTGATCTAATGAGACACTGGCAGCATGCTCACACAGCTGCATTATTCTTACAGTCACTGCATCTGGTTTATCTGTGCCGATGCCTCTGCCCTTCCATTGTTTCATCTGTCATGTTTCTGTTACAGTTACCAAAGGAATTCTTCAAATGTCAAGAACTGTTATGACCAAGAGAGAAATCACTCTCTAATGTGTTTTTCCAGAATTTTATTAATGCAGATGATGATGGAAATTACTGATCTTCTTTCAAAACACATATGGGAGATTAGATCACAAACAGAGCATCATATCTCAATCTGGTTTCTATCAGTATTCTTCCTCATAGGTCAGGAAATCTAAAATCAAAGCTGTTACATGCTTTACTAGGCAAAATATAAGGAATTAAAACTCACAAGATATAGTCCTACCTTAGATACTCTTTTGTCTTAATCATGTTTTAGAAACTCCAGTTAGCAATAAAATGTACAGAATCTTCATGAAATAACTAAACATCTTCTCAAAGGTGCAAAATGTCCAAAAATATTGGTATATGCTTTTTCCCACGATCTCTTCCTAATATAAATAGGAGGCAGCAAAGGTCAGCAGGAATATTGTGTTTGCGTGTTTTTAATTCACAGACATATCCACAAGACCTCAGAAGAATTATGAAAATTAATGCCTGTCTTCAAATAGAATGTAAAGACACAAAGATTCAGGGCATCTCACTTTAATTCTTCAAATTCAGATCTAATCTAAACTAACTACCTAGGTTTCCTCCACAGTCTGCAGGGAGAGATGGGCATGTTTAACCAGCTATTCAATTCATATATCCTAAAACCCCTCAGGATGCAATGTAGAGCCTGTGGAGATACTTTCTCTAGTCATGAATGATGACAACCGAAATGATTGTTTTAAGTTAGATATCTGACTCTTGGAAAACTAACCTACAAAAATCCTACCTAAACTCTTTATGTTAGATTTTTCCATACTACCCACCCCAGAGACAAGAAATAATTAACAATCAAACAGTGACTATCACCAATATATTATCAGTGTGTCATCAAAGAAGGGCATATTTGGACAGGTTTTTTAGCTGTCTGGCATGTAGCTGCCATCCTAACACATCCATTACAACTGCCCATAGTGGGCATCAATCACCCTTCCTCCTCCAGAGAGGAGGAAATCATAATATGATGTGCTTTCTGGTAACTTTAATTGCATTAAAAATAATGAATATGTAATGACATAAAAGCATATAAAACAGTTTTTAATAATGTTTTGTATGCAGGTTCTTAGGAATGCATTGACTACCTGTCACTGTCCAGAACTTCTAGTGAGAAGCAGATGAACATTTCTCCCCAAAACCAAGGGAGAACAGAGCAAATCTTCTAATCTTGATTTCAGCAGGGACTGAGAATGGCAGCAAAGTTGAAGTAGTGCCCAGTCTTCTTCAAAACTAATGTAATTTCCTATGCATTTTGTCTTTTTCCACTTATTTTATTATCAAATCGATAATACAGAATACCAAGTGTTGAGACAGCCTGAGACTACATCTCTAGATACCCACCAACCATTGTACATGCGTGTCAATGTCAAATACACATCTGGTCAACCTGCATCAGAGGACAAGTCTGGAGGGAACTGAGTGAAGGCTGCCACCTCTTGGTGAATTAAATAGCACAGTAATTGGCTAATCTGCTGGAAAATGACACGCCATATGTAATGAGTTCACATTTGTTCCTTTGAAAGTATGCAGTCAGTAACAGATCCTTTATATCATACCAGTGTATGTTTTAATGTATGTTGGTGTCATAAAAACCACCTAAAATTATACAGATTGTCAAACAGTAACACCAGTTGAGGTGATGTCTTATATTCTGAACAGTGAATAACATTAAAACACCCCTCCACTAATTTTGTATACGTAGTTTGTCAAATAGATCAGAAAAAGGGAGTATTTCAGACTTAACCAATCTTTAAAGGGAAGTTATCAGTAAATTCCCCTTCATTTTGCTTTACTACTAACCTTTAATAGATGACAAGTTAAAATGAGTTTTATATAGCATGCTTAGCACATGTTAACATTTTTCCCCCAACTGAAATGTAAGATTGCTTTGTAAAATGTTGCCATTTTCCATTTATTTTCTTCTGTTTCAATGCCACAATTTGAACGTTCCAGATTTTCCTCTTCCTTGGCAATAGTTCTGGATCTTTCATGAAAGTATTTCATATTGATAAAATCCCCAAAGCAGCAATAGCAGCACTGCAAGAGTTGCTGCTGTTGCTGTTTCTATCAAAAACCTTTATATTGAATTAAATATAATGATGACTCTGCAAGGTCTTAATAAATACCAGCATGCATTTGAAATAACATGTCTTGTATTTTACATATATTACCTTGATCCAGCTTGTCCTCATGCCTTACACAGGACAGCAATCTGTCAGTGATCTAATCCATGGTTTTTTTTCAGGTAAAATCCTATAAAATAAATACAAAGTCGGTGCATTCAAATGCCATTTAATGTTGTTTCTGTTGAAATTCTGCTTGATGAAGAACTGACACATTTATTCCTCTGACCAATACTAAGAAGATCAAATTAAAATGAAAGTTTTATTTTAGTGTGAAGAAAGTGCAAAATGCATTTATTAGCATGTAAATACAATTACTATAATGATGCTACTTTTACTGACATTCCATATTTTATCTTAAGAAGCCTGAGACATACATACCTACTCTTGACTGGACAAAACCCATCCCAAGAAACATCAAGGAGGCCAGTTTGCCCATCTGCACTACTTACCCTGGCTTTGGGGTGTTGGGGCAGGAGGCAGGGGGGAACAAGGCTTGGTCCAGTTTGGGGAGGAGAAAGAGAAGAGGTACTTTAAGACTTTGAAACAACATCCACTGAAATTAATGACAGCCTCTCAAAAAAGAAGGTCCCACAGGTTCTTTTCAGAAGAGTTATGGTTAAGTGGACACTCGGTTCCTGGTTTGTCTTGAAGTCTCTTTCAGGTAACCCAAAGGCCCAGTGCCTGCAGAGGTCAGTGAAGCTGGGGATTTGGGTCAAGACAGAAATGGTGGGTGGATAAATGCTCAAAGTGCTTGTACTACACAACACTATATCCATTGTTCTGCTGGGATCAGGACTGCTAAAAGTTTCTGAAACAAAATTTTTAAAATTACCCATTACATCTGTTAAAGCCAGCTGTAGTAATGAAAAACTTAGGCCAGGCACCTGCAGTGTTGACAGGTCTTTTTATAGGCCTACAGAATGTGTTAAAGAAAGTATTAACAAAATAATTGCTTTGAAAAAGGCACACTTTGACATTGCTCATTGGCTCCAAGTTCATAGCTCGCTATGTGACATTAGGCAGTACATCCTACTTCTCTTCAGTTTAGAATAAGTGCCCCCAGATATTTATGGAATAAAGAAAAATGTTTTAGTATCAAAGAAGTATTTAAGCCTTTAATAGGATGGATTACCAGCTCTGCCTCAGAAGAGGTGTGCAGACAGATATAAATATTGTTGCTAAACTGACATTGAAGAATTACTCCCACTATAGGCATGTCCCACAGAATAGGAAATGAATTAATCTGATCGTAGTGCAAATAATTTTGCTTTTTACTACAGGCCTCATTTAAGCAGCACAGTAAGTTCTGGAGCTAGTTTTTCACAGAAGGTCTGCACACTACAATTTAGCTTAACAATATCTAACTTGCCAATGATTTTTTGTTCTATCTTCTGTGGAGCTTTCTGACATCTAAACAAAATCCTCACTCAAAATTGCATTTAGAGTACAGAATCACAAAAGAAATTGAGTGACAACTTGAAGAAGAGTTTGATTTTATAACAGCAAAGACTTTCCTGGGAGAATGACACATTCTTGTAGCCTCTTAAATTCTGCTTTCTGTACTTTGGAGTATGAATTACTTCTACATGCCCTAGCAGGCATTTTCATATTATTTATAGATTACTTGGTCTAGCCTACTACATGCAGAGCTCACTCCACTGTAAGTTCAAGAACCACACTTTCATTAGTCTAGGCATTATATGCTTTTCCTCATAACTGGCCTCTGAGCATTAACTATACTGCAACTCCCATATTCATATGCACCTAACAGAGCACACAGTGTTACCATGTACTAGACTTGGAGACACTCAAGCACACAATGAAGGATATGACACATAGTATAAAAACCAAGTTGATGTCAAGCAAGATTGTTTTTCATCTAGCATTTGGCCTCCATCATATTTGTGACTTGCTCTCTGGGTACTAAATAAACCTTTTCCATCCTGTTCTATAACCTCCTAATAGGGCTGACATACTTCTCGTAAAAAGCTTGAACACTTTTTTCTCCCACAGGCTGGCTACAACTTCTCTGCAAGTATCTGTTCTGAACTGATTGATATACTGGAGCAATATGAAAGAGCAGCAACCAGGGCATGTATGTAGTTTTAGTCCAATCACCTTCTTCAAAAACTTGCTCCAATGCATGGACCTGTTCCATCTGGAACCAGCTGATTTGAGTTTGGGAGGAACAGATTGCTTCTTAGGGGTCAACAAGTTCCTGGGTGGAAATGAGGGTGTTCGGGGATTTGGCAGGAGGAACTACTTTTATCTTCAGAGAAAAATGAGTTTCCAATGTAGAGATATGAGAAGTAAATGTATCACTCATATCTGAACAGGTGTTTAAAATCTTATCCTTCTAGCAATGTAGTTAAGTAGCTATGCTATTATGTCAGGCTATGCTCCCACAGCAGAATCACATCTACAGACAGTAATTCTGAAACATCTCTATCTCTATTTTAAAATAATCTAGCACAGAATCAGAGCAGGAGCTATAGATGTTGTCACCAACAATTTGTAGTGTCTAGGTGGGTGAGGCAAAGATAATCCATACAGCAGTGATAACACAATATGGAACTTAAGCTTAATTCCTTAGAAAACCTACAGCTCTCTACTATAAAAGTATTTTTAAAAATCTGATTTTAGTTTCCTCAAGGAAATATGATTGAGTTATTGCTCACATCATTTCTAATTAATTCAACAGAAAATCCTCCTTGTTCATAAGCTTTACTGAATACTTGAACATTCGGAATATTTTTTCTTGGACATTTCAAGGTTACTTTTCTCATAAAACTTGTGTTTAATTCTGACTAGACAAGGGCATCTAAATCAGTCCAAAGTCATAGTACAGTGGCTCTCCATATATATGCAAAATATATAACTCGAATAGGTAGTAACAGTGCCTCCTCAGGTATCAAAATAATTACATGACCTACTACCACATCTTGGGCCTTTTTAGCCAGTGCTTAGTAATTTCTAATATGAGCTTCTCTTGCACTGCAACTAGCTAAGAGCTGCCTGGACTAACAATAGCAGAGAGGATATTAATGTAGCACTGCGAATGCATGCTGTAGTTTGACCCAAATATATATTATATTGCTATAGGATTGCTTGGTGAAATCTTATGGCTCCTGTTACTCAGGAATTAAAATTGCTGGAAATGTTCTGATGAATACTTGTCAGAAAATGTCAATGTGTGGAAAACAAACTGTTTTATTAAAAATATCCCAGGCTTGAGAAGCTTTTGCCAAATGCTGGCTGAGTGCTCTAGGACATGGAACCTAGTGGAATCAAGAGCCCTTGACGGTCCAGGTGTGCCTGTCCCCAGAACCTTTCCAAAGTCAGGAGCACAACTCTTTCAACGTCCACACTTTCAGGGTGGATCTTTTGATAAATAACCCAGGATTCTAGCTCTGCAGTGGAGCTAGGAATCTAAAATCCCTACCTCTACCTAAAACCCACAAACCCTGGCATTTTAGAGAGCAGCTCAGTGAATTCAGCATTATTTTTATTGGCCAACATGTATCAGACAAGGGTTTCAGGCTTACAGAATAGCTCCAAGATATAGCAAGCATATTTAATTTTGAAAATATATGATTATTTTTAAAAAAATTCCCTTGGAAAATTTAAAAACCAAAATGGTTCTGGTCCAGTTCTTAACTGAAAAAAATTCCCATCATCATACACTTACAGAGCGTAAGAACCCAGCCTTCGTCAGTGACCTTGCTTATTAACAACTAATCCACACCTGTGCAAACCTGTTCATGAGCAGCTGATCTTCAGAAAAGCCTACAGTTATGCCTACTTGTCTGAATCTAGAGATGAAAGCTTGAAAGAGAGATGCTTCCACTGAACAGAGAACAAGACTGTCCTTCTGTTCTGAGAAATGCTGAGGATGTTCTTGCTAGCAGATAGAATAAGCATGACTTTACACTTTACAGCATGGATTTGGAATGGAAACATTGATGGTTCCCTTATGATTTCATTGACCTTTTTGTCAGTATGTGAACTCTTTAGATGGAGATACTCTTCAGTGGATAAAAGTTGATTAAACTCCTTTGCAAGCCAACTGAAAAATGAAAGTAGAAAGCACCTGCAGCACCTTTCCTATCTCAAAAAAGCACAAGAGAATAGAATGAGTTAAGGATATCAACGCACTGAAAATATTACTTTAGTCAGCTTCAGGTGAGGAAGTCAAATTGAAATTACTATGATGATCCAGCCACGTACTGACCTGTTTAAAATGTGGGTTTAAAATATTAGTCTGAGATTTGAAATCTGGTAGTACCTACCTCTAACACAGACTTTTTCATCAGCTTAAGCAAGCCAGTTGGTACATCATTATCTCATGTGCCAGAATGAGAGCAGACTTCCAGAAGTCACAGAAGCTCAGGAAAATATCCACTGAGAAGTGCAGAGTGCTCAGGAGACATAATAAATCAGCTTCTGAGTATTTTGTAAATATGGTGGTGGCATCTTAATGAAAATTATCCTCACTAAGTGCAGTATCTAAGCAGTCTTACAGCCAGTTCTTGTAGTTTTCATCACTTCTGTGTTTAGAAATAATTAATCAAAGATATTAAAATAGTGGAAATAAAAATCAGAATTAGAGGAGAAACAGGACAGATGTAGCAATCAAAACAGGTCACACACATTTTTGATTTTTCCCCAGTCTCACTCAGAATCACTGCAGACTTAGAATGTGTTACTTGACAAATAAAAATAAAGCCTGTATTCTATAATTTAGCTCTATTAAGAGTAGCATTAGAACTGCTGTCAACAGCTTAAATATACAAACTGTCCACATAAAAGTTGTTGCTCGAAAAAAATAATTATATTCCACTTCCTCTAAAAGATGACAGGAAACCCAGAAAGTTTGCTTCAGAAAACCCAATGCTACGTAAGTCTCCAGCTCACCATCCATCAGGACTAGATGTGCCCCCTCTTTAATACCCACACGGTCTCAGATTAAGGTCTCAGGCTCCAGTCCATCCCTCATCCTCCAAGCTGCTTTTTTTGGCAGGAGCCTTGCTCCTGCCTCACATCCTTCTGTAATGCTTCTCTGAGACCCTTCCCTTAGCTCTGGTACCCGACTGCAGGCACCTTTTTCTGCAAAGCTGTTAAGCAGGGAAGGGAAAATCATCTTCAGTGTTACCAGATGGGAAATAGTGGTGGGATCAGGACATGGCCTCTCTGCAGTTTTCTACACTGACTGTCACTGTGGGAAGGTAGCTGCTACACCCTGAGTCTCTGCAGGCAAAATGCCTCCAGGAAACATTATTACAGGTGTTCCACATTTAAATAAGCAACAGAATATATCATTGACTTTCATTCATACATAAGAGTTGTCTGTAATTTAGCTAAATGCTTCCAAGTCTGGATCATGGAGCTCTTCCTAATCCTGTGCATTCAACCATCTTTCTCTTGCCACAGCCACAGCCTCTTTCCTCCTCCATAACTTTCTCTTGCTTGACTTTGCTTCCTACTTCAGTTCTACTTTTTCTGTCTTTTGGCATCTTTCCTTCTCATTGACATCCAAGGAATCACTAGTACCTTCTGCTCTCAAACGCAGTCCCTTAGCTCCCGTTTCTCTCTTCAGCCTTTGTTCTTAGGATTATTATCTTTGAGTGTGGCTCCTCTGGGAAAAGAATCCAAAATACATTTGTGGTTCCCCTTCATTTAAAAACTCCTTGAAAAGGGCATTAAAATCTACTACCCTCCTTTACATTGTTTCAGTACCTTTCTGGAACACCTCAAGCAGACACACAACTTTGGTTGTGGAGAGCCACTTAACATTATACAAAGTCACAAACTTGCCTTTTGATGAAAGCATAGTGAACTTGTATAAATAGTTAAATGCCAGTCTAGAAATAAGTTGTGCAACAACAATATCCTCTTCACCAGGATAGTAAGTACAAGCTTATGTTTGAAAGATCTCCTTGTATTTTTATAGATATTTTTAAAAAATCTTTCAGGAGTTACTGGATGAAAAAGTGTCAAAAATTAATTCCAGTTCTTATTCTTCACATAGCACGTGCATCACGATCCTAATTAAATGGTTCAAGAGCACGAATCTCAACATGAAAAGGTGTTAGCTCATTGCCACCTGCAAGTGACCGACACAATGAAAAATGTTAGAGGAAAAAGATATTTTTATGGGGGCTCCCTTGAATTTTGGTAAAGTATATGCATGCAACAAAATTCTTCTGAAATCTTCACAGTGTTTTTACAGTCATCCCCATGACCAGGGTGTTATGCAGTCACCTATCTGGCTAGCAAAACTGCACTGAGTCTATCTATCTAATTTAGACCGACTCTATGCATTCCTTCAGAAGCAGTAAGCCAAAAGAAGACGGTGAGCAATACCATCCTCTTAGAAAATTTAGTGAGCCAATCAGTTAATGCAAGCGGCATCCTAGGACTAGCACCAAGACCTTATCAAGAGGGCATGATAGTAGCAGACACAAATTCAAGAAATCCAACCACAGCCAAGGATCTCAAATTTACTTTGCTGAATTATTCTCCTTATACATACCACCACAGCTTTTTCTCAGAATGCCACAGCAGACAGAAAACTCAGCTGTCACACCACAGGGAGAGGCATCAACGTACCTCTCTTTCATTGCACAAGGTACAGCTACTACTGTAATCACCTCACAGGTCTGGATAGCTTTGTCCAGGATGTGATACTGTCAAGGGCTGGATGTAGCTACTGCTTCCACCCTCTCATTTTACATCACCAGTTAAATGAACACATTTAACAATTGCCTCATTGTTATTACTTGTGCAAAAAGACTTATGAGGATATAGGAAACTTCTTTTGTAGAAGACAGGACAGCCTGTGATATGGCATTTGTTAAATTATGAGTACAAATTAAAGAAAACTAACTTATCAAAGTGTCAGATGAGACAGTAATCCACAGTTCGTTCAAAAAAAAAAGCTAGAAAAGATCCTCTAATTCTCCTGAGAAGAATCTGAAATAATATTCTACACTTATGTCCATGATACAGAGCTCCAGAATGAACAGTTCAGCAAACAAACTAAAGCTTTCTATTTGAAAAGTGTTTATTTTGGATACCTCTGCTTTTCATTTCCCAGTTTGGGAAGACTGGAGCTAGCTTTCTGCTCAACATATGCCACTCTGATTTGCTCAGCCCTAAAAATTACTGATGTTTTTGCAAGTATACAGGGTCTCCTGTGACCACCAGGATGTTCGTGGAGGAGAGTCACTCTGTGAAGGCAAGTGCCCAGTGCAACATCATTCATTCTGCTATAGGGTGTTCAGTTGTTTTTTTTCTGGAATGCTGCCCAGTTATTTCTGACAAGCCAGTTATGTTGCAAACCTGCTAATATGTTGTAACGCAATTAAAAAGGGGGGGGGGGTGGTGCAGCAATTTCTACCAATTTAGAAACACTGAACCCTGTTGTTTCTTTTGCCCTCAAGGGAAGCGCATCATGAAGTCTACAGATTGCGCTAATCAAATGGTGAATTTTCCCTTTTATTCAGGCAAATAGCCAGGCAATGAAGACTTTCTTATCCAGAAAAACTAATGGCTGCCTCTGTCACCTTTTCCCTTCAATTATTTAGGCTTCTCCACATCTAGGCTGGCTTCCTGCTGGCAGCACTGCAGACTGTGTCTATTAATCATTAACCGTCACCGTGCTTTATAAGAAGGAAAGTGAAAAGACTGCTCAAGAACAAAAATAGACCTCTTTTTTTTTTCCTGACAAATAAATGACAGCTATGTGATACCTGGATTTACAGGTACTCTTCAAGTATGTTTTCCATTTTTTCCAATGAATAATTAACATTCTAGACAAGCAGAGCAAATTGGCTGTTCCCCGTAAGTCCATATTCCAGGACTACCTTTTTCCTGTCTTGTCAAGGTTTGGTAGCCTCTGTTAAAGCTTACAAGTTCTCCTCTGCCACCACCTCCAGACAAGTATCAGGGGAACAGGATTATGTTCTCCATGTAGTACGGGAGGCTTAGCCTATTAAATCAATGGGAAGCTATCTCTTCCAGCAGTCAACCTGACCTGCTTCACTATTTCCCAGGAACCCTCCCAGCTGTATGTACTCTTAGGCCTCCTCTGCTGTCCTTGCCCAGACAGACCTTTTGTAGACCACAGCCAGGATCCTCTTCTGCAAGTCCCTCCACGTGGCCTTCCCACCATGGAGTCCACGAGGAGGTTCCAGGTCCAGAGCCTCGTTCCCTGAATGCTTGGACATCCCACAACTTGTTTTCCTAGCAGGTCTTCCTCAGTTGTGTGCTCCTCTGGAAACCACAGGCACAGCTGAATGCTTGGCTGAACCAAGAACACCACAGAACAAGAGTGATTCCCAAGGCGTGCACTTTAAAGATACATGAAGCTCATGCCAACTCAGAAAACAGGAAAACACTCATTTGGATTGGCCCTGTGTGTGTATACAAGCTTGTATATGTGCTAAGGTATCATGTAGTCCCCCTCATCCAGTATGTTTATCACAGCTGTAAGCGGACAATGCACATGGCTGGGCTGATTCAATGCATCTTTACTGAAGTTTCATTACAAATGATTTTATTAAGAACAGTGGAACAGGGGAAACTAAAATTAAAGAAGTAAAAAGTGCTGACTATAAAGGAGACAATACATTGACCACATTTTCCATCAAAAACTGATTATCTAGCAGTAGAGAGAAACTGGAGCAGCAGATTAAACTATTTCCTGGCATCCTTATTTCTGATCTTTCAATTGCACAGGAAGTCAAATGGTGCAATTTAAATAATCAGTAGCAATGCACAAGAATGCTATTTCTTTTCTGACTACTGAAAAAGTACAAATCCTGAGGTCTGTCTTTCTATAGATGAGAGATATTTTCTGTTCCCAGTTTCCTGGAAATTATCAACAGAAAAAGACTCTAGTTTGTGCTACCTTTTAGCTAGGTCTACATTAGCAAGTAGCATGGACCACTCTGTAGAGTAAAACTGTTGATGCAGAGGTTTTGACACCAACAGCACACACATTTCAGGTTTTGGTATTTTACTTCAGATTATCTCCGGTCTGGTCCCATGGGCTGAATGCCACAGCTTGTCTTTCAGTTTAGTATCACCTGAAAAGAATCTAGTTCATGCACACCAAGAATACTGTACGATGCCAGCCAAAGCCCAGAAAGTGGGGACAACTGGGAGAGACATCTCAAAAGCGCACTTCAACCCAAACTGATTATGGATGCACTTCCCGTAACTTAGTGGTGCCTGCCCTTCCACTGCTGTCACTTCTGGGTTTCAAAATCGATCCGCACCACAGAGGAAAAGGCAATTCTCTTCTTCAGCATCCACTAATTTGTTGACTATAACATGGATATTTATTTGCAAGGGAAAGCTGGGTAGATGGGACCAAAAAATATTAATGTAAGTAACCATTAAGACATTAACTATAGAATAGGTATGATAGCAAATTAATTCACACTTAAGATTACAGTTAATTAGACCTAATCCTGTTTACTTAGAATACATACAAAATTAAAGCTTTACACCTAAGAGAAAAAGTATCTCCACTGACCATCTCAGTGCCTCCTGAAACCACAGCAAGACTGAAACGTAATAGCTGTAAGGTGCCACCTCTCTATATATTGCTGCAAAATGTCACAAAAGCCCTTCTGAGTATAAACAGCTTTATGCATTTCACTGTGATACCTAATTAAAGTTTGTGAGTAATAAGCTTGTGAGATTAAAGTTTGTGAGACTTTACCGTTGTCAGACATTTTCAGTGCTGTTTTCTCTGAACAGTCACAGTATCATTGCACTCTGAAGGCACAGACAGTTACTTGCTCAACAGATTATGTGGCAGCGAGCTTTTATCTCCTGAACAGCTCAGCTGCCGATCTCCTCTGGAGAGCAGCAAGCAACCTCTGTGAAACCCTTAACATGAAGAATGAAACTTTAATTCATTCCTAAATACAGGCCGCCCCAATGTCAAGATGCTTCTGTGCTGCTGGCTTCCTGAAATACCACCAAAATGTGACCACATTATTTGCCAAGCAGCTCTGCAGAGGTGGACAGACCCAGCAATGCAAATAACAGCCTCAGCACCTGGTCTGAGCTCGTAACATTTCACATGTGAAGTCTGTGTCTTCAGAGAAAAATGTTTGATCTGAAAAGCGTGGTTTCGGTGTTATACCTGAAAACAAAAATAGAAAAATGAATACTTAATACAAACACACTGACCCAGGAAGCAGCATCGTGAAAAATTCAGTACTTGCATAAAAGACACTGGTCCTCAAGGGAACCATGAAGTGGAAATCGCTGAGGAGGTGCCATGGTAACTTGTAACGCCTATCTACTCTCACTGATTCAATACTACGGATGAATTTAGCATAGGATGTGGATCAAAATGCTATTTTCCAGGTGAAAAGCTAAATGATGTCTTTTGTGTTTGTGTTATGAGTATCAAAAGCAATCCTCTCAAGAGAGATTTAAGTCCACTGTCCTGGCCAAACTCTGACTTGGTAAATTAGATTATTTCAATTTCTTAAATTAATTTCTTCAAGTATCACAACCACTGAAATCTGTAAGGACGTTCAGTAGTACCTGGAGGGTCTCATGCTTATCTTTTTCTCACAATCTCTACTGCTTCCAGTATCCTTGTGAGGGAAGGAGATACTACAGCTTGTATCTTATCTCTCTCACAGCTTACAAATGAGGAAATTATGTGTATTAGCTCACAGCTAAAATTATTCAGTCCTCAGCCCCAGCTTTGACTCCCTGACTCCTGAACATCCATGGGAAGAATTATTTTCTGAGGAGAGAGGCTCTTAGAAGCCATAAGGCTGAGTGACCTAAATTAGCAATTTTGGAACTAAGGATTCAGCAGCAGCCAAAGAAGGATCATGATCACCTGGAGTTATATCCTTAAAATTCTCAGTAGACCTAGGCCTAATTTACTTGCTTAGTCATTGCACAGGAAACTTTGACAGGGCTGTGAGTTAAATCCAAGTCTCCTGACACCCTGACCATGCCTCATTCAATAGACAATTCTCTCAGTGATTTGAACAGAAAGTATAACATACATTTGGGCCAAAAAAAAAACCTAAAAGGAAATCCATTTTACTTAGTTACATATTGTTACACACCATAACACATTTTTCAACACCCAGTAACAAACCGAAGCCTGCGTACTTCATACAACACTACATAGCCACAAAATTACTGTAGGCATGAGAATTTGTGTGGTGAATACACCCAATGACTGCTTGAAGCAGATCAGGCCACCTGCAACAGTGGGTAGCAAAAACAGCCAACAGTCCTAGCCCAGCTGTCCCACAGGGAACACTCTTCCTGACTCAGATTTAGCAATTTGCTTAGTTCCATGTGTACAAGCAAGATACAACCTAGCGGAAAGCAGAGGGCATCATCCCAGCTGTAGCTGTGCTCTGTCTCCTACTGAAATCAACAGGAATACTCACGTCCTCAGAGGAAGGCACTTTTCCACAGCTTCCATGCTTTTTATGTGCTTTCATGAACAAATGAATTTTGGAAGGAGTGATAAAATGCTCTCCCTGTGGCTTTCATATTTTTTTTAAACAGAAAAAGAGTAAGAACTGAACTTGAGTTTCAGTCACTTCAATAAAGACTCAAGGACTTGGGGTTCAGTTCCTCAAACATACCTGAACTGTCACTTAGCATCTCCAGGCCTCACTTCTGTCAATTAGAAGAGGGCCACAAAAAAGCCAATAAAGCAAGTTCACGCACTCCTAGTGGGAGAACAGCTCTATTTCTGAACAAGAGGGATTTATTATTTTTAGTTTTTTCGTGGGTAGCTGGACACCTTAAAGCAAAGCTTTTACTTCAAGAGTCATTTTTATAAAAGATTTAAAGCCATCCAACTGGTTTCAGTTGGCATTCAGACAAAAAAGAGAAAACCGTATCTCTTGGAAGACCAGCTGCCAACTCTCTTACGCAGGAAAACTAAAAAAGGAGTGACTGCACCCATCAGCAGGTCAGTCAACAGGAAATATTAAATCACATGTTCAGCACACTTACCTGCTCGCGGAATACTTGGCAAAAAGACAGCCAGAGGCTGTTGCCTGGAGTAAGCAGCCGGTGAGTGTCGGGGCACTTGTCTCTCTGTCTGGTGCCTGCTGCTGCTCCCGTCTAGCCCAAACATGCAGATTCTCTTCACAAAAAAAAAAAAATGCACGGGGGGGGCTGGTACATGATCTCACCGTGACAGCAACCTTCAATGCAACTGTATAGCTGGGAGCTCTGAAACATTTTTGGATCTGCTGGTTTATACATACCTACACTGATGAAAGGGCAGACTCCGATTCCATTCTTTAAAATAAGCAATGCATAACTCATAAATTTACTAAATTATTTAAATGGCTTACCAAACATAATTAATGGCTATGAAAAGATCTAAACTATTCTTGCTTCTGTAAAAAAAAATTAAAAAAAACCCTCATTTTACAGAACCAATGACCCAAATGACAGATTTTATTTGGGGATAAAAATTATTTCAAATTAAAATTCACCCTTGGATGATGACAGTTGTCTTCACGATTCTTCAGTGAATGTTTTTACATTCAGGCTGCCTAAGGGCCTTTATAACACTTCAGAGCACAGCACTGTAGAACTGTGGCACAGCAATGGTTGCAAAACATGTCTATGACGGCATTTGGTAATAAAGTACTCCATGCTCCATCAACTTACAGAAATCAGTATTAGCAACAGTAGACTAGAGACACAAATCCACTGCCATTTCTGTGGCAGAACAACCAGATTCAGGCAGAGAAACTCCCTTTTGCTCTCAGTGCTTGTCTCCAAGACAAAGTACTTTGTTCTGGACTTGGAGCAGGTGGAGAGCTTCCTTTTCCCCCAGCATAGCTGCAATATCAATTCAGGAGCCAGATGAAAAATTATGGCATATACTAAGACTAAAAAAAGTGACAGCTGCTTTTTCAGAGCCCCTGCAGGTAAAACAAAGCTTAGCAAGTTTGGGTTTTTTTCCTTTCTTAGCACTAAGAAGAAAAATTAATGTTGCTGTTATAATCCCACTCCCCCGGGTCTTCATATGTCTAAAATAAACTTGCCATGTCAATAAATCCCATAAAATCACATTAACAATGGAGTGTAAATGGCTTCATTTTCTATTAGCACAAACACATCAGAGTAGCATTTATTTTCCATGTAATGTGCACAAATAAATATACACACATGCACACATGTATAATCAGATTGTTAAGCTTTATTCATCAGCAACCTTGCAGCATGAATATTTTGACTCATCCATTTAAAATTCAGTTGCCACATGTGCAGCAGTTGTAGTTCACTTAGAAGAAGAAAACACTCACAAAATCCTGCACAGCAGATGGCCCTCTCTTAACTCTGCTGCAGACATGTACGTACTCACTAGGCTCAGCCTCTCCCTAATTACTGTTTCAAATGCGATTCCAAGATTACTTGCCATAACAATCTATGCAAAAGCAGCGGCACAGAAACTTGGACAGACTCGCAGAGAAACATCTCAGCCTTCTGTCCCTCCTCCTCCTTTACTTTCTGGTTTGTATTCGCATTGCATTTCCTCAGAGGGAGTGCAATGTGCATCTTCTTTGCTGCCGTAAGCAACTTCTAAACCCAGAAGCTTTTAGGTCCATCTCAAATGTTCTTACCATATAGAACTTTACCATGCTTGTCACCACTACTAGTATACGAAGACTAATGCTCCTCTTTACTGTCCTAGGAAAAGTGTCTGTCAGGGAGCAGCAGGGGCCACCCCCCCTCCCCGGGATGGAAGGGAGCAGAGCAGGTGGAGGGGAAAGGGAGGATGAAGTTAGATGGGGAACTGGGGAGAAGGGAAGCTCAAAACAGGTATGCAAAGTCATGATCCCTAGAAAACACAGGGACAGATGAGCTAAGAGTGAGAGAGTGAGTGGCTGGCCAAAGAGATGAGGACAAGGCGCGGGGGG
>JANZLQ010000056.1:22619479-22709084 GCA_026212715.1 Elanus axillaris | reverse complement strand
GGGAGGGGGGGGTGTCTGTCTTTTTTGCGGTGTCGGAGCAGCAGGGCGCGTGGGGCACGGGGCGCTCGGGAGGTGGAAACGGGCTGCCTTCTAGCCAAGGGGAAGCTTTTCCGGGGGGATGTCCGTGGAGCTTTCCTGGAGAGGCTGGGCAATAGAGTTTCCGACTGATTCCACAGCAGAGTGGAAGAAGGCAGGTCTCGGCCGGCTGAGGCGACAGCAAAGGTGATCCTTTGATCCCGGTCACACTCTGCTTCCAAGGAAGCATGCACTGAGACCTGCAGTTTTAGCTTGATAAAGTCGGTAGCTGAACTAATTAGGCATCTTGCTACTTAAAGCCTATTTTTAAAATTACCCGTTGATATGAGGAATTTGCATACATTCAGGAGGTGTCTGTCGTTCCCACTCGTAAGATTTAAGTTGCTGGAGCATATTCCCACTTGAAGCACGGAAATAATAAATTAAGCGTTCACACCTGTGACATTTCTTGTCTGTAAAAATGAGCCCACTTTGTATTCACAATTCTCTTTCACACCACCGCCCACCACCTTCCCCCCCAACATTTCTAACTCAACAATACTGTCACCTTTTATGCAAACATCAGAGATCTGAAAATTTTGCCTGAAATGACAAAATAGTTTAAATTTTGAAGTGAAAATTGTCTTGGCACCAGTATTGACGGGAGTATCAGAAATAGCACTCACAAGCAAAAAAAAGTGGGCATAGCGCTGCCTTGAAGAATTCCCACACCTCCAGGTCTTCTGAGTTGCTCTCGACACAAGGAAACTCTCAGCTCTCATATCCAACATTCCTGTTCGTTTAAAAAAGATGCCATTCTTTAGGAGGGCATGAAAATGCTTGCAGTTTATTGCTGCAATCTAAGCAAAGTTATATAAATAGCGATAATAAAAAAATTGTTTATTTGGCTCTGGAATAAAATTAGTGTGGATTTTTAGAAGGTATGTTAATCACTAGAAATGGATTTCTGCCAGCATCGCCTTAACTGTGGAGCTACTGCTGCCTCCATATTTGACGTGAATGGCATTTATCATCAGGATAGCTTGGTATGTTAGCTAGGTATTTGCTAAAATAAAACAAACAAACAAACAAAAAAAACCCACTAAACTCATTCTAATTGTTGGGGTTTGAAGCCCTATATATCCATTTGCAGGATTTTACCCTTGCATTGTTACTTCAAAATTTCAGCTTTAAAAAAACATTGAGAGAAAGAAAATAATTTGGTCTGTTTAGGATTATTTATATTAGCATCTTTGTAGGATCACATGGTCACAAGATTAACACTTCTCATGTCTAAAATTTCATGGGCAATATTGCTCCTGCTTTCAGAAATGATAGTTTGGGACAGAAATTTTAGAGTGGTTACAGATTTTGATTGTGAACATTTAGGGACTCTAAATGATGAGAAACAACCATGACTATGTACCAGTGATAACACTGACACAGAAGTACTACTAACTGCATGTGACCTTAAAAAAAAGGGTGTATGGATAAACAAGAAAAAGTAGCCTACAATTGGATGTAGATACCATCTAGTAAAGTACTTAGAATTAAATATGCTGTTTGCAAAATACCTAGAAGAGTTCACAGTGCAAAAGTTCTGGAAAAAAAAGATTAAACTTTTCCAACTTATTAAACTATTTGGCATATTTAAGCCCCAAGCCACAGCGTGTATTTGCGTGAGTAAGGCCTTGTTAATTTTCAGCATATCGATATAGTTTATACCCGTTCTTGGTGCAGAGCGTTCCCGAAAGGGGTGGACCGGGGCGCCAGAGAAACATAGGGATTAATCCTGCTGGCAGTCATGGGAAAACTTTATCTACAGCTTAAAGCATACAAACTTAAAAGTAGTTTTCTTGAGTCATATGAATAAGTGTACATTGCAGAACTATGGTAAATCAGTGTTTGGGCTCTTCTTCATGAACATGCTTTAGTACGACTGAAATATATTTAGGTTTTATTATGCAACTAGGAAAATGATTATTTGTAAAACTTCTTAAACAGAAATTCCTAAAAAGAACAATAAGTGGTGACGGTGAGCATGGGTAATAGGAACAAAATTGCTTTATCTCACAGTCTCATTTTCTGGAGGCAAGTTTGAAGATAAGTGAAACTGTATGTTCCCCCTAGTAGTTAACAGTATTGTCTTGGTCAAATTGTTGATATCAATTAATCGATCCTCATATCACTGAAGATGATTGGATCTTTAGAGGCATTGAAGTTGCTTTATTATTTGAATATAAATAAATCTGTTGTCTCATTCCAGTAGATAGAAGCATCAATCACACGTATTTTAAATACCTATTTTGGTTAAGAGATGTTGAAGACTGCTTTAAATAATTTGTTGGTTTTCTCAAGGTATTTATATTGCTTCAAAGTGATGAGGAAAGAAAGTTATATTCTCCTGAGTGTAATAAAGGTTTTTCCTGTTTCATGTAGAAACCTGTGGACTGTAACAGCAGTCAGTTAATGACAGTTTCTTTGCTACTCAATAGTGCCTGTATAGATGCCTGCCATTAACATGCAGTTCATATTAAATACAACAGGTATAAACTTCCATACGGTCCTATTACATTGAGCTGTGACATCAGCCCCTTATAGGTTCAGAACATTCCAGTGATTCTCATCACTACTTCAAACAGAAAATTATTTGAGTTGCAAAATTATTTCAGTTTGCTACTTCAAGAAATTACGTGGTGATACAAGGCAATATTACAAGCCCTGGTTGAAACTGATGCCTTAACCAGAGTTAGGAATTCGTCTTGAAAATGAAATCCTGTGAATTGGAACATACAGTCAAAGCTCTGATAATTTTCAATTCTCTTGGCTCTTCTGAAAGTGGGGAAGTTATCCCTTTGGTAGTTTGGCTTAATGTCTTGTTATTGCTTCAATTAGTTAAGACATTGATAAGTTTTTACTGTGAGCTCTTTAAGTTTTGATTGTGAAGGTGCCTTTCACGTCTGTAATTTAGCAGAGGCAAATGAACGCACTGACGTGGGATATGTATAAAACTAAATCCTACACACAGGTGGTTCCATTGAAGACAGGATGATAATACCTTATTATAGCATCTGAGTGTGTCCTGACATAGGTAGCATTAGCCAGTCTTACCTCAAAGTGTAAACAGGGTTGCATTTAGCACTTCACATGGTAAGGATGCTCCCTTTTCCATCCATTTTTTCAGCTGGACACTGGTTGCTGTGCCCTGGGGAGCACCTCTGCATGCTTCCTAAGTTCCAGCATAGGATTCCTTTTTCTCAGTCTTGACAGTTAATACTTTTTAGCCATTTTTTAGCCATTCAAAACATTTATGTTGTACAGAAACAATTGTGATGAGTTCATGAACAAGCTTTGTTTTAACAGCCCTTTTTAATACAGAAAGGCTATCTTCCTCATGGTTTCTGTGCCAGCAGTACCCATTTTTTTTAAAAACTATAAAACCAACTGCATATAAAACCCCTAACTAATACTAGTTTGGGCATGATTAATAATCTTAAGTATGAAGCCCTATGTATACATGTGGGAATGTAAAATGGAGATCTTATTCTAATAGAAGACACTACTGGTATTACCACCACTTTAATGCCTCCATTGTACAAAGATGGTATAAAACTAACCTGTACAGTTAGAACCTCACCAGCTTCTCCACAGATTGCATGAGTGAGATTTCCTTGTCTTATACTATGGAATGAGTCTGAATTTTCTTGAGTTATACAGTTTTATTTCCATTGACATGCATCATCCAGAACATTGCATCCATTTGAAAAACACTTAATTGTAATAAAGTACAAATGTTTGATGCCCAATTTACATATTCTCTCCTGATACATAAAGCAAAAATATCACCTGCAGTTAGTTTTGCTGACTAGAAAAGGATTGTTCCTATAAGTAATGGTTGCAGAAATGGGTCTTAGCAATGTTTTTGTTTGGACCTGTTGTTGTAGGCTGCTTTGCAGGAATTACACGTATTTCTATGCATGTTGATGTATATGTGAAAGAAAAAATTGTTAAGTGCATTTGTGGTTTAGGGCTACTGAACATGAGGGTGGATAATTCATAAGAGATGAAGAATTATGATTGCTTTAATTGCAATGTTACTGCAATATGTGATAAGAGAAAGGTATAACTTTGCATTCTTAGCATGTTCCAGGAGTATTATATTATTTTTACCTGAAATGTTGTTTCTTTTAAGAAAATTATTGTTGTGGAAATGTTAATGTGGAAAAATATTCAAAATCCAGAATAATGCTTAGTTAGTGATGGTCCATTTTGGCCAGCCCCAAAATACCATATGGTGTCCCTACTTGGATACATTGCATGAAGATCTTTTTATAAAGACAATTTTATATAATCTGGGTGGAATTTATTCCTTAGCTAAAGGACAACACAGATGTTCAAGTGTATGAAATTGCAAGGGAGGTGTTGCGGAGATGTGCAGACAAATAAGTCCAGGACTTTTTTTATGCTAAGTGTTAGTTCTGGTTACCTAACTTTGTACCTATTTATGGTTTTACGTGACGCACATCACTGTAGTGTTTAAGAGCTACAAACCAAGCTACACTTGGGAAAAAAAAAGAAGTTAAATAGTTTTGGGGAATATCTCAGAGTTTGGGAAAGCAACATGGTTCAAGTACCTGGGTTTGGTGTGGGCCTTGATTTGAAATATGTCTTATTTCAGGAGGCCCAGAGGTCAGAGATACCTACAGTTTATTGGGTTGGAAAGAAGCCTGCCATTTTCAGTATTTCTGCCCCTATGTGAAGTCTTCTCTTTCCTCTTATGCCACAGAACAATTCTGTTGTTGGTGTGGTTGAGCGGAAAGGAAGATCTGACTCTCCTTGAGACTGTATGACTGAGTCTCATGTAGGCTTTAACTTCTTTTGCAAGGCCGAGCTGGTAGATCTCAAGCAGAACCAGTATGAGATGATGTTTTGCTGAGCAGATCCTCAAGCTTTTGTTCCTGTTAGAGGAAATTACTCGTTTGGAGTAGGATGGAGACTGAGTTGAAGTTTATTCTGCTGGACAGATAAACTTGAGAAACTGTTGATAAACTGCATGAAAAGAAGTGCTCTTCCTGTTCCCCTGTTCTTTTTGTGGGTTCTTTGCTTATGCAGCCTGGTGACTGGGCTAAGGATTTGCTCTAAATGTACCAAATACACAAGTGGAAACATTGAAAACTTTTGTTTAATTTTCAACAAAATTTCTCATTCACATACTCAAAATGTAGGATGTGCATTTGGGGAACAAGATTAAGGTCAAGAGGTGTGGGATTTTTTTTTAGTATAACGGCAAGCTATTTAGTTGGTTGGTTTTGTTCTTTCTTCTTGATACTTAGAAATAAGCAAAATCACCTGAAACCCAGTTACCTTCCCACTAAGCAGCATCTGGAATTATCAGCTCCAAAAGTCTGGATTAGGTATTTACCCTACCTACTTAAAAAACAGCACTTAAAATTTTTAACCACATGACCATTCTTTTTTAATTTAAAAAGTTATTATGAAGTTTGTATTTTTTCTATAATTTATGTATATATGTCTGTAGTGTGCATGCACACACATGCACACATACAAACAAATTATATAAAGTAGTATAAAATGGTATAAATGGATGTATAAAACTCAAGCCACACTGTCACAGACTATTTTCAAACCTGCTGTTAGGACCTCTTGTGAGAACTGAGTATTTATGTTCAAAGGGTATCACTCAAGGTTGTAATTCTAGCATTACTGAAGAACAGCCTAGGCTTTGTTAAATGCTATTGTAAAAGTAAAAGCTTTACAGAGGAGTTTAGATTTTATCCACAAGTAAACATTCAGGGTTGTATGGACCTGCAGTTTAGGTTCTATGGCTGGTTTTCTTAGCATTGAAGAAATAATATTAAAACAGAGCAGAACCTACCTTTTTAACTTTGCAAATACTGCTTATGGTTCCATATATTGCAGTTTATGTATATATACATACATATATATATGCGTGCATCTTTTTGTTAAACTAGAAATACAGAGCAATCAAGATGTGCAAAGGACACCAGAGCGTGTCTTGTTCTGGTGTAAAGTGGTCAATGACAGTCAAACAGGACTTTGCAGTCCCTGTACACTTGACACAGTTTCTGATATAGTGAGGGACAATGAAAAACTTGTGCAAATTCCAAGTGATACTAATTTTTCAAATAATATGTTAGATGATGGACAGCAGCAGTACTGAATCAAGTCCTCACTCTGAACCATTCCCTCAGCAAGGTGTAAGACCTAGCTTGAAACGAGAGGCAGCACCATGCAGGCAGCGTTACAGTGCCTTCCCCCATCAACACAGGGGAGCTTCTTTCCTGCCTGATCAAGGGCAGTGTGATGACCTCTCAACTGAGCAACAGTCTGCTGTGCAGCAAACTAATGAGGATTTCCGAGGCTGTGTTTCAAGATGACGTGTATTCTGTGTGGGACTTGTGTAATCGCCTAAGAAGAGTGTAGTACAAAGGGTACGTAACTTGGCATCCTATCTCTTAAGCTTATGCAGCAGAATAACTCCTTTTAAGAAACTTACATATACGACTATGTGGGCACATGCACCTGTCCACAGATGTGTAAACACACAAGAGAAAATGCTACATTAGGCTTCAAGTTTTGTTTGGAGAACTATAAAATACTTATTACAGAAAGAAAACTTTAGATCAAGGAGTTACTGAACTTCTAATTCAAGATACGAGGGCAGCGGCAATTTTTTTCATCTGAAACAAATGAAATTTCTTTGAATTTTCATCTGCTGAAAGAGTATTTTATGATAAGATATCATTTCAGGCTGCAGTAATAATCCATTAGTAATATTTAGCTACCAGTAATTTAAGGTTTTAATATAGTGAAGGTGGTAGATATAAATATAATGTAGTCATAGATCATCGTGTGTATGGAATACAAAGAAATCTGGCAGGTTTTAATATAGGCAGTGCTGTTCAAGACAACTGCTTTATCAACCTACTGGAATTTTAATTAAAGAAGGATAATAATAGATAGAATTAGAGAACCCAATTTAATCGTGGTTGTGCCAGTGCAACTCTAAAATAACTCCACTGGCCTGATGCTACTCTTATTAATTTAGGTTTTGTATCAGAGACAGGCTTTTACTTACAAAATCTTTAGTCAAAAGGGGAATAGTGCTAAATCACAGGTACCTGAAAACACGGAGTGTAGCAAGGTAAAGAGGAGGGAGCCCCGAGTCAGTGCAGAGTACCACGTGCATGCTGCTGTGTTGGGCTAGGAGATGTACCACATGCAACTTTTGCAAGCCACCCCATCACCACCATAATTACATGCCTGGCTCTATCTTTGTTTGACTTGGCCTTAAGCTCCCTCTATAAGCATCTGCTATTGCTCATTGTTGGAAACAAGACCCTGTGCTGGACAGACTTTATGCCTGACCAGCTGCAGTCATTCTTGTACAGAATCTCCGTCTAGAGAGAAAAAGTCACTTTTACAGACTAGATTTATCAGGCTGTTCAAAATACACTTGGTGCCACAAACTGGAAAGACTAGCAAACGGCAGGACTAGCAAACGGCAGGACTTCCACACTGGACTTAATCCAGAGTCATGGTGTTGCTAAGTATCAGTCACTGGGACTGATCAAATAGTTAAACAGATCAGATTTCAAATTGTCAGAGCCTGACAAATATTCTTGTACAATCTGCTCCTAGTGTTTGCTTGGGGTGGCACAGCTGCAGTCTTCAGTATAGTAACATGCCCCTGTGGTATAATTAAACACTTGAAAATGCTTATTAATAGAGTCCATTTCACCCTACTAGCAATTGAGTAGCTTCGCGGTCTCGCATACGCTTTATAAATCTCCAGCTTTGCCCTCCAACTCTCCGATACCTGAATCAGGTATTGAGACATGTAGTTATTATAGCATATGTATAATACATAGCAATATTATTTGTAAAATTTTTATTTAGAGTCTGTAATTAGTAACATTTTACAAAACATTACGATGAAATGAGAATTAATGACTAAGAGCCCTGTCTGGACAGCTTTAGTTTCAGAGAGCTCCTCAACTGTAGTGTTTGCTACTGGCGGGCATTTCTGAAGCCTAGACCCTTTGATGTGTTCGTATTATTAAAGAGCATTTGCATTTCTTACAAGCTACAGCACTTCATAAAAGTACAAAATAGACACTCAGAAGCATATGAAAGTTCGAAGTTAAAAATCATTGGCAAAATAAATGGCTTGTGGCAATCCTCAAAAAAACCCTTTTAGCATAGTGGTTACAATATACATTATCTGTTAGTTAGTATTGTTTATTTGCGTTGTGCAAGATTGATGCCTCACCATACAATGTAGGAAGAAATGACTAGCACTTTAGAGTATATGTAACAGAAGCCCTGACACTGCCTTAGCTTACACTCCATGTTTATTCAGAAGCTATCTCACTGGCTGGATTTTATTAGATGAAGATTACTTTTAAATGATTGAGAACTATTGAATAACCATGTGAGTTGTTTGATATTTTCAGATGAGAGGAGTTATCCATATTCGTAGAGTTATGCACATCAGCTATTATATGAAGATAAACGAGAAGCAAATGCAGTAGGATCAGACTTAGTGAGTTAGACCAAAGGAGCCTACTACTTCTCTAAGCCTAGCAGTTTCAGATGCATGATGAAAGAATAAGAGATCACACCAGGAACAAAATGATAAAGATTGTATCTTTGTGTTTAATAATCTGTGAGGTCCTTTGGTTCCATCAATATATCTAGTTCCTTTACTAATTAGTCGGTAGTCTCAAGACTTACAAGAACCTTTCCAAGTCTTGAGATAGATTATTGCACAGTCAAATGCCTAATCCTAACTTCAGTGGGAATTCTGGATGCACAAGACCATGCATATTCAGCCAAAGAAGAGATGTCAAAAACCAAAAGTGGAAATATCTATGGAGTAGGGTATCTAAAAGCAGATCTCCCTAAAAGAGTAACTTTAGCCAAAATCATCATTGTAATGATCCATTTTTGCCCATCTGTTTATAGAAAGGGAGGTTAGCCGTGAAGACCTAGTTATCTGAATGTCCTTATTTCCATGGGTTTATTAAAATGAAACCATACTAAGAAATAAATAAGGAAATGATATGTTCAATAATCTAAGGTATGGAGTCTAACCTAAAGGAATCCAGTGTGTCATGCAGGACTCTAATCTAAGGGTTATTTTATTACCAAGAATTTTCCACACCTACTTATGCGAGCATGATACAGCTAGAGGATCTTGCTTTACTGTCATAATCAAACATAACATATATCATGTATGACTGCTTTATTAGTGATTTTCTAAAAACAAAGGACTTGATTTTTTTTTTTGTACCTACTGTTGTTTAACAAAGGCCCCAAAAGTTTTAGAAAAGGGCAACAGAAGAAAAATATTTTCTTACTTAATAATAGTCCTGATGGCTAGATTCATAGTCTGTACTGTTCTGGCAAGACAAAGTTATTTGTTCTGAAGAAAACACCTATTTTTCTCCTTCATTCTCCACCCTATAAAATTTTTGATAGCTCAGATACTGAGAGCAGTGATCAGTAAGTGTTGATCATCTTTTTAGGAGTGGTTATTGAAAATACTAGGAGAATGATAAAGTCATATTATTGTTTGAGAATGGTCTTGATTTGCTTATACATTTATTGGATTGCATTTAAATGTGACGAAGAATTATGCAGTGCTTTTGAAGAAAGTTACTGAAACATCTCTGTTTATGTGATTGTTACTTTGGTATATCAAGACACTAGCAAAGTTTGTATGATGATTTACTTTGAAATACAAGTCATTTACAACATGGGATTCTAAAGAATTAAGCAATCTTTGGTGAGCAAAATGAGTGCCATTGAGTTAAATGACATGCCATTTAAACCAGGTATATGTGGCCATAACAGAGGTCCAAGGGACCTTAGGTAGTTATTTCAATAGTCAGTTATTGTGCAAACCACAGACCAGGAGGCTGGAAGGGACCTCTTGAGGCCTTCAGATCGGTTCTCCTGCCTGAAGCAGGATCAAACGTACCTGTGCCATTCCTGACAGAAGATTGTCTAGCTCTTCATGAGCTGTCTCCAAACCAGTTAAGAAAATACACAGGAAAACAGACTGTACAGCATACTGCTGCACTGTGTCTTCCAAAGCACTATGGGTAGTGCTTACAGCAACATACACAGACACAAAATAAGCTTATTAGTCAATAATAATGACCAAAGGTTAAAGATTTCCCTGAAAATTTCCTTGCTTCGAATGAGTTTCAGTAACTTTCACTACTGTATGTCATTATTCATAAATTTCTCAAATCCAGTTTCTGCCTCTTCATCCTTTTACCACATCAGGAAGCTAATCTATGCATCCATGCAAAAATAGATAATATAAAGCAATAGACTCCCATAAAGATTATTTTACCATGGATGTATGTCCTGCAGAGGCCTGCTTGTTTCAGGTGAAGCTTTCCTGCAGATGAGGCATTTATGAACTGTCCAATAGCTCATGTTACAGCTTTTTCTTTGGTGGTTTACTTATGAGTGGGAGGAGAGACTCATTTACAGGACTTCTCTTATTTGCCTGGTGAGTTATTTTCATGTAGGATATTCATTATATTTCACATCAATATAATTCAGTCAGATTTGTTTAATGTCAGTCAATGAGTTAACAATATTTTTCAAAACCGAAAACATGTAGAAGACACAGATCATCTTTATTCCTCCTTTCTTTAGAAAACAGAGCTAAAAATGCGAATTATCTTCTTATACTCCACCTGTTTTAATTATGAATGTTCTATTTTATACTCTCTATAATCAACCATGTATAATACTATATAATTGTGTTGAGGAGTTCCATTGCTGGTATATTGTTCCAGTGTTAATACCACAGTCAGCTCCTCGTAGTCATTATGTAAATTCAAAATCTTTTCAAATAAAAGAAATTAGATCCTCAGTTGTAGATTCAGTTGTGTTTAACTGTATGTAGGTGTGGAAGGTAAAAGATGGCTTGCACATGATTTTATCTGTTCCCTGGTCAAGGGACAAATACCTTCACAGGCACTGAGAAAGACTGATAGTGTCTGGCAGTGCAAGAAATGGAAATGAAGTCAAGCCCACCCTTTCAGCCATCTTCTACACTGCCATTCAGAGTATAGCATCACAGAAGATCTTTACCCTCCCTTAAAGGTAATTATAACTCATTGGGTATCATTATTCTGAAAATAAGAGCAAAGAGTTGGGGAAGATGGCTAAAGTAATTTAAAAGTACTAATTTGGAAGACAGACTGTAGTTCAGTCACTGACTGATTAAATTGGTATGCCAGTTCTGGAAGTTCTTCAAATATTATTTTCTGTATCACACTTGTGAAAGGTATTTGTGAGAAATTGAACTTAGTTGTTCCAACTACATCTGCTTCTCAAACGGAGCAAATGACAGGAACATGTATTGTTGTTTTTCAATTACTAACTTCTCAAGATTGTTAAACTGCAAATTTACCATTACCTCAATATATATAACCAACCAATTGTGGTTAGCAAGCAGAAGAAATTAATAAAATCTGGAACAAGAAAACAATATCTAGTAAAATCCAAGGCATCAGAAAAATATTTGACTCATAAAACCAGATACATTGTAGAATTTATTAAAAATGGCCTTTCCAACTGGATTATATAATCTTCACTAAAAATAATGCTTAGATGAATCATTAGAATTGGAAAGGGTGAGGGAGAACAGAGGTATGATAAATCACTCTTCCTTTACATGTCAGTCACTCTTTTCCTCTCAGACGTTACATAACCCATCACAACAAGCCAGTTTTGTAAATTATTTGGTCATGTTCAATGACTTTTAGCACAGAGCCCACCTGGATCTCTCAGTTTTAAAAACTGTTGTACTGCAGTGCCTGTAAGTGGGTGGTTATAGCTAAGTAGAAGTTGTCTGTTGGTATGTGAAATAGTCCTGTAAGAAACCAGTTGAGATTCTCTTATTTAGGCAAGGCATGGTTGAGTTTCTGGCATCCCTCCCTCACGTAGTCCCGTTGTTCTGGGCTCAGTGCCCTCTTGCAGCTGCTCTCCTTTGCTGGGATTGTCATTTAGTTTCTTCATCTTTGATAACTGTTTCTACAGCAGCCAAGAACTATTCTGACTGTGCAGTGATGTTATTTAATAGTTCTCTCCATTTAGCATCAAGAAAAAAAAGTCTGTTGCAAAGAAAAATCCTATTTTGTTGATGCAGACTTACTGCACTGATAGCAAGCAGCACCGCTCACTTCTTCTGTGGGTGTCTCTGCACACCCACAAGTGTCAGGTTCAAGACCTTTTCATCTTCTGGCGTAAAAGCCTTCACATCTTTCACTTGAAGCCTATACAGTAGGCTACATTTATCAGTCATGCTTTTCCAGCTGGCCTGACTGACTTTAGCAGTTTTGTAGTGCCCCAAACCATGGCCATATTCCACCAGACTTAAGGAAGAATATGACCTGGATTAGAACTTTGTGACTTCTGAACTTAAATAGAACATTTAGAGAAGGGAAGGGCAGCTTTACCGGAGAGCCAACAGTGCTTGCAGAGCTCTTCAATAGCTTTGCAGCGCTGCCAGATGTAAAGCCACATAGGAGTTTTTATTGGAATTTCTTCAGAATGAGGTGTATTTAATGGGCCTGCGCCAGCCTGTACTGTGAAATACATGTGTGCTTTTACAAGCTTTGCTTTCTCGTGGCTTTTTATGGCTCGCCTCTGCTTTCTGCCTTCTCAAAGCCTACAACATACTACTTCATTTGCTTCCAGCACTTGAATCTGCAGTTCAGTTAGGAGGCAGAATGTCTGTGACATCCCGTTGCTTTATTGATTGCCACTGCCTCATTACCTCAAGTGCTTTAGTAACATACCCTGATTGTTTTCTCTTCGCTCTAGTGATGTCAGAAAAAAAACCAGTAAAGCTACTGCAATACATACAATTTCATTGTTAAAAATTTTTTCAAGTGCTGTACAGCTATTTTTCTACTTTCTAGGTAATTCCATAAATTTTGGAAGTGTGAGTTGAGACCTCTAGATGAATTAGTAGAATTTTTACATGTATCTTTTTTACTGCACTGGCCCTTTTTATGTTTTCTGTTATGCATTTTTGCACAACCCACTCAGAAGTCCTGGTTTAGATTTCAAAAGAAGGGTTTTTTTCATGTTAATTTTGATTATAGTTCCAATTTCTTGTCCTTGCAGGCTTTGCTGTTTTCTAGTGCTTAGCTGTAATAAGCTTTGGTGTTCTCCAGAGATAATTTTCAGACTTAATTTTGGTGTCTCTAAACATGCTGTGTCTTCAGTTTCTCCCGTCACATCATTTAATTGTATGACAATAATTGTTTGTAAATCATCATGTTTTCACAAGCTTTTCCTAGTTTGTTTTATTAAATGAAATAATTAGGTTTTGTTGAATTCTTCCATGTGCAGTTTGCAGAATGCAAAATTCTCCCCATGTAGAGATTCTGCCTTCAACCCATGGTGCCACTAAAGATCCCACTGTGCATTGGCATTTGCATGGAGATGCATTTGCATTTCCAGTGTTTGTCACAAATCACAGTCAAGGGATGCAAGGACACTTAGGCACCCAAGCTGCAATCTAGAGACTATTTGCAGAATTGGGAAACGATTCCAAGTCAACCTAACTCTTCTTTTTTCTTTAAGAACATCTACATGTAAGGATGAAGTTTTCCCAGGAGGTAACGTGAGGTTAGTTATTAGGATACATTATGAGATGAAATTCTGCTTCAGAGTCCTCACCCAAACCATACCCTCTAGATTTAATGAGTATGTAGTGTGTGGTTATTTTTTTATTTATGGACTGAAGGATTTAATCCAAACTCTGTGGAAGTCAATAAGGCATCAAAAAGTACTAGGTTTCAATATGTGCCACAAATGTAGAACTTCATTTAAGATCTACTGAGATGAACAGATCTTTCCATTAACTTCACCAGCCTTTGGATCAGAATCCAAATTTGTTTCATGTAAGCATATTGTACGCATAATAAAACTCAGAACTCTCAGCAACCAACATTTGTTTTAAATTGGGAACGCAGTCATGTGTGAATAATCAAAAGTCTTTTGATCTTTAGATATAGGAACTGCTTTTCCCTTCTGCGTCAGTTCCATACTGATATTTCCCCAAAATTCTGTATTTTAACACGAGTCTTGACCCCATTGATCTTACTAGTTGCTTCATTTTTTTATGTGTATAAATTGACGACTGGCTGTTATTGTTAAGCCAATAGGTGGCACTAGTTAATCATCTTAACAGTCAAGATGCAGGGTATTTTGTAAGATGTCACTGTGAAATGCAGCCAGCTATTAATCATTATAATTTTAAAAATAATAAATGCATTTTCTATCTGTGTTGTTTTAAATATGTCATCTTACAGAACTGACAGTAGGGAACATTTCACTGAAGTAGGTTTTAAAACTACACCTCATTTTAAATCGGATATTGTTTCATGTGCAGCTACAAAAGAAGAGCTAATTGCTGCAACTAGACGTTTTAGGCTTATAATTATGCCCTACATTTTGAATCCTGCATCAGATAGTTAGGTCTTTTGTTTTGAAAATGTGTTTGTTTAAATGTTCTGTTGTAGACCACAAATTTGTAGTCACATCCTGTCATTTCTTCACAACTGAGAGACTCATTTCAGGATTTCTAACTATTTTAATGTTAGTTTCTGTTATTTCTTCTGATTTTCAGGCCAAGTGGCCATTCCTTTGGGCTCAAATGCTCAGCCCACTGTTGTCGTATTTACTTTTTTTAAGAACTGAGACAGTTGAGGAGAGGGAGATGCCAGCAGTGTTATTCTGCAATATCCTGGTGGCTAGAGTACTAACCTCTGAGCTGAAGGACTGCAGTCTAGGTTCTGCTCAGTCCAGCACAGTCACGCACACTTTCTGTACATCCTGTGAGAGAGCTTCCACCATCAGGCTGGGTGAGGACATGCAGCTGTGTACATCACAGTAATGTTGCAGTATTTTGCTAGCCAGAATTTATTTGGAGGGTTACAGTCAGTTATGAGTTTTAGTTTAATTAATGAGTGGTCTTCAGTCTGTTCAGTTTCTCATTTGCCGTCTTAGAGAGCCAGTAGACACATGAAGATTGGCAGTGTTGTTCAGAGAGGGCACACTGGAAGAAGTAACCCAGACTAATCTGTTCCCAGTTCCTAAAAAGAGACTTGCGGAGCTTTGGATGCTTATTCTAACACTCTCTACTCACAGAAACCCCAAGGGAAGGAAATGACAAGAGTCATGCAGTTAATTTTCTAGGAAGGCAAGGGTACTAGGTAGCTCAAGTAATTTTTCCTTGTCTTACCACCTACATGATTCAAGCTCATTGCTTGCAAAGTGCTCTGAGATTCTCAGATGAAAGGCACTATAGAAATGCAAATGACTTATTATTATGGTATTATTTTCAGAGACAAGGTTTCCATAATATTTAGGGACATTTGTTACCTACTGCTATTCAAAGCTTTTAGTATCAGGGTTAATATACAATGCTATTGTGCATTATTAGTAAAAAAGGTAGTTTAAAAGGAATAATTCAGTTGAATAGTCTTATGTGACAAGAACATACTAGCATTAAGAGGTTTGGCAGCCACTTCCTTACAGGGTATTTCTGCTAAGTAATTTTTAACCTTAGTTGCATAATATCCTTAGATAATTCAAGTACAGAAATCCCTACTGCAGTTAGTAGGCAAAGGTTATAAAATACCCACATTTTTTATTATTGCAAGGCATTAAAAAAAATCCCATGGCAAGAATCTGTCCTACCCATCCAGCAAATCTAAGCATTTAGAATACTTAGAGGAAGCAAATAGCTGGGTATCTTAGTGGATACCCATTCAGGACTAGGTTAGAAGATGTTCTCTGCTCATCCAGGACCTCAGACCTCCATAGTTGCACAGAAGACTCCAACATTACATGATAATAAACATATCTGTGTGCATTTGTAGAGGAGACTAAGCTAGAAGAGAAGTAGACTGTGGAAAGAGGTGAGGTCAAGACCTCCAGCAAGCCTCTGTTCTGACCCACTGCAACACAGGGGAACACCAAGCACAGGGGGGTGATATAGAAATTGTTTCTTCTGCGTATACAAGGAGCAGCTCTTTCCTGGGTGATGGGCTGGAGATGAAACCTGCAGGCAGCTCTGTGACCCCAGAGTTCATTTCTGTGGTACCTTGAACAGCTGCAAGGGCAGCTTTGTTCTTCTTTTTCTGCTTTGATCCTTCCAGGTTCAGCTCCCTACCTCAACCTGTTATGTCAGTTAACAATTTTCCTGCCAGCTCCTGCGAGCTGGGTAATGCATTCCTCTGTCAGTCAAACTGGCAGTGCAAACACCCTCCCCGCTTAGGACTTTCCCCTGCTTGAGGGCCTTAGCTTGCATTGTGCTTGGGTAAGGTTACTCACAGGTTACGTTTCTGTGAATAGAATCTCAACTTGAATGTGCTGCTTCTTTGAGGGTGGTCAAGCGGGGCTCACTGTCCCCACATTGACACCCCCTGCGCAACACATGATAACAGGATGGGGCTGAGCAACCTCCTTATTCAGCTGCATCGAGCCTCGGTTGAATACGAGTTGTGGTGTGACTCCAGCCCGTGCACATGAAACAGCCATTCCCCTCACTGTGGCTGAACTCAGACCAGTACAACCACCAGCAAGAAGAGAGACTGTTTGGTCTTAGGGCACAATAACTGGTCCTTGAAATTGGGCAGTTTCCATTGGGCTTCCATCTTAACTCTGTTCTCTTGTATATACATTTTGAAATTTTCTTCAACTAGGCTATTTTCCATGATTTATTTTATCCCAGAGATTAATGTTTGGCAACTCTTTGTAAATACACATCATCTGTTTACCAACACAAGAATGTAAAATGTACTTTTCCCTATTAAAAATAAAATAAGCAACTTTAATAGCAGAACAGCTTGTGTTTGAAGGTCAGGCTTTGGCATGGAAATAGTTCACACTGAGAAGTAGCACCTTGGAGTACTCTAATGAAAACTGGCAGTGATTTGACTGAGCTACAAGCCTTCAGAAATCACACCTCACACAGTCGTGTTTAAACAGCAATTGCCTATTTGGCAGAAAGGCCATAAATGTGTATGTGCCTAATTCAGTCCAGCCTTCAGCATTACACTGGGGAGAGGGAGGGCTGCGATGGCATTCTCAGTCAGTTCAAAGTGCAGGGGTGGGCAGGACAGTGTGGTTATGCACTGGCTTAGGAGGCAACCATCTGCAAGAGTTAGCACTTGTTTGGAAGATGCGTGTTAAGCAAGACACTGTCTTGCTCGAGACAGTGTCGTTTTTTGGTTTCATTTAATTAAATACCGGACACAAGTTTTAAGTCTTGTATAATGTTTTTGCAGATGTAGTTTCATTCCTACACTTTATTATAGACTATTGTTTGGATCTCAAGAGTATCAGAATTAACATTAGGAGGTATATAATGCTCATCTCACAGCCACTGCCTCATTTTGCCTGCTTGAAGAATGTAATTTACTTAATCCGTTCATCTGCAGCAGCAGCCTGGAAAGTGGAATTTGCCTGTGTGACGTTTTTGTTGTTAGGATCTGCCAGCTTCACAGATTTGCTGTCACTGTAAATCAGGTTAGATTTTATTTAATTAAACCAGCTTATCTGCCATCCATACTAATTACTGTAGTTCATCTTAACTACATGCAGTTCTGTTTCCTTGAAGTTTCACAACTTACTAGAAATATGGGAATTGTTAAAATTCATTAATATAAGCACCAGACTCATTCCATTCCATTAGATTTGGAGGTAGGAATAAAAATACAGGATGGGTATGCCCAGTGTCTTATCCAGAACACAGTTCTAGTTGAAGGAATGTTTTATCTCTTTCTATTTCATTTAATAAGGTATCAGAAATATAGCACTACTCTTGCAGTGTGTTGTTTCATTTTCTGAACTAGACTCTACAAGTTATGCTGTAGGAAACAGCACCATTTTCTAAAACTAGAGCCAGTGGGGTTCTGCAGTATAAATCCTATGGGCATAAATGGAAAGCAGCAGAATAGTTTCATCTGTTGTATACATCAGGCAATATATTTCCCATTTATCATTCAATCATGTTTACTCTTATCTTCTGCCATTTTTCCAGTATTTTTTTTGTACTTGCAACTTAACCTGTTTTAGTTCCCTAGTAGGACTGTTCTGTCCACTGTCATATTGATCATTTCAGTAACTGCAATCAGGAACTGTGAATTGTTTCTTCCTTAATAACAAAGCTGTAGTCATGATTAATTTCTATTTAGAGAAGCAAGAATAATTTTGATTTAGCTCAGTAACTGAGTAGTAAGTTGGCTTTCAACAGTTTATTCTACTCAGTAGTGAAGATATGATGCTCTGTGTTTTTGTAGACTTGCATGCCAAAATTAACCTGCGTTAAGGCAAAGAATATAGAATATATAGTCTTCTATCACTGACTGATCTAAGGGCCTCAGTCATTGTGAAGGTAAAAAAAAAAGTGCAGTATTTCAAATGAAGCAAAGTACACAGGTAGCTTTTATCACAAGGTACAGCGACACCATGCAGTACAGTGACTCCAAGCTAGCACTGACAAAAGTTGCTTTGAAGCCAAAATAATACTTCTGTGTCAGCACAGTGCAAACCTCTGGCTAATTAGCCTTGTTACCTGTGTACTACATTCTGCAAGAAAAGGTTGACTTAGGCACTTAAGCGTGAGAGAAAATGACTGTGGATCCTAAGGAGGGAGCAACTCATCCATCCCTCTATTCCTTATGTACTAACTCAGGCAGGTCTGGGCTGAGAGCACTGGTTTTTGCACTCCATTCCTAAATATTTGTGGGATATGTCTGTATTCATCCAGATCTGGAGTACATTTCTGAGGTGAATCTCTTGATCATCACTATCTAATATACTTTGACTCACATCACAGAGCAGTCTTGGCATGCATGAACTGGGTTCCTTTAGGACAAAAACCAGGAAGATAACTCCAGGATCTCACTTAATGCACTCCAAATGTTTGTGGGGGTTGAGCCCGATCCAAAGTAAAATCCCCTGAAATACCTATGGCATGGACATTCGGTCCTTGGTACCAGCTATTTTACTCTACATTTTTGTTCCCATTGCCCCACGCAGTAGCAAAAGTCTTCCCAGGCACTGTATGAGAGGCCTGGATGACTAAGGCAAACCTGCAGGATCTTCTGAGAGACAGGATCACTGCTGGTTGCAAGGGGGACTTAGGAAGTCATCTGGGCTAACCTCCCTCTTGAAGTGCTGCCAGCGGTAACTTGGTCAACCATGAACAAGTCTAGTTGAGTCTTGACATGCTCCGAGGACAGAGGAGCTTTTCCTAATGTCCCACCTGAACTTTCCAATCTGTAATATGTTTTTGTTGCCTTTGCTGTACTGTCTGACACTGCCACAAAGAGCTTGGCTCCATCATCTTTGTAAGTGCCTTAGAAGTAGTTGTAGGCTGCGTTTAGGTCCCCCTTACGCTCTTTGCCAGACTAAACAAGGCCAGATCCCTCAATCTTCCCTTGTGCTCTTGGCCCCTGACCATGTCAGTAGCCTCTTCAGTTTCCTCCCCATCCTCCTGATCTGGGGTGCCCAGAGCTGGGCACAGCACTCCTGGTGCAGCCTCTTCAGTGCCAGGGCGAGGAGGGTGATAACTTCCCAAGAGGGAAGTGAGAAGAGAGGGAGTGAGGCCACACTTCTCTGAATGTAGCCCAGAGCAGGGTCTGTCTTATTTGCAGTGTTCAAACTGGATATATAAAAGCTGTGCACTTCAGATTTACGGTCTCGCCTTGAGTGGTATGCCCACAGTCAAACAGAAAGCTTGCAATGGAGCAAGGACTTGACTAATGCTTCTAGACCATTGTCTTCAGAACACATTAGCATAGTTAATATATTTTAAAATATGAAATCATGACTACATAATATTGTTGCACTTAGAGAGGACGTTTTATAAAACTACTACACCTTTGACTCTTTTCCCCATCAAAAGTTTGTGAAAGAACAACTGTGGTAATTCAGATAAATTGGATTAAGCTCATGGCTGTACTTTTGAGCTTTTGTGGTATAGCCTTTTTTACCTTGATGAAGATTTCACAAGAAATAATTCTGGAGGTGTTCTGGATTGCTTTCTGTTTATAAAAATGAATGGTAATTATACCACACATTTGTGTAATATTTCAAAGGTATATTCAAATATTAAGAAGGGTATTGTGAATTGGTGTACTTGATTAAATTATGGATTTCACACTTTCTTAGAATTGTCAAAATGAAAAATGTTATAAATTTGTGAACATGATTCTATGAGCAGATCTCTGACTTAGACATGTCAGCTGTGGCTCTGGTAAACAAAACATTGTTAGATTTGTGTACATATCTCTGGTTTACAACAGTATGGGGATTGTTAAATCAGTTTCAACCTATTGTTTTGTTTCAGTGCAGTTATACAAATATTGCTTTAACTGCAGCAGATGTTCTCCATCATTCATAAGTTAACACTTTATTTTTCATCACATAGCGCTCAGATCTAGTGGTTTACAACAGTTGAGTTTTATTTTTGAAAATAACTTAGCAACGGTGTCACCCCTCTGTCTTAACTCAGTCGACACTGTTCTCAATCTAGACCTAGCAAAATCCATCATATATCTTAGTCTTATTGGGAAAGACAATACAATTTATTACCTATACAAGATTTCATTACTAACCAAATTTACTTCACATTTGACAGTATGTTTCTTGAGTGATATGTTTTATAGAAATGTGTTCAGATTAATTTAGATAGACAGTATTTAATAATTTTGGTGTCATTGCCATATTGTACTTCATTATCAAAACACATGTAACTTTGCATGGTAAGAATAACATGATGTCAGAACTGTGCATTTAGTATGATAGCAGGAATCACCTGGACGAAAAGATACCATAAATAATGCTATTAACAGCTTTCTTCCTTTTAAGACAGTATCAGATTAAAGATGCTGATGAAAGTGATAGTGTTTGACACAATGTCATTCATTCATGTTTTTGACATTTCTAAGTATAGAGCTCCCTTTTATCTTTGGTATATCTCTTCATTCCATGGTGTTTCTAGTTTGTAAAATTCAGCTTCCTGAAAATTAAATAGAAGCCAAACCAATAAATTCAGACTGCTGAATTACAAAATTAGTTCAGCTGCACTGTATTGAAATATGCTGCAATATTAATTGGTTTATGAAGCCTAATCTTGGACATTAAACACATTTATGTGTTTGTGCAACATGCAGTTTGGAGATTAAAACCTAGCACTTGATTTTCATTAGGGGTGGGTGGGTCGTGTGGTGGGTGCATGTTAAGGGCTCTTTTTTATGTGATAAATCTCTCTGACTAAAAGAACAGAGTTCATATAAATATTGTTAATAACATCTTTCTCCCCAATACAGATACAATAGCAGAAAGGAGTGCCCTAAGAGAACATGTGTATCCTAAGCTGAGAGAATTCTGCAGGGAGAACTATGGGCTGGAATTTCAGGTTGGTTTTGTTGTGTTGAATCTTGCGTTACTTTTCTTGAAATTAACTCTATTTAGAACAGATAACATTTTAAAATCTCAATAGCAAAATAGAAATTTACAAAAAAATGTATGTCATATGTAGTTGTACTGAATTTATGTACTTAAATTATTTTACAGGCAGATTTGAGGTAATTTCTAAATACATGAAAGACACAGTTTTACAATGCAACATTGCACTGGCGGTAAAAGCAATAGGGCAACAAACTGGCAGCTTTCACATTAGAAACTTAATGAAACCACCTCTATTTTAGATATTTGAATTATTTAAGAAGAAATAATATTACATTTGAATTACTGTGTTGTACTTCTAGAAACCATACTTAAGTTAATGCAACTTATTTTTAATTTAATGTAATCATCACTGGAGTAGCAACATCTGTATATTCACATAACTGTTATATCTACTCTAACTGTGGGTTTGTCTTCCACTGTAATGTGGAAAATAGTTTAACCAGGTGAATATTGAAACTGATTACCAAAACAAATTGAATGTGGAACATTTCTATTGTGATTATATACTATGGAATTTGCTTCCTTTAACATCAATTGTAAAATTCCCATTGCTTCAGTCAGTTCATGTTTTCCTTTGTGTTAGGGAAGACATAGACCCACCCACATCTTTAGTAAAAGCCAATTAGTAATAAATACAGTTGCATTTGACTTAAAACACATGAGTTTGACATCACAGTTAAAGTCACTGGTACTTTTAAGTCAGGTATATCCTATTCACAGTCCAGTGAAGTCATCCAGTGAAGTCCCCTATATGTCAGCAGGTCTGGAACTGGTTCTCTGCTAAGAGAAATAATTACAGTGTGTGATGTTGTAAAAATGTTGTTCAATTTTTCAAAAATTCTGGTTCTACATCCTCAAGCCTTCCTCACATACTAGTATTAACCTCCCATCTTAGTGACCCCAAAAACTCAGCTCTTCAGAGTGTAGCTTAGTTGGAAACAGCTAATGCCTTCTATGCAACATCCTGTTCCTCCCAGTGTATTATTCTTGATGCACACACAGCTGGTTTTTAATCAAAATAACAAGTTCTTAAATTAGGATATTTGGTTTTAATTCCCTGAGTCACAGTGGAGTTGCTGAATCTGCATGGTGGTAAATTCCAGAGTGATTTTTGATTATGGCTATAAAAGAATTTCATCTGAAGGTCCTAGCTCATCAGCTGATTGGGAAGTCCCAGCTGCAGTGGTACATGCAAGGCATAGCAAAAGATATTCAAATAATAAAGCATTTTTCTCCTGTTACTACCATGTGATACTAATGGAAAATATAAACTTTATTTCTCAGTCATCTTTGAGGAGATATCTCAGTGACAGGAGGGTAATGTCTCTTCCAAGTAGATCATAATCCTCTGAATTCTTTGTGAGAGGAAACATGTCTTTCTTCAAATGGATTGTAATGTCATCTCTAGGGGAGGAATAATTACATTTATTGTAGTTGATATTCATGGAAGCAAATTATTTATTACATAGTTTCAACACCAGGAGCATCCTTATGTGATGTCTGAGAGACAGCTCCACTGACATTTTCTGAAAACAGCTAGAAAGGTATGACGTTTCTGTGGAAGCGAAGTAGGAAAACCTGTACAAAAAATTACCAGGGGAAAGTAGTAAGGCATTTTTGAGGAAGCTCTGAGGTAGACTTTATCAAAACATTTTTCTTTGCCTTTTCCATTCCTGATACACTGAGTTTTTTAGGTTAGCATGCAAAATCAAGACTACAGTTTTTAGTGCAGTGGTGTCAAGAAAGTATTATGTACTTTTCAGATACAGGGATACATTTGTATTTCCCTGTACAGAGCAGAACAAGTAACTTTTCATCCTGGTACGTAATCTTCTACTGACCAAATAAGAACTGCCTTGCATGTGACTACCACAAATGCACTATAATATTGGGTGACCTGAAGACACTCTCTTCCTGATAAATAATGACCCAAATGAAATGCATTTGAGTACATTCATTGCTCTAGCTTCCACTGAGTCATCTGGCTGCACTGATAAGTGTTTCAGTTGTCACAAAGCATGAGATCTGTCAGGCATCCTCAGGCTGGTTGAAGCTGTTAGGGAACATAACCACCATGTGTATGGAAGCAGAACTGAATATATTCAATCACTCTATGAATTTGCTTGCTTGAGCAACTTCCTTTTCCATTGAATCAGAAAATATTTCTGAAAAACAGGTATTGGTGAACACAGAAAGCAAGTAAGCTGAGAAAAAGACTTCCAGAGTGCATGGTGTTTTGTACCTGAAATACAGTATTTTTTTAGGGGAGGACAGAGATATTAAAGAAAGTAGTTGTAACAGAAAATTTTTGAAAGATAACTAACCATAGTTAGTTAGGAGTATACTCTTTTCTTCTTGGGAACAATGAACTGTTTCAAATAATTTTCACCATGTGATATATGCTAGAAGAAAAGTGGAATTTTGTATGAATGAAATTTTTAGTGGTTTTTTTAAGCACTTGGAAGCCATAAAAATCTTTCACTTCCTTACAAAAATCTGTGAGACTGTAAGATTGGTAGGACAAAAACTAAAATAAGCCAAAGGAAACACTGAATTATGAACAAAAAGTCTCTGTTAGGTGACTACTGTGAAGTGAACTAGACCAGTGTCAGTCCCCTGTGTGTAAGTAGCTCTCACACAGAGCACTGGTTGTCATCTCACCTTGGCAGCCTTACTGAAAGTTAGAGTGGGTGTTCGTCACACAGTTTTTCCAAGTATAAGTAAAAACATACTTCAACATCAGATACAGTTGTCTTCTTGTCCCATTTCTTTAATTTTGTAGATCCTATTTTAGCTAGCATAAAGAATAACTGATAAGTCTCTCATTTTTAAACTCTTGGTGCCTTTAGAGGTTTGATGGCTCAAATGCTTCTTCTTGCAGGACAAAATTGTAACATGTTAAGATACTATGTGCCAAAATTGTGTTATCCAATAAAAATCACCTATAACATTATAAAACACAGAGGCAGCCACTGAGTTCCTACAATATGTGCTATTCGAGAGAATTTCCTCTTCACATTTAAAGATTTAGCATGATTTCTGAACAGTTAATTAAAATAGAAATTGCTTTTATGTTTCAGATGAACTTGAGCAGCACAATAAATTCATTCAACCAGTAATTCAAATATTTTTGACTGTATGCTGAGATGCGCTAATTTTATGACTGGAATACTTAAGCTCTCTCATACATCATTCATGTAATCAGATAGCTGAATACAATGTGAAGTTCAGTAATGAAGTCATATAGATAAATAACAGAAGGGGAGAGGAAGAAGGGAACACTTTTTTCCTAATCGGACTAAAAGAGAAGAGGACAGAGAAGAAATCATTGCAAATGAGGAAGATAGGAAGGCTGTTTGAGGTGCAGTTTTATGAAGCAGAAGCAGCTTGTTGCAGCAAAGTTTTGGAACAGAGTTTCTGTAAAAAATAAAGATATTAAGTGTATTTTCTTGGCGTTGTAAGATATAATGCATTTTATACATTGAGCTATTTCACTCAACATCAGTTAGACGGTGCATTACCTCTCATGTCTGGCAACAGTGTGCCTACTCCAGCAAACACTGACACGTCCCAAACTTTTCTGGAAGAAATAACCAATGAGACTTTTGGTAGTAAAACTAAACATGGCCATAAATGCTTCTAGGATTAGGTCTTAAACCTTGGCATTTATTGTTATGAGAAATTTCCCAAGGAGATTGACCAGCTGTGAACTGGTGAATTTTACTTTTACATCCACCCATTATTAGTTCTTATATTAGGTCTTCAGACTGATTTTATGATCTGTTTAGACAACAGCTAGTTTTGTGGTTCTGTTTTGTGTGGAAACAGCAGAGTGCTTCCACAGTACAAATAATATTACAATAAACAATACTGTAATATATTCATGTCTTAATATAATTTTGATTTTTTTTGCAAGTATCCACTGGACCTTTTTTTTTGTTCAAGGTACATACATGATGTTAACAATCAATAGTAGCTTAAATGAGAGAGCAGTAGCATGTACTGTAAGTTTTATTCTGAAAGAAATGCATACATATGATCCCTATTCTTTTAAATTCAATTTTCACAGTAAGAATTCAGCCTTTTACTTAAAATATGTAGTGAAATCACACTTCATCACTTAATTTCTTCAAAGAAGTTTAACATCCATATTCCAGTTTCTTCCAAAAATTTGTTTGCAACTAATTGCCTTCACAAAACTGAGTCTAGCTACAGATAAAAGGCTGAACAGCAAGCTGGCTGTCATTGCGTATCTATACAGTCTCTGCTTCCAAAGTAACAAAGACCAGCTGACAAAGAAAGTACGATATTACAGAACCACACATATTATTTCTTTTGAGCTGTGTGCACAGAATGACTTTATATCCTGTGGATACAAGTGACACAGGGTATCAAGTTGTGGTCTTGACTGTGATCCACAGCAAAATTCCCATTAATTTCCACAGATCCAGGATTTTATCAATGTTTTTGTCATTCTTCTTACATATCCATTATAAGCAATCTAGTAGCAAATAAAGACTACATCAAATCAAGATTTTGTAATGCTAATCTCTGCAAAAAAATATGAATATGAAATGAGAGACTGTCCCAGGAGGGACTATCTGGGAGGGAAAATAAGAGGCTTAAATTGGTATTTATGCCAGTCTGTGTAAAGACTGGTTTTAGACCTCATTGCCTTTTACTGCACTGCAGAACAATGCTTAGCAGTACACAAAATGTTGACAAAGCTAATTTTTTAATTTGATAAGTAGAAAGGGCATATGTTAAAGTAAGAATGTTACATACTATTTTCCAGGTCATAGACTTATACTGGGGAGTTGAAGCAGATGAATGGGACAGTCCTGAGCTGCAAAAGACCCGTATGAAGCTGCTAGAAGATTGCTTGAAAAGTTCTGCAGGTCCATGTTTTGTTGTGGGTATAAAAATAATGTTTTACTTTACAACAAAAATAAAATGTTAGCTATCCTAACATGCATGATTCAGTAACAAATGTATTCTTTTCTTCTTTCTAATATAGTTGATATTCCTCGCTGTACATTTGCTATACTGCATCCAAATGTTTCCATATACAGCACTGTAGATTAACAGTGATTACTCAGTATTAGTGGAGAGGAAAGAAGGATCTTTCATGATCAGTCCTCATAGCAAGACGGGTTTAGAAACCACAAAGTATGACTGTATTACTGTCACAACAGAAGTATGGACTACTTGTTTAAGAAGGCCACCATTAATTAATTCTTGGCACTTCTCACACATGCATTATTGGCTGGCCTAGAAGGACTTACAGAAGCACAGCAGCAGCCAAGAACTGTCTGCTCTGATCTGCATTTTGCTGGTTTGTGTCGTAAACCCAGGACAAGTTAGGATGACAGGTATTAGAGTGTGAAAAGACTGGAGGTCAGTGACAACCTGAGGAGGCTCTGAGTCTTTGTGGTTTTACTGCTCTCTGCCTTCTCTTTACTGTTGCCAGAACAAGCATTGCTTTTAGGATTCTTCAAGAGTCAGTAAAGCTGGCAAAAAAGATAGATCTTCACTGGCTTTTCCTATTAGGCCTGAAGGAGAGACTGAACCACTGTTACAGGAGTAGTTTATAAAGCTTTCCATATTTATTTTAATGTCAGAGATGTCTTTTTCTGTAGACGAACCTGTTGTTTTACATAAAGCTCAACAGTCTTCAGCTATCCATCACAGCTTTTACAGCTGACGCAGTATGAATTTATGAAGTTATGCCAAACATGGTGTAGGGTTCTAATAGCTGAAAGGCACTGGGAGTAGGCTGCATATATAAAGTTCTGTCAGGTATGCTTTCCCTCTTCCAATGAATCATATACAATAGATTTTGCTGTCACTGATTTTATGTTAAATATACAATTCAGAGTAGTGCATTTTTTTCTCTTTCTTCTGTGTCTAGAAAGATTTGCACCATGTTTTAAGATGAACATAGTTAACTTAAAAATATTTAAAGACCAGTTTAGTGCATGGTATGCTGACTGTGTTAGTTTTCAGTTCATAGACGAAAAAGATAAGACTTCTGATAAATGCTTTCTTCAAGCTGCTTAGAGAGTAGCATATCCTCTTTATCTATGAAGAGTAAGGCTGTTCTTTAACTTTCTGGGTAGATCTAGATAATCTCTCTAATGAGATTGGCTATTCAGTGGTATATAGTGCATACTTAACAGTATTTATTAAAGCATCAAAACAAAAGACAAGACGGGTTTGGAAGAATGTGTGTATATTTTGTACATGAGAAGTACTATGTGCAAGGGAGGCTTCAGTGAAAGTACAAAAATGGCCACAATGAGTAGGATTTGCTATCATCAAGGATACTTCTCTAAAAGATACCTATTTCTATTATTCCAAAACATACTTCTTTTATTAGCTGCCTTGAGGCTCCATCTTTGTGAGAAATAAATGGGGGGCGTATGACAATTATTTTTCTATGCATAGTTGTAGGACTGCAGAGATACTAGGATAAAGTTAAATTAACCTCTATAAAACTCATCATTTGTGTTTAAGAAGACAACTAATATTAAGACAAAGTGCCTGCAGAGAAAAAAAATAGATAACCTGCCTAGATTAGATAAATTCAGTTCCAGTTTCATTCTAGTGGTGTAGAAGTACCAGAACATACAGGGCAAAAGACAGACTTCGTTCAGGATCTATCTGTCAGGCTGAATGTTTTCAAGTAAACATGCCTAATCCTACCTAACTAATTTTGTCAATTATTATACTAATTGTTAGTGTAAGTTTTACTAAATTACAAGCATTTTGCTATGACATGTCTTTATTACAAGTTTTCAAGGGTTGGCCTGAAAGTAGAAAAACATTGCCTCTGTTTACTGCTGATATACTACTGATTGGCTTCTCCGTAGTCACTTGTTTATTGCAACTGGAAGGGTAGTGGAAATGCTTGTCGCCAAGACATCAAAGGACACCTGCCACTCTCCTTTGACAGCTTTAATTAACCTGTGTTTTGATGTTAGACTTCAGTGGAAAACAATTTCAAGACCACGCCTTTGCTATTCCGAATTTTCTTTTCTAAAATATATTTGCTAAGAAAATAATTTAGAAAAGGTAGATTTGTCCTCTATATGGAAATGTAGCTAGGTTAACTCTAATTCTTTGACTTGTTTGTTACAATAAGGCAGAGAAGAGTTCTGAAAAAACTGCAAGTCCTTGATTATTTTTTTTTAAGGGAAGAATTTGAAAGATTTAGCAAACTGAAACCACAGAATCCCATGGGGGTGGAAGGGATATAAAACACTGCCTGCTGTGGAGGCTGCAGATCACTTTTCTCCATGCCAAAGATGAGACAAAGAGCAAGCTGTAGCATGCGTTGTTCTGTACTTTTATCACACCTTCACAACCATCTTGCTGGCTCTGTTTCATTCACCTGCTTGCCTCAATCTGTTATTTGGCTTCAGAGCCCTGGGGAACAAAGCTGTCCTCAAAGGCTTGACTGTAAAGAGCCCGGCGCTTGGAGTACTGAGTCTGGGGTGGGTTTGATGCTGTCATGACACTGTTTTTCACAAGGACACACTGGCCCAGATCTCTATAGAGTTCAGATAGCTTCCATCTTATGTGTCTAAATTTAGTTTTCTGGGCTTATTTTTCTCCTTTCTATCTTCCCTTTGATGAAGATACAGAGTTGGAGCAGAAAGGCATGGCGTTTTTCCTGTAGCAACACCCAGTGTCCTTACACACCGATGTTCTAAAATCTGACAGGGAAGGAAACCTCATCATGTACCATTGCTGCATATTTTAGCAGCTCAGAATTTTGAAGCTGTTAAGAACTGCCTGGCTGATATTGTTACTAAGAATGAAATCAAGCCAAATCAGAAATTTTAAACAGAACAAAACAGTTAGCAAAGAGGTTGCAGTGAGCCGACAACTTCAATATTTATTCCAGGTTTTCCAAGTATGGGCCAGAGTAATAGCTCTCCCAATGACTAGACTGGCAAAACTACGGAAATCTCTATGCACATTTGTTGTTTGCTTTGTTGTACCTTAGAAGGATGTGGTTTATTTCATTTACAACACCAAATGAAGATGATTCTACTCCAACAAGCATAATTAGTTTTAATTTATAGTAACATAATTAAAAACTGACTTTGGCACTGCAGGCTTTGGGCACCTTCCCATTTCTTGAGAAAGTTCTATAAAATGTGCCACTTCCATTCAGCTGGGTTTTTTGTTTTACTTTTCAATTACCACTTTTTTAATTCAGACACAGATCTGGAATTAAATTGGACTATTTAGAATTAACTAGCAGATATGGATTGATTTTAGAAAGTGTTTCTTTATGGCACTTTGTGCCCGCATTGTGATATCAGAGGGAGAGAAAAAGAAATTCAGTTCTTAAATCAGTGCAATGTGTAAGCTGGAAGTCCTAAGCTTTTCTTCAGATAAGAAACAACAAAATCCAAATGAACACATATCTATAAACACAAAGGAGGAAGCAGTTCTGAAAAAAATCGGTAATTCATTTCCTGTGACACTTTCTTTGGGAATGTACAGTCCCTCTGTTACGTACTGCCTGAGCTTTATAAACACTGGATCCAATTAAGGGCAAGAGGAGTTTGGTTTTGGTTAGGTTGGATTTTTTGTTGGGTTGGTATTTTGCTGTGTAAAATCTCAGTCTGTGAGAGGTGATCATTTAAAACCTCATGGCCTTTACTGTAGGTAAATACATACTGTAGGTAAATACATAATACATACCATGCTATTATTTGATCTACAGAATAATTTATCAAGATTTATTTATGAGGGTAAAAGTACTGTTTCTGTGGGGAAGATACTTTCCATGCAAATTTTATGCAGAAATCATACTGGTTGTCTCTGGAATCTACATGGGGAGATTGAAATGCAGTATATTTATTAAATTGTGAACTGCTTAAACTCTGCATTGCATAACAATGTCAAAGACAAAATACATTCAGTGCATCACCGGAACCTTTACATTTTGTTGGTTATGTTTCCCAGCAAATTCACAAGAGATGGTAATACAGACAGCATGGTAGAGTGACAATAAAGCGTATATTATCATCTGACAACTAGTACTGATCATGAACAGGATTAATCAGTTATGGATCTAGTCTCAATACCTCTAACAACCAATAGAAAGATATAGGTACCTCCACTAATATCTGAGTCATCTTCTGGATCACTGTTTCTCCATTTACAGCAAGGAGACACTAGGGAGTTAGACTGCTAAGTTGGGAACCCAAGTACAGTGCTTGATATCAATTAAGGCCTTAAGCTACTTAGGGTGTCCTTAGTCTATAGTGATTATTTGCAGAATAAGTTCACTGTCCTTTTAGCGGGGTTCCCTAACTAACACTCCATTACTAACCTGCTCTTGATTATGCCGTAGTACAGACGAGGGAACTGGCAGGCTTCTCTGCACTTCTCTTCAAACACACCCTGCAAGTTATAACACGTGGGTGCTCTCTTCCATCTGTGCAGCACCATGCAGTCTCTGCCTGAACTGCTGTTCTTGCACGACTACGTCCTGAAAAATCATAAAATGAAAGGGAGAAATGGAAATGAAATAGTTTGTCACCTGTAGCAATTTGCTCAATTAAGTATGTTTGGCTTTGTACAAACCTAAGAGATTGTCTCCACTCATCAGTCAAATCATCTGGTCCAAAGAATAGTAAAAACATTTTCTACCTACTTTGAACAGCCATTGTAATTTACATTATCCCTCTCAAATTATTGACAGCTTGTTGTTAATTTCAGCATTAATGAACCATTAAAAAAGACCTAGCATTATAAAATTGGGATTCTAGAAGGGTTTTAAAAGAATATTAGCAATTTACCATATTTGGCATGTCGTTAAATCAGCCAGAAATTGAAGACAAAATATGGTAAATTGAGGAGTGAGATGTTTTTTACACCTTCGGATCTCTGTGTTCTTACAGTACATTGCATGCTTTAATCATTCCATGAAGTATACTGCTACTTGGTTCTCTTTGCTTAGTACAAATGGTTGATAATTAATTCTGAGCACATTCCTTCTTAGAGAAAATTCCAAATTATACTACTCGAGCTCTACTGAATCTCCTCAACTCCCATTTCAGTTCTGTTGTTACTTCAGGGTTTACTCCTAATGTGAAAACCACATATATACAGGTTCTGGAACACCTGACTTACATTTTACTTTTGCTCTCCTGGGAAAATTGCCACACATTTTAAGTTAGGGAGGCTAAAGTCAGTCAAAGGTGTCTATATTACAACAGCCAGTTTAGGGGGAATGCTAAGCACCCAGTGCTGTTCAGGAATTCAGCAGAAGTTACACGGGCTTGGTACATATAAGAATTTAATTTTTCTCAAGGAAGCAACTCTCTATATAGCTTTTAAGTGAATGAGGACAAATAGCTGGAACCAGACTTGGCACAGCAGCCCACCTCTCCCAATAAAGTATATTCCAAGAAACACATATCAAATTATGAATTTTCTTCTTTCTCCGCATGCGATTCAAAACCTGTCCAAATAAGAACTCTCTCTAATGTAAGTGGGTTTGGGGTCATACAGCATATCAGGAATGGTTCCATAGGACTTGTTGCCATTAATCTGAAGTAAAGTATATGTCTGCAGACAGTAATCCTGTTTTAGGAAAGATTTTTCTGTGAATGTCAAAGTAGAACTTTGTATATTTTTTTAAACCCTTCAAAACAGATAAAGTGATTAAATTTTAAAGACATAGTATGCAACTTTCCCCTCAGCAAGCCTTGGTCTTCTTTCACTGCCTCCAGGCTAACGAGCAAAGGGTGTATAAGCCTTTCGACATTGTTTGTCCCTGAACAGCAGATATACACACAGGGTGGAATCAAGCACAGGGTGATATTATATTGATTGAGCTATTGTAAGTGAGTTCCTTGATCTGCTTTAGGGCTGGGAATGTATTTTCTTGTGAATCATCTCTGATTCTCTAAATCTAAGATCTAGGGTCTAAAAATGCATACCCATTTTTTAAACATATGCCATTGAAAATAGCTACAAGATTCATCAGGCAGCTTTTCCATGGAACATAGAAACTGCATAGTTTTTAATGCAGTCTTAAAATAGCTTGCATTTTCAGCCTACAGTAAGAAGACTACATATTTTTGCTAAGTCACTGTATTTCCTTTTTTTGACATAAATAGATTTTTTGGTGCTGCCTTCCAAAAAGGTTAAGTATTATATTTAATATAAATGACCATATTAGTGAGAAGAAGATTAGCATGAACTCAAATTTCTATCATTCTATGTATAATGTGTAGAGGAAGAAATAGGCTGCATGAGATTTATGAGATTTATTTTCTCTTGACCCTCAAGAGCTTTACCAAACCATATTCTGAGGTAGTATTGTAATCAGCTAGATTTAATAGTCTGTTCTGTAAATGAAACTGTACATCAGAAAGCCAAAACTGGCTATTCTGCAGAAAGTGTGGGGGCAGGAATCCTAAACCTTGCAATTCTATTTCTGTGTAAAGAAAAAGCATACTTTACAGTATTTAGCAGTCAGTTGATAAGTTTAAAGAGAAGTCTTAATGCTATTGCTTGTACCTAGGGTATATACCTTCCCTTTTCTCAAATACAGAGATTCACTTCAGGGATCCTTTGGTTCTCCAATAACAGACGCAGAAAAAAACACTTACCCACAAAGTAACTAGTTCACTTTTAAGTCTGATTATTGTTAAATCCAGCTAGCAATAGCTGGGTCCGGTTTTTTAAGGAAATCAGAGTGTATAATTTCACAGATTCCTTTTTTCTTCAGTGAAAGATACTAATTTATGGAAGTAAAATAAAAGACAGAATCAGTGTTCTTCATAGTGATACCTGTATGCATCCATAAGGTATTGCCTTGTTTCTCTTAAAATATTTGCTTTCAGTGCAAGGTGCTTCTTTTGGAGTTTCTGTTCTGTTAGCATGCCATGTAGCAGCTAATTATCATATGCTTCTTTCTTTCATAACTGGAAAACATCCCAGAGTAACTTTTTATTTCATTCCACTTTGAAAAAATGAAGCAGAGAATACTTGCTTAGAATGCTATGGAGGCTGCAATTATTATGAATAAACTACATGTTCTTTTCTTGTTAACTATTTTGCATAGTATAGAAATTGCTTTAATGCTTAAAATTTTTTTAAAAGAATTTAGAAAAGTAGTGCCACTCATGGCTGGAAAAACAGCGCATCGCCTGGCCACATACTTTTGCAGAGTATATACTCTGCCTCTCAGTGATGCCATTGCATGTCATAGGCAAGATAGTGTTTTTATTGAGAGAAGTGTCATCACCTGATGTTCTTTGCTATATTTCATTTGTTTCCCATGGGGATTTGCTACACAATTTTTAAACATTTCGCTAATGACTTGACCTATTAACTGCAGGCAGTATTTAGTATTTAGTGCTTGTACAATTCACATTAATTTTAGGTCTAATTACCTTTTAGTTAAAAAATAGTGTTACAAAAGGCATGAAGATATCCCACTAGAAAGCTACTATAGGCAAGGTTTTATTTTAACCTAGTCCCTTCTTAAAGAATTATGGTAAGTGAAAGCTAAGAGGATTTATAAAGGTGATTTCTTTCATCTATATTACAAATGGAAAACTAATATTGGGTAGTATTGAAGAACAATAGTTTTTGAAATGTGGCAATTCTGAAGGTGGCTGTATGAAAAGATGTATTTATATTTAATATAAATTAAATTATAGGGTTAGCATTCTCACTGTAGTATTTGGTGATGTGAATTAACTGTAAAGACTGTTGACACAGTGAATACTTTAAGTAATGTTATTCTTCATCAGCCACAATCTTTGTCAAGTGTGTAAGGGGTGTGGCTTATGAAGCCAAGGAAAGCTTTAATCTCTATTATCACAGTGCTTACTTTAGTCTTTTTCCTTCAATTCAGTTTTTTTGAAGAGCCCTTCCACATTTTTCTTTCTCTCCTTAACTGTTATTACAGTTTAGAATATTAGTTCCTTTCACAGGAATTGGTTCCTTTCATCCTGCCACTGTGCTACTGTCCTTTCTAGCCTCCTACAATTTTATATTTTAATAAATCAGAAGAAACAGTTCTTCCAATCCAAGCATGTGGAAAGTAGGGAATGCATGCAAGTAATTTAAGAACATAGAGAAGGGACTGATAGTTCCACATCACTTTTAAGTTTACTGGGCCATCATGCTGCTAGCATTGTTGGGGAAGGAAAATTATACTCTTTCTATATGTGTCTCTTCTTGTGCAAGGACTTACCTAATAATTTCTTTTCAACTTTGAAGGACTAGATTGAAAAAGTACCTGTTCAGAGAGTACCAGTCACCAACTGTCCCAAATAAAAAGTCCTGAAACCTATGCCAGCTGGCTTGGAGGATAGAATGTTTCATTACAATTGGCACATAAGGATACAGAAATCAAATAAAAGTCATCAAAATCCAGGAACTGGTCAAAATAAATAAGATAGGCCATTTCACGTGTACTTGCAAAGCAGATTTGATGTTACATTATGCTACTTGTTTTGGATACTGTGATAAACACTAAATTCTGGGTGCTGTGGGGAGTTGGCATTATCATCTGCTAGAGCTAATGTCCCTTATACTAAAAATTTGCCTTTAGGCTTTTGTTTATTTTATAACCCTGCAAAACATGTTTATTAATGGTGGTTTAGGTGCTTCACTACATACCGTGCAGTCATGGGTCTTGGGGACTGTATTACTATATGCAAGTTGTGAAATCATTTTCTTGACATTTAATTACAAAATTAGGTTTTCATCTGTAGACTCAATGAATATCAATCTGTTTCATAAGAAAGGGGGGAAAAACAGCAAAAATAAGTTTGCAGCAAAATCTCATATCATGTTACAACTAGCTTCAGTATTCCTAAAGTTGGGGGGGGTCTTAAAAACTCTGTTATACCATCAGCGACCTCTGTGTCTGATAATGCTCATTAATTAACACTTTCTAACACCTTCATAGTGACTACATATGTTACTGAGAAACACAGCTTAATTATGTTACAGAAAAGCATAAATATATAAGTCTGTTTCTAAAAAGAGTGTCTATGTGCTTACAGTAGGATTTGGATAGGTTTTGCAATCCTGAAAACCCCTCCTCAGTTGCTGCAACTTTGGCAGTGATTACAGACTAGATGCCTCTCTGTTAATCCCTTAGATGCCTAATTCTTCTCTTGTTGCCATGCCTACCATTACCTTAATCTAAGATCTTTGGCTCAGTATTTATCACTTAAATACCATCCCAAAATGGGAGTTCAGAAACTAAGCAGCCCTTCTGATGAACACTAGCAAGATCATATTTCCCAGAAAATAAAGGCATGGCCCCTTGTTTTTAGAGGGTGCATGGGAGCAGCATGAGGCAGCATCTTTTCTTACATATGAAGTATACCAAAGAGGGCAGAAAGGATGCATAAGAGGCCTAGTTTTTAACTCCTGGGGTTGGTGTCCAGAAGCCAGTGCTCTGTCCCCCCAGCTGACTACACTGTTAGGCTCAGAGTATCTTCTTCCTTTCTGGCTCCATGATGTCTGTATCCCTGGATGCTCAGTAAGGCACATTAAACAGCAACAGTAGGAGAATCTTTTCTCCATTAGCCAGCCTTCACCTATGAGACACAAGACAGGACTTAAAACCCTTCCACCGTTCCTGCCTGCTTGGGTCAGTGTTGTGATTATTTTACAAATCAGGGGAGGTTACACCACCATGCATGCCTTCCTCTAAAAGAGAAGATTGAGCTCCTTGCTGTTTCCAGGAAAGGCGTGTTTCCCACTCCCTGTAAGAAGGGTAGTGATTTTCTCAGACAAGGTTACTGACTCTAGTCTGGGCTGGGTGCTGAAGTCTTTTATTAAACCTAGCCCTTACAGTTTGTTTTTCTATCCAGCTCCACTGTTATGAAGTGTTATGGGACCTGTCAGAGAGCTACAGGAATCTGGACTGCAGTAGGAGTTACTTGCAAGGTCCTGAGCTTTATGTGAGAGGAAAAATACATGTGCCTGTCAGGAAATCTTCCACTCAACTTCAAAAAAAGAGTGAAATAAGAGTCATATATTTGTTTGGAGGAGAATCAGAGTGAGTGGCTCAAATCTATAACCAGACGTAGGCAAAATCTTCTCCAGTCCTTCCTCTACGCTACCTTTATTCACCGATCTCTTTCCTAACTTTATTCTTTTTGACTGATTTTCTCACCTGCACCCATGCTCAGGGAGATCAAAGACCCAGCAATGACAAATGGTGAAGAAGGCAACAAAATGAACTGGTTGCTTCACAATCATGTAGAAGACAGGAGAAAGAGTGTGGAGGAAAAAAAAATTGATACTTTCATAGCCAGGAGAAAGGAGAGTTCTGATGAAGCAGTGTATCAGGGAAGCAGGTCATGAATTTCTTCTGAGAAAGCACATTCACTCTGCATGATAGACTGTTAGCTCTAACCCACTATGTCCTGAGAAATTACTCATCATTGTTTCATATCTCCCTACCACTAGGGAAAAGCTTTGAGATTCAAAAATATTACACTGTGGTTGAAGTTCAGAGTTGAATCCCCTGGATTTGGCTGGTCTCTTTAATTTTCTGAAAGACAGGTTAAGCATCAAGTAACTCCACCGTCATTTTCTTCTTACGCTTTATGTCAGCAACATTACTCATAGCAAAAGACTTAAGCACTTGCACCTCATCCTTCCAGTCCCAATTCCAGACAGTTTTCTTACAAGGTAGCTCAACAGCCCTTTTTTTTTGGTTTTCATGGAACTGAAACCAATACCCATCTCAAGTTTCTGAAATACATATAGCCCCCCAGTGTACTTCTGGAGCACCTTCAGGGAAAAAAAGGAAGAGAGAAATTAGGGTATGGCTCTATGAAACAACACACAGCAAGGTTTCTCAAGCCAAGGAACATAAATGCATATCCAGGCAGGTGGAAAAAAAAAATCTAGTTCTCAGCAGAGAAATGTCTTTATTATGCCTTCAGTTTTCTACTCACTTCAATAATTTCAATTAAAAATTATATTTCTTATTTTATGTTTTGTACAGTCAGCTGAAGTTCTAAAACTAAATATATTTACCCATAAGCTTCAACCAAAGGGCTGAGGTATGGACACTATTATTATCACCTAAGTGTGGAGAAAAAACAAATGAAAATGTTTGATACTGCTCAGTGGTATCATTTTTCCCTTAAAAACTAAACAGGACAAAGAATGTAAAGCAACACTCCCATCCCTGATTATTTATAAATACACAAGATCCTTTGCATATCAACACTCAAAATAGAAATGCTTATTTTGCAAGCTATCATTAGCCTCATTTTATAGATAGGCAATCTGAGGCAGTGGCAAAAGCATCAGGAAGTTTCCAGTTTCCATACTGAGATGAAGCAAAAGTGGAAAGAAGATTTAACAGTTCTGCACCAGTTCTAATGTTCTCTCTGCTAAGTTGCACTGCCTTACAACTGTTGGCAGTGAAAGAATGTGCTGTTCTGAAGGCACTTTGACCTGTACATCCTACAAATCACAGAATACAACTTTTTTGGCCTTTTTTTCATATTTTTTATTTCTAATGGAAGTCTTTTTGGGAGACTTGATTCCAGTGCAACATAACTTTTGTCCTTTGATCGCTACCATGAATAGGCAAGAAAAGCAGTCAAATGTACTTAATTGAATATTCTGTCTGTGCATATATCAGGAGTCCCTCACACTGTATGCATTGCAGCTAGAAGGAAAAAAGAGGAGTAGAAGCAGCTATTTTCAAGACATCTCTTGGGCACCAGCTACTCTGGAACTCCAGCTTCCTAAAACTTGGTTTAGATGAAGTGCCTTACTACAGCTTTCTCCATTTTGGTTTCAGTTGTTCACTTCAGTTCAGTTCAGTTTAATGGCTTGGAATTTACCCTAAAAAGCAGTTAACATATATACTCCATTGAAATTTTTAATTAATTGATATATTTGGTTTTCTTTCTACTGAAATCATTAGGGCATTGAAAATAAATTTAAGTACATATACTCTTCTAGTTTCAGTTCAGATGATTCACTGTTCTTTAGCCATTAGCATTTGCGCTTCGAGTTTGAGAAGAATTAGCTATTGTTGCCTTAAGGAATAAAAAAATATATATATAGGACATTATTTTCTGTTTGTTTCTGGTAGTAAATTCTCAGTTTCAATTCAAAGCATGTTTATTTCTCAGGAACAAAGTTCCAGCTAATCCTGTTATTTTGTTGAGGTTTTTTTTTCGCCTCCCAAGTGTCTCTGGCTGCGCCTGAACATCTTACATCACATAAGTAATTTCTATAGGATACTGCTACAATAGAGTTACAATCTACTGGCAACAAACCAAAAAGACCTATAGTTGTACTAAATTTCTTTGAATGGGATATTAAATGAAAGGCCCTTAGAAATTGGTATCCTGACCATTTGTTCCAGATTTTGAAGACATGATTTACCTGTGTGTTTGGTTATGTCAGTTAAGACCAAATTTCTGCAGACAGGGAGGGTAAATACATGGGTTTTGCACATGTAAGTGCACTGTGTTAGCACATCCAAATTCAGTATGAAAGACAGGGCATAGAATGTAGCTAGTATACATATAAAACATAAGGTTTGAAAACAATAGAGCATTTACTGTAGTTATGCTGAAGTGATTCTGTCTTCAATTTGAACATACATATATATCAAATGAAAGAAGTTGATGGGTATTATCATCTGATTATAATAAGTATGCTTTTTAGACAAAACATTTCTAAGAAATGTGAGGTCTTTTAAAACTGAAGATAAATTGATATGTCAATCTTTCACTTGTAATTGTCTTTATGTGTCTTTTTTGTCTATAGCAGTCTGATCTATTACTAACATACTTTTTATTGGCTAATAGATATATTAACATCACAGTAAGCAGTAGGGCAAAAACCACATCTCTCCGAGTAAAATGGCTATTTGACTGAAATGTATGGCTTTAAAGAGGAAAAAAGTCTTTATTTCATAAGAAAGATTTAACTACAAGAGGAAAGAAGCCTAGAAGTGCAGGCTGAGGAAGCAGAGAGTTAGATCTGTCTAACCCCAGGACTCACAGAAGAGCAAGTTGACCACAGGAGAGACAGGGATCCAGAGGACTGACTTCGTAGCCCTTGATTAGGACACTTGCACAAACTGTGGAAAGATTCATGAGATCCACTTGATGCATCTCAGTGGCACCTGAATACTGATGTTGCGTGCCTGCAGGCAATTTTCAGCGCAGAGCATGAAGCATTCACTGCACCTTCCATAATGTGAGATACTCTTTCTCCTAATGGAGCTGTTCTACTTTGAATAAGTGATCTAAGTTTAAGCTTACATTAATTTAGCTGGCTGAAATGAGTCACTCAAGACCTAATTCATGAGTGGGCAAGGCTTTACTCCTTTACTAGTGAGCGGTTTCTGTAAGATGGACAGGGCTGAGAATTAGGAACAACAACTTCCACTACCCAGTTGTAGCTAACTACTGCATACCTGTCACAGCTCTGAATCCCTGCCGAGGCTTAATTCCCTACACCTACTTCCTGTGTCAAATGGGGACAAAAATACTTCCTAATCCTTCATGGATCTTGCAGAAACATATTGTTTAAGAGGTGCTTAGATCTGGACACACAGAGCTATCTTATGTTAAAAAATTAATTGTGGTTAGATTCAATTCCTTCAAAGATGATTTCTTGAATGCTTATTCTTCAAAAAGTTGGCAACCCAGGACTGCTTTTCAAAGAGGCAGAGAGAACATATGTATGCGCTTCAGTGTCACGTGTGGAACTTCACAAAGACCAAGAAGTAGAAGTGGTAGGACTGATCCCATGAAGCCCAGCAAAAGATCATTAGATCAGATCATTCACCAGCTACAAAACTCTATTTTCAATGAATCTGACACTTTCTGTGTTGGCAAAACAGCAAAATAAATGTTACTTTTAAGTTGACAAATACCTGAAATCACTTCACAAAACATTACAAATTGGACTTTTCAAATTACTAGGTTTGCAGATGTCAACAAATGATTTTTTTAAAAGGAAACAGATTAATGAAACCAATCAGTATTGAATATAACTTGCTGTTATTTGACAGCCTGTTTTTATTAAAATTACCACTAAATATCTTAGCTGGAATTAAATCTATCTAAAATTTCAACTTGTTTTGTATTAATAAAAGGTACGATATGATGGTTCATGAACATTTTAGTGATGATGTCTGAACTAATTACATGAGACGCGCTATGAATACATCATATCAAGATCAAATCCAAATCTGGTTAGTTTCCTCCTTCTGGTCATTGTTATGACTGTGCCTATAACTTTAGTATCTTTCCACACCAAGAAGATCAGAAGGAAAAGTATTCCCCATGTGGATCTAAACAGTAATTTTTTAATCTTCATTTAATAGTAACTTCAGCCTCAGGCTCAACAAAGCTAACAAGACTACTGCTGAGATTGCTGTGTGTTAATTCTATGTAGTTTTGTTAGATACAAATGGTTGCTGAGGGTTTTATGCATGTTTGCCAGCCTGGTAGCTCTAAACAGTTCAGTCACCATCAGTCTAATGACTCTTTCATTTGTTGGTTTACTATTAAAGGAAAATGACTCATCAGGTGGGAGATTTTGATTCACAAGTCTTCATATAAAACTGTCTCTTGGTACTGAACATAGTGTAAACATTACTGTTCCCTTTAAAAATAATTTCCTATAATAATCATCAAAATTCTGCAATGTTGTTATCGCAAATTGAAGTTTTATGTTATTAGCGTAGAGTATTGTGATATTTTTCATAAAGGTCTGAAATAACAGTATTATTTGCAGACTTAGTATGAAACAACATGAAGATTGTGATAAATTGTATTTTCTTTCAATTCTGTTGCTTCATTTTTCTTCATTTTTTCTGTGAAGAAATTTGCATTTACTTGAATGTATAGGGAATATGGCCGGGGCGGGGGGGGCAGGCAGATATTCCAGAGGCTGCTGCAAGCAGACACTGAAGCCCCTGGAGGAAAAGTGCAATTCAGAGCTTCTCATTTAGGCCTCTAAAGGTTTGTGTATTTTTGTGGTACCCTGATAGACTACACTTATGTAGCCAGGTACAAATTTAACTGTAATGACACCAAAAGAGTGGAGGGAAGGTGGCTGTTCCCTGGTGCTAGCTAGAAGGAGATAGTTCCAAGCTGCACCTCTGTGTCAAAACATGGGAAGATGCAGTTTTCACAGCCTGTGCATGCAAATGTACCCATCTTAAGGCTGTCATGTATCCTTACAAATAGTTTATTAAGATTCCAGCAAACACATATAGTCTGTTTATAGTCCTTTTATTATTATTATTGTTGTTGTTGTTGTTGTTGTTGTTGTTAGTGACCACTGTTAAAGGAAAACATTCAGTGTATCTGGAGGAAGGTGTGTTTAGGTGAAGAACTGTTCCCCAGGAACCTGGTGTGTTTATGTGACGTAACCCAGCATTCAAGCATCAGCCTCTCAGTAGAGAACAGCTACATTTACTCACCATTCCTCCTGCTTCCAGCATTGGGGCATGGTGTCACGGTCCTTTAGAAAAACAGTGTCAGTTATTTTTGTCCTTTCCAGAAAAATGAAAAGAATTTGTGTTTCAATACCTCAGTTACATGGCCAGTGAAACTGGGCTGTAGATTGAAGCTAGTCTGGAGTTAATCAGAAAGCACAGGAATAACTCCATGAAGAGTTTTCTAGCACATAGAAGTTTTTACCAGTATTTTTTTCACATGGCTACACAGAGTCAGGTACTAATACCAGAACCTCAGCTAACTTCTGTTGGCGCACTAAGAGGAACACAGCTGCAGTGCAGCGCCTGGGATTGCCCTGCTCTAAATCATAGACCTGTTCTGCACAGTACATATGATTTGCTGGTTCTCCTTGTGTGATCAATTCCCTTCTTCATTCCAGTGCTGTTCTTTTTATTCCCTATCCTGTTCTTACTTCTATTTCTTTTCATTTACTTGTCAATTCTACTGTATTAGAACACAAAAGACGCTAACTCATTTAATTGCCTTTCTAAATGCACATATTCACCAAGTAGGTGCCACAGGTATCCTCAGAATCTCTGTTCAGCTGCTCCTTAAACTTTGCTTTAATTGCACAAATGCCTAAGTTTTGGCTAAAACATGGAGGTCTTGCTCACACCAGCCACATGAAGCAGTATTCCTGAGTAAAACACAGCCACGTTTCAGATTTGTGCTCTGAGCCTGGCCAACTTATGCAGCTTGTATGAAGGACTTCTACCACAATCCCTACAATAGTTTCCTGGTGTGCAGTGGGCACAGTTACAGAAGACTGGTCGGTAGCATGCTGCCTGTTGTTCCCTGAGCAATTCTCAGGGAAAAAATATGTGGCAGTGGGGTGCTGGCATATAGCCTCTGCAGCTTCCTTTTTGCCATAGTCCGCTTTTTAAGTTCTAAAACTAAATGTTTTAGCACATTTAGATCCTTACATGATGTTCAACTGATGTGTTCCTTTCTTGGTACAGCTGTTAGCTTCAGGCTCTCCTAAACACTAGATGTCAACTATAACAAGCTAGACTCAGTTTTTACCTTGCAGTGCAATGTATAGTCACTCAGACTTCTCTTTCCTCCACACTTCCTTATTGCTTTTATTCCTAGCACTATGCATGTGTCATCTTTTAAGATTAACCTTAAAACTTCTCCATAAACAACAATCAAACAAGAGAAATACCTCAAAGCAAAATGATAGAAGGCTTATTTTGTTGTTTCTTAAGTTTTATGGATGCTCACTGCCATCATCCCAAATGGAGGACACTCTTTTGTCTGTGTGATTCCTCTTCTATGTATGTCTATTCTTCCCTCAACTAATGCTAGACTTCTAGCAAAATATTAGCAATGTCATCTATAGCACCAAGGTACACCATGATAAATGTATGTCCTCCACTGTTTAATATTTGTTTTTAAAAATGCAAAGGCTTGCAAATAGTATTTGCAGAGGCCTCCATTTTATTTAAAACCTCATGATACGGTCATCCACAGTGATTCTAGTATTCAGATCACATCAGAGTTCTTTTTTATTGTGTTTTGCTCTAATAGCCAGGAGGATGATCCCTAATACAGGATTATTTACATGTCTGTTGCAATGACAGATAAGATACAAGAAAAAAAATCCGTCTTTTCCTTTTAAAGTACTGCCTTTTGTTATTTACCTATAGTAGAGTGGAGAGAGAACAGCACAAACTGTACCAGAGAAGCAGAAAAGTACACAGAATAATTCCAAAACAAATTTACTTAATTAAATGCAGTACATTAAAATGAGACATTTTAATGTTGACATTTTAGTATTATTAATGAAGGGCCCAGCTATTGATCTTTGCTTGGGCAACTGTCTATTGAATCCACTGGACTTAAATTCAGAAAAAGTGTAGCCTAATGAATTTCAAGTAATAATTGCTATACAAGGTAATTGCAAAATTTACATAGCAAAGCTCCTCTGAGAGAAATTTATGAAATTTCTACATCAATCTAAATGTGCAAAGGCTTGCAATTCAGCATGATATGAGTTATTAACCTCACTTGAATAAAGAAGGAAAATAATATTATGTTTTGTTTAACCTCTGCAGCTTCAGAATTCAGAAATTATAGGGCTCTATGAACAGATCAGAACAGTAAAAATAGAAATTTTCCCTGGTTATCTCATTATGTGAAGCAACATAACTGACTCTCTGAGGGGAGCTACTAGTTAGAATGACGACATAGAAAAAAATAAATTCACATAATAAAAATACTGGATCATTTCATTAAAATTATTAGTATTTAATTCTAGTTACTGAACACATTCCTTTCTCCTGACTCCTCAATGTTCACCCTGAATGAAGCTACTGTGGGATATGAATGGGCAGCCAGGCAAACCCCTCCTTTCCCTAATGCCTCTCTGTTGGAGTAGCTTCTGGAAACACTTTGGTGCTAGGACTTGTTAGAGACTGAAACCTGGACTATATGAACTATCACAATCCCTGCATTCCTTCATTTCTTCTAAACAGTGGACAGACATTGGCTTGTTCCTGCCCACCAGCTCTTTGTCAGTATTCCTCTGTTGGAGGATGCCAACCACTTGCCGTCAGAGCCAGCACTGTACTTCATGTGAGCTCTTCCTAATCTGCTCCAGGCAAAAATCAGCCAGGTTAGTTTACACAATGTGAACTGTGGTCTGAGCTAACTGAGGTGGTTTTGCCTGAAAGAGGTTAGGAAGTGTTCATGTGCACTGCTCTGACTTCTGTGCTCTACAGAATGCTACACCATCTAGCATGATGAGCCACTTGAGTACCTTCTGTCAACACAACTGGATTCAGAAAAGGGGTCTGCAGCTTCACACTTTTCTAACCAGTGAAGCAGGCTTCATCATCATCAGTTATTGATTTTCAGGGTTTAGTTACAGCTGGAAAAGTTTAAAACAGCTTCTCATTATGATAAGTGCTTTAAAAATAATTAATATTTAGATTTTTTATTATTTACAAACAAGGTCATTTATACTTTTTAGAGTACTACTGTATTTGCGTTAGCATTACTTTACAAAGAGATCTTTCTGATTCAAACCAAGGTGCTGATACTGTTGGTTCCTCTCCACATTAAGTACTCCTCATTAACTCAGAATCTTCACTGAATACATTTAAATGAGGAAAGAAATAAAAAATCCTACTTAAAAGGAAGTGAGAGTTCTAACTGACTTCTGTGGACCAAGATTTGAATGCAGAATTAAGCTGATGATCACAAATTTGAAAAAAATTTGTCGAAAGAAGGCAGGAATGTCCTGCAACTCTATCTTCTATAAAGGTTTTCCCAATCCTTTTTTTATAAATATTTATGGACAGCAAAGTACGGAAATAAATTCCAAAAAATGTATTCAAAGCATTGCAGCCAATATTTTAATCCTCAGTTTTGAAGATGAAAAATCTTTTGTGCCACAGTTTAAGAACTCAATTCCACAAACCTTTGCCTGTATACCAAATGTGTGCATCTAAGTACTAAAATTTCTATTTGGTATTTGATCAAAACTGCCTTCCCTTGCCCCACTGTTCATTTGTGGACAGGTACCGGGGCAAAGACTTTGAATATTTTTGCAACAAGAGAATACGAGACAGCAAAGAGCTTGTGGTTCTGCAACACTGATTGTTGGTATTGCTGGTATAAGCCACATATTTAAAAATACTAATATGAGCTGTACATAACATCATGGATTTTCATCAAACAGAATATAAAATCTCTTGTTCCATTTATGTGGAAACTAAGATTAAAGCCAAGCGGTAAAGAATCCAGAGATGCATCCTTATCCTTAGTCCAGAGAAAAGGATTTCCAAGTTCGCGTTTGCATGTGAGATCAATGCCAACCTGTGACGAATGGGAATCAATAATACACCAGTCAATACTGTGCTAAGAAAGTATGTTGGGTATTTTTTAATTTCTTCTTTTGAATGCCTTTGTATTTTTATTACCAGTTAATATTAAGAAAGACAATGCATCTACTTGAAATTTTACCAAGTTATCATAGTAGGATGTAGCTCAGGACAGTACCCTCAATAGTACTTCATCTTACACTGTATCTGTTTCCCTTCCTAGTAATTTCAAAGTCATGAAACTATTACCACACTGATTTTTATAAAATTCAGATCCTGAGGAGGGGTTTTGCATAACTAAAAAGAAAAATTTAATCCCTACTTTCCTGCAAATACACAGGGCCTATTGGGAGAGAAGTATGGGAACATCCGAATACCAGGGGAGGTTGAGTCAGCAGAATTTGAAATGATCCTGGATGCTGCTGTAGAGGCCAAGCTAGAGACAAGGATTTTAGAAGAGTGGTACTGCAGGGATGAGAATGCAGTGCCACCAGCTTATTACCTCAGACCAAAATCTGAAATGCTGAAGAACTACCAGAATACGGTAAGTCATAGTAGCCTCCTTACAAAATTCTTCTCGATCATTTACAGTGGCAGGCAGTCCCCAGGGCCAGGCACTTGCTGCTGTCTCTGAATTAGCTTCTACAGCCCTGTGCACACCTGAGCAACTGGTGCTGTGATGCTCCTTTCCTATACATGGTCAAGAGAGCATCTGCGAAACACCAAAGAACATGACTGGTCATGCATGACTCCTGCACTGCTGTGCTCTCTGGTGACAGCTAGAGAAAGTGGACTGTAGCCATTCATGTCCTGTTGGGGCTAGTGGGATGGTTGTACAGATTTCTCTTCTCTTCCCTGATGTTGGACTAGGGAGAGCTCAGGCTCTTCTGCCCTGGTCTTGTGCTTTTGCTAGATTTCAATGAACAGGATTTGCAGAGGAAATACACATTTTCCCTTCTATCCCCATACAAGAAAGCTCTTTAAGAGTCAAACAAGTGCTTAGTGCTGTCCTGAGTCAGATCTCATACTTTTAACTTAGTCTGTATTCTAACAGAAGATTTTTGAACACTGTTAATCATTTTTAAGAGGCATTTGTCTTTAATTGATAACAATAAAACCTGTATATTACCCAGGGCTCAGCTCTACCCTCCTGCACATCCAATATACCGAAGGACAGATTTCAGTGTACAAAAAATGAAGTCTTTAACAGACTATTCACTTCATTTTGAGTGCATACTCTACTATACAAGAAAATGAAATTAAACCATTATACTGCATTCACTTATCAAGTAGCAGAATGTTGTCTCTGTTCCATGAAAAAAAAACATTGAAAACATGAAAAACATAGACATGGAAAGAGTTTTAATGAGTTGAAGACAGTATAATATGGCTAATTCTGAAGTACTGATCACAAGGAAGAAAGCAAGTTTTGTAACTTTGCATTGTTTTGCTAGTGCCTGCAGTATCTCTCTGAATAAAGCTTGGCTTTTTTGTTATTAGAATTTTGGACCTTTCCTCAAGATACTGATACACAGGAGTAAGTAAAATGATGTTTGTAAGTTAAATCTAACATGGAGTTACATCTCAAACTTAAAAGTAATAAAATATACACAGCTCTGAAAGTGTCAAGAAGGAGTTGCTAGGGTGCTTATCCTGGAGGCTGTTCTTCTTCCTATTACACCCTCCAGGAAAACTGGAGACACCGTAAACACTTCACCTGCAGTAAGTAATGCAGCAAGTGACTACCAGCTGCCTTACAGAAATCGCCATCATGGCATCTGTGAGATACCACCTGAAAGAATTAGTGAATTTATATTAGACTCTGTCTTTGATGACAGTAAGATTACTGTTACTATGGCAATGAATGAATGAAAGTAATGTCAGATATAATCCCATATTTTTCAAATATGGTAGCTAATATGAGGTGCTTAATTACAGGTACCAGGAACCTCATTTTCAGTTTTGAGATCCAAGTTTAAATTATTATCTCTCATTAAAGGAGTGATAATTTTAGCAATATTACTGCAGCTTTATTATCATTATTTCAGGCTTGGTTCTCAAAACCCTCTTTCTATAAAGATGTTACTGCTCTTATTCTTGAAAAATATTGCATTAGCTACCTACAGCAGGAATTCAGAAAATGTTCCAGCTAACTTTTATAATTCTAAAATGGAATACATTATGATTATCTGCGGTATAAAAAGTTGAACTCATTTATTTATTTTTAGTGCATGTGTTTCTCTGTTACCACGTTATCTATGACTTTGAATATTAGACTTTTACTTTCTGAAGTTGTAGATGTGTGTATTACAGCTACTGTTTAACTATGGATATTTTTAAAAGATGGAATCATCTTCAAACTCTATGAATGAGAACAAATGGCAAGATATATCAGAAGAGATTAAGAAGATTTTTAAGACTGCTGTGAAATTGCTGTATGAGAAAGGAAAAATGAAACACAGCCAAGCAAAGAGATATCTTTCCTCTGGTAAAGTTCAGACTAACTATTTCTATATATTAATTTATTAACTTTTCTATCAGCGTTTCCACAAACATGAAAATACATTTCTGTTGGCATTTCTCATGTAACTGAAGAGAAAAAAAATGTTCATTGGGCTTGTTTGAGACCAAAACCCATACAAAAGCACCCAGAGACTTTTCTGTGCTTTATCGGTTTTTTACAGAAAGCAGATGCAATCATTTAAGAGTCTGCATGTTGGGGGTGGGGGATGTTCTTGAGCTGTTTATAAAGAAAAGATAACAGAGACTCTGTGTTCTCTTTTCATCCTCAGCTATTGAAGATGAACTTGATTTTGCCTTGGGTAAACAAACACCAGCTTTCCTAAAGAAGTGTGTTTGCTACATTCGGAAAATTGCCAACATTGAGCGTTTTGTTAAAATTCCAGAGATGGGAAAATACATGGATGTGGTGCATACAGCCGGGAAGTTTCTACGAGATCCCGAAGCCCATGAGAAACTGATCAAGCTCAGGGATGAATTCATTCCTACCATCGTCGCATCATCCAATCTGAGAGTATACACGTCCGTCACTCACTGTGACATGAAACTGGGCTACTCCCAAGAAGTGGAGAACCATTACATCGAAGGACTTGGTAAACAGTTCTATGAAGACATGATTGACATAATCCAAGCAACAGTGCAGCAGAATTTTGACACCGAGACAGACTTGCTGTATGATGAAGTTCTTCAACACTCATCGCTATGTAAAACGTACTCCACTTTTTATGAATATAGATGTGAGGCATTAAACATCGTTCACAAGTATGTTCTACCTAGCAAAATAGGACACATTAACCCTCTTATCATATACGGAGGACCATGCACAGGGAAGACTCTTTTATTAGCCGAAGTGGCGAAGAAGGTAAATAAATATTTTACATAATACGGTGATGTTAGGAGTGTGTAAGGGCCAACTTAGTTTTCTCTCTTCCTTTTGTCAACAGATCTGATATCAGTATGTAGAATAAAAATAATAAAAAGTATATTCTGCGTATTACTGTACACACAATGAGAAAAAGACTTACCTTTCAATAATAACATGTCTGTATCATGTGCTTAGCCAAAACAAAAGTACTAATAGGAATCAATATATTTTTTAATTAACAGCATGTATTTTAGACGGATCTCTTTCCCTCTTGTTCCACTGAGGTCTTATGAATCTGGAACCATCTAACTTTGTATGCTGATTTTAGTCATATTCACAAATACAATATGTCTTTCCAAGTCATGCCATCTTACGTTCTCATCAGAAATTATTCCAGAATTAGTCTGATACACTTGCTGGAAATACACTTGCTACAAATCTATCTGTAATAACCTGCAAAATTACCTGTACTCATTAATCTGACATACGCTGTTTAAATCACTGAGCTGAGTACTACAGGGAAATGAGTAAAACACTTTGTGCAAGGCTGGACCAGATGCAGAAAAAGACCAAGCTGGCATGTCTAAGCCTAATTCTCCAGCTGGGAGTCACAACTTCAAGTTCCCTGCAGGGTGCTCAGAGAATTTAGCACAGTGGGATGGGAAACAGCCATATCAGCCAGAATGAAATGGAGAAGGGAGCAATAATGTTTAAAATCCCATATCTTTCTCAAATGTGGCTTCCTACAGATTCACCTAAGTTGCATATATGAAATTGGGATTTGCAACTCAAGATCACATTTCAGATCTGAGTACGTAAGTTAACCAGAGACTCTGGTTATGCTTTACTTTTAAAATATTCTGTAATAACTTAAAGTGAGGTGAAAAGTCTTAGCAAGTAAGAGAACTGAGTGTGTTAGCCTGCACAGACTGAGAGGATTTAAAACCACATTCTTCACTTGCTTAGAGTATGCTAACCAAAAAAACCAGCACGAGATACTTTTTACCCCTCGTGGCAGTGTGTAAGAGCAAAAGGCACAGGCACACCAAGACAGAGCATACTTCTGTGGACCAGGAATTAAGGTAAACTGCTAGTAGAGGGCAATCTGTACTCTGATCCTTGTCCTCTAAAACTGTCAGGGTGTGCATTTATACTCAGCTGAGAATCAATGTTAAACAAGTTTAGGTGGCAAGCTGTTCTGCCTGGCCAAGGATGACATTGCTTAGTGTCTAAGGAAGTTTATTAATAAGAGAATCTACCTACTGACTTTCAGAAGTGAGACACAGATTTTGCAAAGTGTACCCTGGGATTTATGGACTACATTCTACTCATGTCCCCTTAGACGTAAGCCTTTTTGTGGATCTGGGTCTTAGCATTTTGGGATATTACCTGTGCTAAACAAAGATGATATATGATACAAATTTCATTCAGTGCACATAAATCAAACCAGCCTTGAACTCTGCCAGTGAAAGCATTTCCATTCAACCAGTAACATTTAAAAATGTTTATTTATATATAGGCAATCGCTGTTTATAAAAATCTGTTACTCTGCTTCATTTAGATATTAACTGAATTATGCTTTATATTCTAGTCCTATTCCTGGCTGCAAGAAGAGATGGGACCAGATTCTGACCCTGTGGTAATTATAAGATTTTTGGGATCCACGGAAACAAGTACAGATCTGAAGAATATACTTCAAAGTATTTGTGAACAATTAGCAGTCAACTATCGTTGCCTCGTACAAAGTTACCCAAAAAAGATTCATGACCTTCGGGACTTGTTCATCAATCTATTGAACGAGTCTTCATTCCATAGGCCGCTGGTGATAATATTTGATGCCCTAGAACAGCTAACAGATAGCGATGATGGTAGGAAGCTCTGGTGGCTTCCCATTCACCTTCCACGTTCAGTACGGATAGTTTTGTCAACACTGCCAAACAAGCATGGGATCCTGCAAAAACTGAGGTGCCTTATTCATGAAGAAGACAACTACATCGAATTAACTGCAAGGGATAGAAAGATGTGTAGCCAAGTACTGAAACATCAGCTGCTGCGAGTTAAAAGAAAAGTAACATCAGGGCAACAAATCTATGTCAATGAAGCGTTCTCCAAGTGCACACTGCCTATGTTTGTGAACTTAACCTTCAGAGAGGTCAGGAACTGGAGATCTCACAAAGATGTGGATGAGTCCTCCCTCTGTGTCACTGTCCATGAAAGCATAGAGCAGTTGTTTTGGTCACTGGAAAACAAGTGTGGATCCAGACTATTGTCAAGAGCACTTGGCTACATCACTATGTCCAAATCTGGCCTGAGTGAGATGGAACTGGAAGATATTTTAGCCCTTGACAACAGTGTCATGTATGAACTGAGTAAGAGTGTCAGAGAAAGTGACCCACTGAGAATTCCATATATATACATTGCAAGGCTTAAGGAGGGCTTACAGGGGTACCTGATAGAGCGACAAGTGAAAAATGTAACACTTCTTCTTTGGGCAAATAGGCACTTGCAACTAATCGCCCAGAAATTGTACCTGCACAATGAAGAAGATTTACATGAAATGCACACAGTCATGGCAGAGTATTTCCTTGGTGTTTGGTCAGGTGGACGAAGAAAACCTTTTTACAGCAATGACCAATATCTGAATGGTTGTCCTGACCATGACAGTAGAGGCCTGAATGAGGATGAAAAGCACTGCATGGATCAGACTGCTTTTGACAGGCAGGCACCTGATCAGCCATGGGTCTTTCAGTGTAATCCATTAGAGCCTGATATCTTTTTTATCAATCACAGAAAAATGACAGAGCTTATTCATCACTTGACAAGGTGTGGAAGAACAGATGATCTTCTGTATGGAGTCATTATGAACTTCAGCTGGCTGTATACCATGATTAGAATAGGGCAGTTTGATAAAGCACTTTCTGACATAGAACTGGCTTACACCTACTCACAAGAAAAGGAGCTGAAATTTCTGGCCAGTACCCTCCGTAGTATAAAGTTCAAAGTAGTAAAATACCCAGGTTCACTCTCTGCTGAATTGCAGCAGAGGCTTCTCCCAGTAGTAAGTTCATTGCCCAAACTCAGACATCTCCTCTTAGAATGTGACAAGGACGGACCCAAGTATTGCTCTATCGTCCCTTTGCATTCCTCCATGGATGTGACTTACAGCCCCGAGCGCCTGCCGCTGTCATCCAGCTGCATGCATGTAACTGAGATTTTGCCTACTTTTAATCCCAGCACAATTATTGCTGCTTTAGAAAATGGTTCCATCAGCACTTGGGATGTAGAGACCCGCCAGTTACTAAGGCAGATTACAACAGCTCCATCTGTTATCTTAGGGATGAAGCTTACTAGTGATGAAAAGTATCTTGTAGTGGCTACAACGAAAAACACCCTTTTGATATATGATAACATAAATTCCTGTCTTCTGTCTGAGGTGGAAATTAAGGGGTCAAAACACTGTGGAATTGCAGGGGGCTCCAGTTTTATAAACGGATTTACGTTATCAGTCAACCATGCGCTTGCTTGGCTGGAGGCCAGCAAAGACGTTACTGTAATAGATCTGCTTTACGGCTGGCCTCTCTATCACTTTCACTGCTGGTATGAAGTGACCTGTGTGCAGTGTTCTCCAGATGGAGTTTATGCATTCTGTGGACAGTATTTGAACACCACAACCATTTTTCACTTGGGCAGTGGAGAGAAGCTGGCCACTGTGACCTCTGAATTTTCTGGTGGATTTGTGAAATTCCTTCTCATTCTGGACACAGCCCAGGAAATGGTGATGGTGGACAATGAGGGTAGCCTCTCTGTTTGGAATACAGAGGAAATCACAAATCCCCAGCTTACGGATGACTTTGACTGTAGGAGAGAAGACAGTGAAGTTGTCAGCATAGAGCTTTCTGAAGACCAAAGTGCAATTTTAATTTGTAAGGCTCTCAGCATTGAACTTCTTGACCCTCATGTGTGGAAGGTAGCCGAAAAGTTTAGAGCTAAACACAATGAGTGCTTTGTCTCTGCTGTGTTGTCCAAAAATGGCAACTGTATAATTGCTTCAATGGAAAATACCTCAGCCATTTTTGTTTGGAGAAGAGATACAGGACAGTGTATGGCAAGCTTACAGGAAATCTCAGGAACTATAGTCAGGCTAATTAAATCAAATCATCATAACATGCTGCTATCCTTATCCACCAGTGGTGTCCTTTCTATTTGGGATATAGACATCATAACTGCTATGTCCAATATTGACAAATCTGGCAAACCTATCCAAAGACTGGTGTTGCCAGCCAGAGGTGAATTAATATACACATTGGATGGATCAGATTCTGTCCATAAGTGGAACTTCAGCACTGGCTTTATTGAAGCTGTGTTCAAGCATGAAGGTATTGTTGAAAATTGTGTGCTGACCTCTTCTGGAGAGATAATGGTTACATCAGATGATAAATGCAGCCAGTACGTATGGCACACAGTTAGTGGTGAAAATATCTTTCGCATTAATGGACAAAAAATCTCGGAGCTAATGATTACTCACAATGATCAATTTGTAGTCTCTCTCTGTGAGCAAAATGCATCCAGAGTTTGGCGACTGGCTACAGGACATAGGGTTTGCAATATTTTAGTTGCCTTACAGAATGCATTTATAACAACCGCAAATACATTTGTAGTTGGAATGGCAAAGAATAAAGTGTTGGCAGTGAGTCTCTGGACAGGCAGTATAACCAAGAAATTTTGCTGTGATGATGGTGCAAGCATTGTCGATATTAAGCTGATACCAGACTGCGCAGATATTATAGTATTTATAACATCTACTGAAACTGTGAACATCTGGAGCCTAACAGAGGAAGTCATCTGCAGACGTGTACAATTGCCTACCAATTTCTTAAAAATTTTGGAAGACTTTGAAGTATCTCCAAATGGGAAGCTAGGAATTATAACCCGTGGTGATGAGAACATCAATGTGCTTGATTTATACAGTGGAAAACTTCGTGTGGTTCACGCTCCGGGTATCATCTGGCGGCAGAGGCTGTCTCGTGATGGCCGCTATCTTGTGTACATCTGCTTTCGCAGTGAAGAAGATGATGATAATGGTGCAGTCTCTAGCTTAATTGTAATGAGGCTAGCGGATGGCAAAAACATCGGTGCCTGTTCTCTTTATAAAACTCCCACTTTTCTTGCACTCTCACAGAGACATTTAAATATTATTATTGGATTTGATGACGGAAGTATAGGTACTTACACTGTAGTGGATCGAGTCGATGCTGCACTGAAAATCAAAATTGCTACTTCAAACAGCCGTCAGATTTTCAACAACACAACACAAGTGATTAGGCCAAAATGTCACAATTATAGCTTCAAGGTGACTGCAGACTGCATTTGGAGGGAATCAACAGAAGTATTTGCAAGGGATAGTCCTATTACAGTTACAGAGCCTGAGGTGAGTGAAGCAACACCAACCAAAAAACACAACTATTGCTATGAGAAAGTGTGCTCAGCTATAGATTGCAGAGGACACAGTTTTGCTCCTGACAACTGAGTAACCATCTGGATGAGCTTATCTGAATAATAGTATACATGCATAGATTTATCTTCTGAATTCACCTAAAAACCAGTGCATTTCTTGGAAGACAGACAGAAACAGCAGAGGGCAGACCAACTGTTTTTTCCTCGACAAATATTCTTACATTTATGTAAACATAAAAGCAAACATAAAGCAAATGGGCTGCAGGGTTTTTTAAATTTCGGAATACAAGGTTCAGTCCAGAATTTCACCAGGGCCTTGAGTAAAAATTTCTAGCAATACTATCAAAATTGTTATGCTATTACAGAAGTTAGGTGATCTTATCTGGGATTGACAAACGTTTTAACTAGAACTAAAGTTCCACAGGATCGGTGAGAAGAGTCAGACCACTATTTTATATACCAAGCCGCCTAGATGGGTCTATAGCTAACAGCCAACTTTAAACCCACTTGCAAAAATGTGTTTTTCTGCTTGATGGTGCAATGACAATGTCACCTGCCAACCTGGAACACTTGATACATTCCATCATCATTTAAAAAATACCTACTTTTTTTTTAATTGGGATTAATTTGGGGGTTGAAAGGTGTAGGTGCCAGTCAACTGCAAACATGTCAATGTGTGAGGTGATAAGTATTTGTTCACCTCAATGAATGGACTGAAAGATTTTTTCTTTTTAAATGCATGCAGGGATTTCAGGTTTCTTTATTGTGATAAAAATGATAAAAATCTAGGTCATAGAAGGAATTTAGGGTTTGGGGTTTTATTTTTGGTTTGGGGAATTTTTTTGTCTTCATGGTGTGTATTAGTACAGGTCGTAATTAAAACTTTTTCAAACAGAAAGGGTGTTACAGATGACCAGTTAAACACATTAATTTCTTTATGTTGAAAGGTTGCTATCCATTTTGTTGTAAGAAAGTGTAAAGTGTCTCCTCTGTCCCAAAGTAATCTTAATAGAAATCTTTCAGACATGCCATGTATTAATCTTGATAACATTTGCCTTACTATCATTTCTGTTCTTTCCCATGAAAAATACAGATCAGATGACCAAGCACTCTGGGACTGCTTGTGTATGTGCTAAAGTATTCCTCTAAATGTAAAGGCTGTCCGAAGGTCCGTTACTGGTCCAATTTGTTATGGGTTTTTCTTACTTCCACATAATTACAAGCTTCACTTTCTGCTTTAGAACTGTTCTGAGCCTTTTGTACAGTTTTACCAGTTTCAAGGCAGAAATTGTGAAATAATGACAAATGCTTTAAAAAAAAATAACATTTTGCCCAAGTAAAAAAAAATACTGGACAATATCTGAAAGGATAAGAATTTTCCCTCCTTACATATCTTAAAGATGGCACACCTGTGGAAATATTTTCAAATTATTTAAACAAAACAATTTTATTTTTAAAATCAGAACTCCATACCACAAATTTCCAAGAAATGAATGCTAAGCTAGAACTTAATGTAGTGTGTGAATGTTCAGTGTACAAGCCAATATAGTATATTAAGTGACCTGAATGATTTTTCCTAACTTGTTTGCAACTAATAGATCATATTGAATGTTTTTATGTAAACTTTGTATTGTTGGGAAAACCTACCCAATCAGAGATTTATATTTTCATAAATGTCAAATTTAGTTAAATTTTGTTACAGAGTTGTTAAATTAGAAATCTACTGCAGTCTTCAAACAATATACAGTCTTGTGTATGCATTGTTTGTACTAATAAACTATGGAAATAGACTTGTGTGTGTCCGTTAATTTCAGGGAAATTTCACTCTGGCAGAGGGACACAAGGCATTTGCATCTCCCATTTTTCTGTATTCACATCATTTTTAAGGGCTATATTTGTAAGGAGAAATTCTAATATTTTTCCCACTTCGGTTAACTAAATCAAACATTCAAAAAACAATGAGATTCACCAAAAAAAGCATGCTTAGATGCTGGTTATGACTAGATTGCATGCTGCCAGTGTGCCAAGTCAACAAACACGAAGGCTTGTGTAACCTACCCAGTAGAAAGCACAGAAAAGAGAGGAGCACCTAAAATCCCACTCCCCTTCAGACCTGTGGAGCTATGGGAAGAGGCTGTGGGATCCAGGCCTGCCAGGATCCTGTCCTGAAGGTAAGCAGTTTCCACCTTCTTTCAAACAGTGGGCATGACTCACGTATTTCAGCCTTCAATTCCTTGTGCATAATGTTGGAAAATTAGTTCCTTTGTTATCTTGGAAGAGTAAAAATACATCTCCTGTCTGCTGGGAGAGTGGCTAACTGGGTAGTAAAGGAGTGTAACATAGAAACAAAGCAAAAAACAGAAACAGAAATGCTCTTCCTTTTTTGGAAGCACTACCAGAATGCAGCTGGTCCCAGCTCAGCTGAGTAGCTTATCAATAGAGTACCCAGACTTGTTCCTTTTGTTTTCTGGCTCAGTGAACTTTGTGGTCTTCTGCACAGTGGCACAGCTTCTTGGGGCAGGATATAGTCCCCAGCAAAACAGAGGATCAGCCTAAAAGTGAGAGCAGTCTTCCCTTCATTTCGGGCCAAAGAGGGAATTCATTTTAGGCCTTGTCCAGTTAGTCAAAGCAATAGGCTGACATGTGAAAGCAGCAATGCTGTATATAAAAAGGCAAGGGTGTTCTTGTCCTGCTTTGAACTTTAGTCTTTTATGTTCTAACCAAGGACAGTCAGAGTGGGGCAGCACTACTATTTTTCTTAATCATAAACCAATGAGAAAGACGAACATGAACATGACTCCTAATCCACTTAGGCCTTTCAGCCAAGTATTGGGTTCCTAATCTCATTCAAGGATGCTGTTTTAAGTCTTGTCCCTCCTCATAGTTTATCTATGCCTTAATACATAAACTATCTCATTCAGCTTTACAGCTTTCTGAATCTATTTCTCAGAGGTCAAACTCCGCACTGAGCCTAAGTAGCAGACACAGGTTTCTGAATGGCATTAGGCTGCTCAGTGTCCAAATACTTGGAACTGCAAGAGTAAGGAATCCACAGCCCCTCACAAATCTGTCCCTAAGTACATCTGTGCAGTGGTACAAGGACAAAGTAGTTTAATAATGAGCCATTCAAATACCAAGTGCTGTTCTATCCCTACATAGAAATAGAACAATTTACTTTCTTTTAAGAAGCACTATTTGCATATCTAGAACAAGGCTTTCATTTATTCTTTATCTAAAGTCTATCAATAAACAGGCTCAGATGGGGTCCATATTTTCTGACACAGAAGATTCTAGGAACAGCCTGTAGCTGTAAGAAAGCTTTAGATGGGAATTAGCCGGAAATTCTTTGGCACACAGAGGTAAGCCGGAGGTCAGATAGAAAAAATATTTTTATCAGTCATTTCCTTTGCACCATAGCTGGGGAATGCACAGCCTGTGACTTCATTTCATATGGCCTGTGGCCATTTGACTTTTTTCACATTATTATCAGATAACATCAAAATGTGAGTTAACATGTAGCCTGGAAAAAGCATTCAGAAAACATTCAGGCTTCAGTGGTCCCCCAGCCATGATTTCTCCATGCTGCGTGCTCAAGCCCTGTACATAAACCTGTGGAAACAGAAATTTTAGCCATCTAGCAAAGGGAATTTAAAGCAAAAATCCATCGCTAAAATGGCATTCATATGCAGGGGGAACTATTTCAGCCCCAGATCAGCTTAAAATCCTGAGAATTTGCCCTTTGTCAAAAAATTCTTATGTGTGTCTGTACGTTACATCATAAAATGGGTCCTTTGGGTCATTACCATTAGGCTATTAGCAACGATCTGCATTGTTTTATTTTGTTGATTAAGGATTAAAAAATACCTCTTTTAACATAAACATTGACTGCAAATTCTGAAATCTATTTTTATTTCTTCTAATTATAAAACCAAAGGCTTCTTACTTTTTCAGACATTATTTTTTATGTAACCATAAAATTATTATGGCATTGTCCAAATGTGGACTAGGGCCTTTGGATAATTTGAGTTAACAAGGTTTTACTATTAAGAATCATTATCAAGCATTTATGCTACAAATATGAGCTACTTCAAAGTTCTTGTATGCTGTTAAGGATGTCACTCAGTATCTCCTCCTGGAACACCACATCACTGCAGGGAGAATAACGAACTACATTTTTTTCTCCACAGTTTACCTTTCCAGCCTGGTCACTGAACACCATTCCTTGCATTTTGGAGGTAGTCTCCTGACTTACATGACGTGAAGTGATACTCTCAGTGTGGGTCTAAATCATAGTCTCAATTCTCAATTTCAACAGGGATGTCAAAGGCTGAAGGAATAGTCATCACAATCCTTCCCTGGGAGGGATGAGGCATTTTATCATGTGCTTCTCTAGAAGGGGCAGTTTACACCACCATCCTTCTGTGAAAAAGGGGCTTTCACTATCGAGGACCAGCTACACAGTGCTAAATCCACTTGAAAACACAGTCCAAATAACTAGAAGAGTGTGAGGGAACATTCTCCCAAAATGTCCAGTCCAGCAGAACATGTTCTTAAAATCACAAGTGGTTCCCAAAGTGACTGTCAAAATCTGTCCCTAGCAAGCTCTTCTCCCTGCCTCCACTGCTCCATCATCCTAAGCCCATGCTGCTCCTGCTTCCCAGGGTGGGTGATGCTCCCATCCCAACTCAGCAAAGCCCCTGAAGTGTTCCCAGCCATGGCACACTCTCCACATGCAGCGCCTACCCTTTTGGCAGCACACCAGTCCCCCCTCCAGCCTCAGCAGGGAATGTACAAAAGCATATTTAAAGCATGTTCATCATGTTTCTGCTGTCACAGCTTTCACCACACAATGCTGCCACACCAGCACAGGCCTTACTTTTACATAGCATATAACAGAGATAAATAAAATCATATCCCCACTTTCATGCCACAGCTCTGATTCTACATGCATTTCAGTGCATATGAGAAAGCTTCTAGACTAAACCAGATCTATTTAAAGTGAAATACACACACTTGCAAGGTGAGAGATGAAGCAAAAATCTGGACATGCTATAGCACAGCTGAAAACAGAGTATCTGAAGAGAAACAGGATAGTTTGCTGCCATTCATCTCCATTACTCCATTGCCTGTTAGGAAATTGCCCAGCACTTCCTGCTGTAGTATCAGGCTGACAATAGTATCTGAAGTTACAAAGTTAAGCTTTTGGGCCCTAATTTTTCAGGGCAGACTTCTATCTCAGCAGGAATGTTCTCCAAAAAGCCTCAATGGATACAATCAACTAAGATACAACAATGAGATTAGAGGAAAAAGAGGATTTCTGCAGTCTGAATGTCTTGCCTACTCTTCCTTTGGAAAAATGTTGTCACACCCGTGTTTTTGAACAAGTACTATGGATTGGTGAAGCAAGTGATCAATACCTGCTGGACATGTCTGTGAAAACCTGACCAAACGATCAGCCTGAAAAGATCCCAGTAGTTTGCACATATTCATAGAAAATGTTAGGTTTCAGGAACAGTACTATAGGAGCGCAGCTTGGGACTGCAAGGGCTGGGGCAGAACTTCTCTACTACTGCAGAAATACTGGGTGTGGGTTCAAGAAACCACAAGAGTGAATAGTCTGTGGAATGCCAAAAATACAGTAGCCCTGAAAAGGGTCTGATGAGGAGGCGCGGTATCAGGAGAAACAGGGAGGCAGCCTCCCCAAGGTCACTTCCAGTGGCCTCCTGGCCTACAGCACAGCTTTTTGACCAGGACGTTTCTCAGGCTGTTAGTCCAGCTCATTAGCCCAACCACCACAAGGGTAATGGCAAAATACCACCGGATGCAGAGCTGGCCCATGGGGACTGGCTCCGGCTTGGCAGGGCTGTAAGCTGGGTACACAGCATGCACTGTGCACGGGTCTGCACACAGCATCACACTCCATGGTGCAGAGGTAGCCCCTAGCTGTTTGCATCTCCTGCCTTCCTCACCTCCTCTAACAACATGGGGTTACATTAGCCTGACAATTCTTTACTCACTGACCAGAGAGCCTCTGGGAGAGTTTAGTGAAGGTTTTATAACAAGACATGCCCCGGCTCTCAAAGTCAGCTAACACTAAAAGCTTGCAGGATTAAAAAAAAAAAAATTAAATCTCCCAAAGAGCTGTTGCAGAGCTTTGCGGTTTGCTAGCTCACAGACTGTAAATGGTATTTGGCCTTTACATTATGACATAGCTCTCTGCTTAAAATAAGCATATCCAAAGCAGCTTTTATTAATTTTTGCTGGCATCCGATGCTTCAGCCTCGAGTGCGCAGCTCTGCGAAGGGCGGCTGGGGCCAGGTGGCGCAGCTGAGTCCCTGCTCCCCGGCATGGGGACCAGTCTGCTCTCAGCCCACTGCTGAAATAAGTTTGACAGTCTCATCTTTAGCTCACTGCAGCGCATACGAGGGGAAGCACAACAGAGCAAACCTAGCCAGCTGCTGAAGTGGGATTTTAGGAGGATACTTTGTATGAGAAAGGCAAGCAGGACTCCAGCAGGGTCCTTCCCCAGGGAAGGCAAGGATGCAGCCCACACCAGGCAGGGAGGCAACCCTAAATTCACCATTATTTAGGATGAGAACAGCACACCTACTCATATAGCAGCTGAACCTCATGTAATTGCTTCCACGAGGCTTAACACCACAAACAAACAAACAAAGGATTTAGTAAAATGCTTTGTTAGCGCTGCTTCCGACCCCCCAGCTGTGACACATGCAGTTAGATGATACAATGTTAGTGCCAGCTCTTTCCAGGAGTTTGTGGGGTTTTTTACAGTTTCCAGGCTCATGGATGTATGTTAAAGATTACAGCCTGGAAACACCTGACCCAGCTGCTTGCAGATACTGCTTAAATTAAATCTCTCCTCCTGCACAGGGAATACTCTCCTAACAGGATTGTGGCAGCAGAACATCTTTCATAACACTTTTGGAAACACCACACCCAAACCAAAATGATTCCAGGAAAGTCAGCAAGTTTCACAGGTAAATGTGATGCTATGCCGGCAAATATACCTTATAGCAGAGTTCTTCCATAGAGCATCACCCAAAACAGTGGGGATTAAATGTCACTGCTAGGCAAAACTACCTGATATAACAGAGGAACTTTCTGCCAAATCCCTCCAGCACCATTTGTGACATGGGGAGATTTAATTTTATGAATATGAAAATGACATCATTTATACACTGACATGCTCAGACTTTGTTGTGGTTGTTGTAAGCAACTGTCCTGGAGGAAAAGGAATTATTTGGCACGTGTTCTTCCTCTTCTTTTCTAACCCTGACCAGAAAACAGTGAGGTCTAGCAGGTTTTTATCCAGCTTGCAAGTAAAGGGTTACAGATTCTAGGAAGTATTAAATGCAAACTTTAAAGGATTTTATTTTCATCTACAGTCACATGATGCCTTAATACCCAATGACACTAACTACAGTGTCTCATTAAGAGGTCATGCAACCTCCCAAGCTAAACAAGGCATTCTTACATATTTAACATTCAAATGCAGAAGCCAAGCTAAGCCATGGAAGATTGTAATCAGAAAAAAGCTACACTTCCTGATCCGTACAAAAGCTACAGGTAGGAAAAGTTCTTCCTTTAAACTTGCGGTGTTGTGCTTTCAAGAGAAACTGTTTACAGAGCATATTTTGCACTCTCTTTCTTTTTTAGCTGTCAGAATACTCTAATAGTTTTATCCTGAAAATATCTGATCTCACTTGTTCCACCTGTTGTTAGGTCAGTATTGTTTTTATACTCAGAAACACAGCTGGCTCAGCAGAAATCCAAACAAAACAGTTTTTTAAGCCAAATCTATTTAAAAAGTAAGTTTTAAAGATTTCTTAGTTATTGAAATGGTTGTGTTAGAGTATGTGTGGCGAAGGGGTAGTTAATATGTCTTCAATGTCTGAAATGAAGGGATTTGGAATTCTTCTGACTTCACTTATACCATGAATCGCACATTGTTTCAGTCACTTCAAAGTGTATTTTAATGGATGTGGCTTCCTCACTCAATTTACATGATTTCTGATTTCTCCTCCTAGAATTTGGTGCATTTAAACAAAAAATCTTACAAAAGCAAATGAAAGGCAGATGGGAAGTACTACAGTGCTCCATAAAAGGAGAAAAAATTACAAAATAGGGAGTAAGAAAAAATTCAGTTAAAACCCAGTTAATCCAGAATTTAAATTACTTTAAAGCATATCTATTTTCACATGGAGTAATAAAGTTTCAGTGACGATTGCTGGCAATATTGCAGGAGTTCACTTTTTTTACTTGTGCTGAAGGATTTTTCCAGGGTACAGCATTAGCATTTTTATCACAAAGATCTTTTTCTCATCACAGTTTTTCTTTAAACTATAATTGTTTTCAGACAGTGTTCTAAATACTCAGCATTTTAATCCCTTTATAAGAATTTAGTTAGAGACTACATTTTACAGAGGTACAGAATCTATATGTACTAAAAGATCTCTAGTACATCGTAAGATTTCTACCCCCTGAGGATTCCCACTGCACAAAAGCAGCAAGCAGTGTTTATTGTTTTACTCCTACAATGGTTGGGTGGTGATTAAAAGCAATGTGTTTTTTTTCCTCAGTTTATTCTATAAAACCCATCTCTTTTTCTTCTTCCCACATAACACTAGGGCATACTAAAAAGGAGGGGAGAATAATAATACCTACAGCACCTTGCTTCAGATAAGCTCTCAACTTTCTTTGGGAAGAAAAAAAAAAAAGTGTTTTATCATTACCAGTACCTAAAATAAATTTGAGAAAATTTGAACCCCAACAAGTTTACCAGTAGTAGTTTAAAACAAATGAATACTGTCATTCACTTTCAAGGTGCCCACCTCAAAACATAGTAGGTTTAAGGTTGAGAAGGGCCAGAACCCTGATCTCTGAACTTAAATTATTTACAAAAACCTATTTAGAAACTCTTGTAGATAAGGAGCTTATTTGCTAAGCTAAATTTAAATCTTAAGGGAGTGAGGGGAACACACCAGCTCCCAAATAAACAGCCATCTTATTACACAGGCTTTCTCTGAGGAGGAACATGGCACTTGACATGCTAGGAACAGCCTGCCATGGCCAGTCTCTTTTAAGAAATGTTTGTACAAGTTGGGTGTGTCGTGGTAAACTAGCACTTAGTAGTTCAGTAGTTAAATTTTTAAAATGCTAATTACACAAAGTGTCTTTGTGGGGTGGAAGGTAGGACAAACTCCAAAGTTACTTTGTGACCAGAAAGACAGACTGGCCATTGAATGAGAGAGACCAGTAACTCCCTTCCTAGAGAAAGGAATACAAATTAGGCATTTGCCATCTAGCTCTCTAGCAGTTCAGGTGTTCTTTATATTCACAATTTTACACTCACTACAGGAATTTGCACTGCTTTAGTTACTACTTTTGTTCCTAATGAAATAATCAAACCTATTCTTTTGCTTTGTCACATCAACATGAAGTCAAATGTAGTGTTGTCTCCACTTGGATTTTGAGGGAAGTCAAGCAAACGTAAAAATCAAAACACTACCACAAGTTTGGAATAGTTTTCTCTTTACCCCAAACCCAGAGCTAGGACAAGCATTGCTCAAAAGTCAGTCCAGATCTTCCAAAAGGCTTGCAAATCTTGGGAAACTTGTACCAGATTTAAGGCTACTAAAATCCTCAACCTGATAATTTTTGCACAGTTCTAGGTAGGTGGGAAGACAGAACAAAGCGAAGGGAACTGTGGCTTCCTTGGAAAGCCCAGTTGAAAGCGGTCACTGTGCAGGGTAAACATTTGTGGGTGCTGAAGCCCTTCTCTAACCACACAGTTGGTTGTATCTGATCTCAAACAAACTTAAGCTATGTATTTGCTCTCAGGCTTTACTGAATGAAAGCCAAGGAAAGCCTTTCTTCACGTCTTTCAGGAAGGGATGGTCTTTTGCTGTGTTTGTACAGTATTTAGTTAAACACTGCCTCAGCATTGTCTACATCTTCCACTGGTACCATTTCACAAAAGACTTGGGGTGGGGGGGACTCAACACGCAACCCCCTGAAACATGATGAAATGTAGTCAAGTAATAAACATTTGTTTGGAACTTATAATTCTTCCTTCAGTCCCTGCTTATCTGAGGATTATATATGGTCACCTGTCAGCAGAGTATGCCCGTGATTTCCACACAACAAAGTTGTCATGGGAAGGGCACAACTAATGCAGAGCAGGAGGCTGAATCGCCACTGCTCCTTAACCAGGAGCACCTCACTTAGCATCTGATCATGCTAGAGAAGTATGCTAGCTTCATGCCCAAGCAATGATACGTGAAAATCATCGATTTTTGCTGAGCTACAGAAGAGTTGTGGCAAGCAGGATGTATTGTTAAGAAGAATAGGTATAAAACATGATGTAGTTTTACTTACTGAAAGTTTGATATCAAAATGGACAAAATAAATGAGTTTTGGTAGAAAGGTCAAAAGGGATTATTGGAAAGGGAGAAAAAGGCAGCAATTTTCCTGTGAGCTCTCCTCTGAGTCACTTTCATTTAGACATATGGAGGATCTTTAACATTTTATTAAGAGCTGAGTACATTGTTTGGAAACTAAACATTTAATCACTTACAGCAGGAAGCAGGGAAAAAAGGGCCAAGTTCTCTTTTTTGTGTGACATTTTTCTGTCTGCGGTTTTTATACAAGTTTATTTAACTTCCATTTTTTCACTTTAACCACAGATGTTTTCTGCAAAGCCACAGATGTTTTCTGGCTAGAAAAGTATTTCTGGTTGAATATTCTACTATTAGGTCACATAAGTTACTTTCCCATTTGGGACAGTGAGGAATAAGCCATCTCCTTGGGGCTTAGTTTTTATTGGTGTTACCAACTTCACCTGGCTCAACTTTGCATCATTTCCCAACTATTTAATATAGTTATATATGTCTATTAAAGAGCAGTTAATTGTCTGGTTTTATGTAAACAAGATTGAATGCCTTGCTATAGCAGGCAATCTGCTTTCCTGAAAGAGCTGAGTTACAAGGACAAGAGTATCCCATGTCAAGAAGAACACACACCCAATGACTGAAAACCCTTTCAACCCAAAGTCCACCCTGGGAACTTTTCACACCGGTTCCAGCGGGAATAGTATAAAATCCTCACACTGTCAGCAGAGGCCAGGGGAAAAAGAAATAGCCCAATGCAAACTGTGCCAGTACCACCCAGCAGGCTGCTGCCAGCAGAAAACGACAGCTTGGCAGCAGTACGGGTTTGTCTGTGCTGGACACAAGCTCTCCAGACTGTATAAAGCCAGATTATTTCACTTCTGCCCCATCTCCCGTGCTCAGGACAGGTGCATCTGGATGTTAAGGCACTTTGCCCAGGCAGGTTGGCATTAATGTCCTCTTACGATACACTCTGATGCAGAGTCTCTGAAGGCAGCTTTCAGGCAGGAGAGGCAGGGAGTGTCCCAGATGAGCCATAGGAGCCACATTCCCACAGTCCTGAGGACCCGTCAGGCTGTGGGTCTGTTCCTCCTCTGACTGCCTATCCTTTCCCCTGTATTTATTGCAATGAGTGTATTTATTGACTGGGGCATGCTTATTACACTCACTTCCCCCTTCATCCCACAGCCACTTTGCAACGGTTCTATCAGCAGTAGAGTTGGGAGTGCCCAGCTTTGTCTACCTCATTAAGCATCTGACCTCTCTACAACAGCCTAGGACGCAGAAAGCACCACCGATGCCCCGACACAGCCGCCCAAGGGCTTCCTCCTCTCCCTTCTGGGCTGCGCCGGGCGCTCCCTCCCGCAGTCCGGCCGTCCCCCAGCGCGGCGGGGGCCCTCCCCGCGGCACCTCCCTGCTCCGGGGCTGCGGCCGGCCCCCGGGCTCCCTTGCCGGCTTCTCCTCTTGCCCAGCTGGCAAATCCACGCTGCTCCACCTTAGGGGCAGTTTCTTTCCCCCCAGAAGAGCCTTATCAGCTCTTACTCCTCTGATGGCGTGCAAGCCTGATAGTGATCACATTTGCATGACTTTAACGCTGCAGATTTCCAGGGAGTTATTCTGCTCATCTACTTCTGATCTACTCATAGTGAAAGCAGCATAAGTCTCCGGTAAATTCAGGCTTCTGAAGTAAGCTGCCAGTCTTGTTCACTTAGAGCTCAGTGCAAAACAAGCTATGACTGTCAGCTGTCAGGAACCTGAATAAAGCTTTGTTAAGGGCCCCTCTATCTCTCTTTTTGGTTTGGGTGTGGCATGGAAAAAACAATATTTACCACCTCAGTAGCTGTGCCCTTTGTGTATTTGTTCTCATATCCTCTTTCCCCACGTGAATTTAGCAGATATTGCATGGCTTGATATCAGCCCTGCATTTGTTGTTGGAGTATGCGTATGTCTCCACTGAACATTAGTAATGAATAGGCAGTGTCTGTGCTGCAAAGATACAGATTCAACTGCCAGGCACTGTTTCAGAGGCAAATGTGAATAAAGACCAAAAATACCGTAATTTTTCATTTGCAATGTAAATGAAACAAAAGCTACAGTCATCAGCCCCGAACTGAAGGCCTCCAGGGGCCTGAGAAGCTACAGCCATGTACAGTGTCAAATTTCTGTCCTTAACTTCTCTTTTTAAATTAAAATCACTTGGGAATATTTTCCGTTGCTTTGGATGAATGCAGACAGGTTGCTAATAGCCTAGTCCATATTTACCAATATACATTAAAAGCTAAGGTTCAGTGCAATTATCCAAGTGCAATTATCCAATTAATTACCTTCTATAAAAACATTTCCATTCACTTTATGTTTATATAGACTACAAACATACAGATTTGATAATGCACAGACGATCAAAAAACCCCAAAGACAGTTTAAGAAAACAGAGCAAAGCCAAGGACAAAGAGCTAGAGGCTAGGGGAAGGCCCGCTTGCTGCTTTCACAGCCAATACCAGCAACCAGTATTCATCAAACTACAGACTTAGCTTTGTTTCATTTCTCCTCCATCCTTCCGTGATAAAGTTTTACAGTGGCACCACCAAAATCGTGCAGCTGGACTTTCCCCCCAGAGAGAGTGAGAGAGCAAGAGAGCACCTATTTAGCTCAGAGCACATACTGTTACCCACATTTTGCATGTGGGGGACAGCCAGGTTTGAGAAGCAAGGAGCTAAATCAGCCCCATGGCTCTGTGCAGGAGGCAGAATTTGAATCCAAGTCTCCCAAATGCTCTAAGAGCCAAATCTGCCTCTAGAGCCCAACACCCTTTGAAAATCCAACCCAGTGTCAATACCTTTCTTGCCATGGGGCAATATGTCAGACCGGCCAATAAATAAAGTTCTAACACACAGGCAGCAGGTATTTGCTTTACAATAGAGCTGAGACACACCATTTATAGCCATGGCATGAACTCTTCGGAACAAGGAGTTCTGCTGGAAATGTCAGCCTGCTGTTAGCATACAGCATCATGAGCAACTCCACTGCCAAAACACAGTCCAGCAAGTCAGACTTAATAGTGCAATTTTCATTGATAATTTTGGTGAATACAGACCATTCTTTTGCACAGGATTAAAAGAAAGAGAAAGAAGGAAGGGGGGGGTGTGGGGGGAAGGATTACTCAACTGCCTTCATGCCAGATAACACTAAGACTTTTAAGGCAATGAATACTTTTCTATAGCTTTCAAGTATTGTTCTACTGAGAGACTGAAAAAGGTTGCAAATGCAATCAAGATAAGCAATTCAATAATACAACAGAAATGCAGCTGTATTTCACTGCTATCTCACCATTACCATATCTTAGCCACATTTGGACATTTTAGTGCAGTGGTCAGTACTTTGGATCTGCCTTGTTCTGAGAAATAATTACTGTAATTATAACATAAAACCCCTTTGCTCTTGTTCACAAAGTTATTGTGTCTTATCATTCACTTAGCTGCCCATCATCACTCAATGTCTGTGAGGGAAATTGTTTTAAAATAACCAAATGGAAAAGTTCTCCCGCACTCTAAACAGCTCTAGATTAAATTATCTCTATACTTTACACATTAATCTAAGTGCTGTATTTAAAAGAAAAGAAAAACCCTTTAAATCAAAACGAACTCATGTAAGAGAAAAAGTCACATCACATTAAAGGGTCTTTATTAAGGTATTGTATCAGAGTCTTTTCTTGAAGATTTTTGAGTGTGACTTTTAGTGTTTTCTGTATTTTTCTGTTTTAAAAGGTTTGTTACCCATTTTCACAGTACTTTGTAACTATGGCCCAGATAATCCTCTGCTTTTCTGCTCTCTGCTCACCATTCTTTATGTGAAATGTTCAGGAACAATCAGGTAAAAAAAATGCATCGTGGTATGTTTCCCACACTTGTTATGTAGAAGCAGTACTGTGTAGGGGGAGCATCCTGAGGAATGAAACTGAGGAAAAAGACAGACACACACCCCAAAAAAAGGGTGAAGGAAAAGAAATGCATCAGGTGCATTAATATCTTCAGGGTATGTCTGATCTGAAAGCTGATACAGATATAACCTAATGAAGAAATTGGTTTATATGGCTTATACTGTTTTAGAAGGATTCCTATTTTTAGTGTATGTATTTGAACCTTCTCAAACATCCTCATAGCTGACTGGGTCTAAGTAGTTCTACTTACAGGCTACAAGATCATCTCAGAAATAACTGCCTGAGCCAGGCACACCATACACTTACCATTCACTGAAATACCAGGTTCTAAACATTTGGTGCCCTAATGCTAGGCATTCATCTGAACTGTGGACCCCCAATATCTGACATAACTAACAATATTACCATTTTGCTCACAAAATAAACCGTCTGCTCCTACCACATGTCAATTTCTTCTGCTGAGGAAAGGATCTTCAGGTATCAACTGTGTAAGGAAAGTTTGAGTTTGAGGTTGGTTGGTTTGTTTGTTTAAGATGAGCAGTCAGATTTTTCTTTCAAACTCACTGACTCATCTGCACCAACTATACTATTCTCCAGGTTCTACATTTACTTCTCCCACTCCATTCTTCTCTATATGCCTTAGCCCAAACACTGTGCTGCCCTATACACAGCCTGATTCTCAGACCTGCTAGCAACCATGAATTTGGGCAGGAGGCTGAGTTGTTAATTCATGGTGCTTTCTTTCAGTCTTGCCAGGAAAATATATGTTTTGGCTAAACAATTAATTTATAGCATGTGCTTTGTGGGTCATACCTACTCCTCTATGTAGGATTCACTTTGGGCTAGCAGTAACAAACCAAGGTTGTAACTCTTGCAAACTCAAGCTATTTATAAACAGGTTTCAGTATCTTTTCCTTCTGTTTACATTACAATTTGAAGATGCAGTTATAACTTGCAATCTTCCCAAAAGATTTTCCAGCCTGCCAGACACACAAAATACAATTTTTTTCCTGTAACTACCTAAATTTCCTTTGAAACAATGAATCCAACATTGACTCTTTTCCCTGTGGTTTCCTTTTGTTCTTCAAGGAGCTAAAGTTTCATGTTTCTCCACAAAGCTGTCGAGTTGCCTTAACCTGTTAAGCTGCCACATGTTACATTGCCTTTGCACACGATTATGAAGTCTGTAAACCATTGATTCTTCTAATCTTATGAAATCATTTTCCATTCTCTCTATCACTTCAACTTGATGCAAAAAGACAAATCTGCAAAAAATTGTTTCAAAAGGCCTGTATTTGAGATGAGACCCAGAAGTGCAGCTTATTGCAAATCTCTGGTTTGCACTGCTGTAACAGCTGCATTAAATGAGTACTTGTTAGGATAAAGTAAACCTGACTGAATATCTCTGAGGTACATTTAGGACAGATAATCCAGCAGTGGTATGCTCTCTGTGCTACAGGGCTTGTATTGTTCAGTGTCATGCCATGAAAGAGCCTAGATTTCTATGTTCTACTCTTGACATGAAATAAAGTTAATCATAGACTGAGATTTCTTTGTTCAAGGAAACAGATTTTTTTTTTTCTGGCCTGTTCAATTCTACTTTATCTCACATTCCTACAGCCTGCAATATTCTTCTGTCTACAGAGCTCACTGTGCAGTGCAGTGCTACCTCAGTTGAACAGTTCACCTAGGTACTGGCACAAATTCTCTGACCCAAGGACTGAGTCCATAAAAAGCCACCTGTTTTCTTGGTTTGGCCTTCTGTTTCCCAGTCTGTGCAAGTCTCTATTGTTGCCCTGCAGGATTTGTACTTTATTCAGGTTGTTTTGGTTTTCCTCATCTCCATGTCATCATCGGTAAGGAGCATAATATCCAAAGATACCATAAAAAAGCCTTTTGTGTTCCAGGAGATATACACGGTTTCTTTAATAAGGCTCTGGAAACATTGCAAAAGAAATTACATGAGTAAATATACTACCGCCCAGGAAAAGCCATGCTCCCTCTCCCAAGCAAACAGAAAGTTAACTCCATCAAGCCCTGCAGATTCCAGAGTCCTTCACCCTCAAAACTTCATCACACAGCTCTTGCAGCATATTTGATAGAAGGAAAATTAAGCTTAAAATGGCAAAGGCCCCATTCATTTATGCCAAGAAAATCCCACACAATTTAGAATTGATCAATAGCACAGAAACCCCCTCCCACCTACCACATGGAGCCCAGTCTCCAAAAATCTGCAGTCTCTCTCTCGGGTGGTATTTGAAACAAGCCTGTCTGTAGAACTAGCTTCACCCTCCTCCCATGCCACCTTCCCACATGAAGAGATCATTTGCTACTCTCCTCCCATGGAAAAAATAACGCACCTATGTAGAAAATGAAGGATAGAGCATCATAAAGCCTGGAAGCACCTCATTTGAGAAAATCTTCCCCTCACTGAGCCAATATACTTTTCTCCCACTAATAAACACTTATTTCTAGTGCAGCAAAAAGCAACACAAACAAGACTTAGCACTCATGTCAGTGAGCCCTTTTGAAAGGCCTGGTAACAAAAGTATGTCTGAAACAGAGCCTGGGCTTCACCTTTCCTCTTCCTCCATGGGTTTTTTTGCTTTCCAGGAGGCCTGAAGATCTCTTTATGAAAGCAAAGATTGCAACAGATTGTCACAAAGCTTTCCATGAATGGCCTTTTTGAAGCATCCAGTTGAGATGCCTGGAAGACTGCTGTGTTTGTTATTCACAGCATGCAATTCCCCAGCTCCCATTATACTTCAGGGCTTTTGCCCTCTCCTTTCCTGCAGGATTTCCTCATATAAAGAGGCTGTAGGTGCTTTGCCTCTGAGTTACCTTCAGGTTTTTGCAGTATTTCCTTGTTTGTGTTACAGCAGCACCTACAGGCACCAGAAGTGATAAAGGCCCCGTTGCTCTGGCTGTCACAGAGATACCTAATAAGACATACCCTATTTAAACATTTATAGATTACCTAGACAGTTCCAGACTGGATCCAGACTTCTGGCACCTGCTTACTTTAGGGAGAATAAGGAAGCATAATCCAATCCCACCTTGCTTATTAGTAAAGACTACACTATCACTGAGAAATAAATGCTCTGGGTATTAATCCCTTTGGATTTAGGAGGCACTTAACCACAGGTACCTGAAATCCCAAGTGATGGGTGACATCATGAGGTTATTACACAATGTGTGGTGGCCACAGCCTCATGTGACTCTGACAGCAGTGGGTTCTGGTGTCTGCCCTGTGCATGAGGTGGGCTCAGAGCTCACCCAGAGCAACAGGGACTCATCAAGGAAACACCAGATTTGTGAACCTTAAGTTGCTTTAGACAATGTGGCTGTCAGGCTGCCTTGCTCAGACAGAAGAGTACCTGCCACGAGCATGCTATTGTCAAGCCCAGTAACAGGACTTTAGACAGCTACACTGATTTTGTGGGGCAAAATTTTATATATAATAGGCACTAATATCCCACACAGCTAGGTTGGGCCTTTGGGAATTGTTCTGGGGGTGATGTGGCACTTGACTACTGCTAGAGCTGGGCTGGAGCTGTGTCCCGCAGACCACTCCTGCAGCCCACCCACCGTTGGGGCAACAGAGAGCACAAGTAGGCAGCACCAGCGGGAAAGCTACAAACAGACTGCTGGGTGTTAGGCCTCTTAATCAAAGCTGTCCTCCCCACTCATTGCTCCACCCAAACGACACAGGTAATTGCCCTAATATTTGCCACCTGTTCACCTGTTTCCTCCTTCTTAGGCTGTACCTATGGAGTCATCCTTTTCCTAAGCCCAAATCTCCAAGTTTCCACGCTTCTTTCATGTCTGTAAAACATTTTCAGAGAGTAGTAAATTAAAAAAAATTTAAAAAAAAATCAGGGGATCTTTCAAAATAGCTTGAGCTAGCCAAGCTTTGTTTCTTTTGTACAATATTATGTGCAATGTATTCCTTTCCAGGGGCAACAATGGTGAAGAGATTCCACTCCCCTCTCCCCCGGCCACCCACACAGGCTGCAGCAGGGCTGGTGTTTTAAGACAATGTCACAACAGCACAGGCATTGCAAATTAAACAGCAGGCTTGTTTTGTGAAGTCCCTTGTTGGTTTCTGACTATTAAATACCACCTTTATAAGGAGACTCCATTGTTAGAGGAAGAAGGAGATCGGCAGAGAGCTGCCTCTCTGTCCTCTCACCTCTGGGGACACCCCCCCCCCCCTCCCATTTCTGGGGGCCACCAGATGCTGCGCTCAGAGCCAGTGCTCAAGGGGACACCTTCGAGACACCCTCAGCTCCAGCTGCCTTAGGACAATGCACGGTTTTCAGCCAGTGTCTGTCTCTGGTTCACAGGCTCTCACCTTAAGGGCTCAGATTAAGCTCTAGCCACAGCAGACTGTTGAGGTTTTTTTCAGGACTTCTCTTCAAATTCACCTTTTTCCTTTTCAATACATACAGCACAAGGAATAGGTGAGAAAAGGGCCATCTCTTGGCAGCAGTTCAGCATCACAGAAATTTATTGTGACAGGAAACTACACTACAAGTCACTCATATGTCATTTGTGCTGGAAGAAAGTTTTGCTATAGAGAAAATAAAAAATATAAGCTTGATACTTTTAAAGGATTTCAAGAGGTAATATGCCAGATAGCAGTGTGAAAAAGCCTTCTTTTCTGTAAAGGACAAAAATATCTTATTCCTTCAGACTGCTTCCTCACCTTATCACAATGAGCCATGTAGACTGAAACTTGATCAGATAGCAGAAGGGTTAGGAAAGCACCAACTACATTTTTATGCAGATCTGCCAGTCCATCTTAGCTGAAATTAATTCTGGTGTCTTTTTTACATAAACAAGGCAGGATTTGATAGAATCCAGCAGCTATCTGGGTCTCCATCAGCAACTCAACCACTTTCCTGTCGCTTCTTATGAGGATTATGATCCACACTGGGAAAGAAGCTCAGTTCTTTGGATATCAAACTGGCAGCCTGACAAGGAGCATAAAAACTAAGCCTTGATGGTTTTTTGAGGGGTACAAGAACCTCAAAGCTCTCTGAAATAGTAAAGACCACCACAAAGATCATCTTATAAAGTTAAGGGGGAAATGGTCTTTACACAGAGAATTTTAAAAAGAAACCATAAAAAAAAAAAAAAGTGTGTTTTTTCAACTGGGACAAAGCTACATTTTTTTTATGGCTTCTGTAAACCAGACTTACTATTCCCCACTCCTCCTTATTACCACATACCATTTGGAAAAATGTATATACAATAAACGTGAATGTCTCTAGATGTCAAAATGTTGGGAACTGTGTATGGTGAATCACCACAACAAAAGGCCTGGAATACTGCAGTGCAAGGGCAGCACAGACCCTTATGGGCTCTGGTGTCCCTAGGCCATACAGATATCCCTGCCACTAGGACCTGAGAAACTTAAATAGTTGAGGGAAAAAAGTCCTTATTATTGGGGGTAATACTAATTTTTAGTTCCCATAGATTACTTAGGTCCTCAGTTAAAGGGGACTGGTAAAAGAAAAGCACTGCATCAGTATTAGCTCTGGGATGCATAGAGAGGTCAGGATTTTAATTTTAACTAATTTTAACATTAAAAAAATAAATTTTGTCAAAGCTGGGGAATCATCCATTGTGAGAATCAAATCACATGACTGAAGGACTGATATCAGACATATCTGATTACACTGCAGAAAAAGGAAGTCTTTGCTACAGATTTAACCATGCTCAGCAACTCCAAAATTTAAGTAAAGCTCATTCCAGGTGTGATACATTGCATTTGTTAGTGTAAAATCAAAAGGAAGACTGATTAACAATAACCTTTATGTTGTCTGCTTAAAATCCCAGGAATACGTACAGATTACACCAGTTAGTTAAGTTAAACCTACAAAAGAAAAATAAATACCTGAATTTGAGACCTTCTTTACATATGTTCAAAGACTGCAAACAGTGAGGATATCTCCCACCATTTAAAACTACCCCTTTGGTTTCAATCCTACATAAGCAGACTGCAAGCAAATAGCAACACTGGGAAATGCCAAGGAAGCCACTCTCACACCAGGGCACTGCAGGGGTCCCTCAGCACAAGAGATGTCAGAATCCAGCCTGTATTCAATGCTGCAGTGGCACTGCTTCAGCTGCAAAACCATTGCTCGCAGAAGCTCATGGAAAAGCCAATGTGTACTACACACACAGCTCTAAAAAAAAGTGTGGTGTTGCACTGGCATAGTTAAACTGAAGCAATCTTGTACATAAGAATGATGCACTGATTTATAATTAGTTTATTTTGATTAGTTTACTCTTGCTTCACAACAGTGCCATTTCTGTGGGCAAACAAGGGTTCAGTCAAGTAGATGCTTGGACTGTCAGTCTTATAGGATTAGCAATTTTAAATTAAGGAGTAAGTTGCAAGAAAAAGTAATTTCATGCTTCAAAAAAAACTTTTATTTATTTCAAAGGCTTGGAACCTAGAACCATCACTCCATAATCTTATCCAAATGTTGATGTCGTCAATGCATTTTAAAGCAGCTTTTAATTAAGTTAAATAAAGAAAACAGATGCTGCTGAAGAAATGCCCAGTAAGAATTTCTATTTCTAGATAAAACTGCTTTAAATGCATAACCAATTCTGCTAACTGTGGGTTGTGATGCACACGACTGAGTTCATAGGTGGTTTATAGGTGTTTAGTGTGAGTTTTGTGCCATTTAATATGTCACTGTGAGCAGTCAGCACAAAGGTTATGATATAAATATATAAGAGTGGGCCTATAACCTCCACTTCTTCAATTAAAAAAGTATATAAATTGCATAAGTCATATCCAGTAGCATTTGCTCTCGGCTGCAACAGTGTTTACTTTCCTTCTAAAAAGTTTCATCTGCCCAAATCAAAAAAGTCCTTCTTCAGTTTTCTTATCTCAGATGAGCATACACACAAGGCAACCATTCAGGGAACATTTTCTATACCTAAACTCTGTCAATTAATAGTGCTGTAAACCAAGTCCCATCCCGGCCATAACATGATCTTAAGAAAGTTAAATTGTATCAGTGTGGAAATCTGTAGCAGAAAGGAAGGAATAAAAATTAGGTCAGTCTAATTGAATTGCAGTAGCTTGTCTGAAAAACACCTTTGCTACCCACTTTGAAAGGATGTTAGAGACCACATTAGGGAAATGTTTTCATTTTCAAAATCTTCATTACTGCTTGCTTTGCCGGGACAACTTTCAAAATCTTCACCTTTGCTACTGCCTGCTTTGCTCAGAGGATTCACTGCTGATACATCCTCCTGAGCTTTTATTTGGCTGGAGGATGAAAATATTGCTAGCATTAAAGCTAGAACTTTCAAATGGACCAGGAGAAGCTATCTTCAGCAGGATTTTATGTGCCTTTTAGGGCCTTATGTACGCATTAAGGTTTATAAAAAAAAATTAATTTTCTCACCCAGAGGATGTATCCTAACTGCAGTCTGGTCTTGGTCTGTTTTATGCAGCATGCTGCCTGCACACAAAGCAGAAGGAGAAAAGGGTAGAGTTGTTGAACACTTTGGCAATGGGCCTTTCTGGCCTTTGGGGACAGCTTTACACCTCTCGCACTAGTTGAGCAACTTCAGGAAAAGCAGTAAGCCTTGAGTTAGCCTCATACTAACACCTCACCTCATGACACCAGCTCCAGCCTTGGTTCTCCACCACTAGGTGTGCTGGGAGAGATGCAGATGCCAGGAAGCTGTCAGCCAAACTCCCCTGGACTGCAATCCCCAGCCCCTAGATGTGACAGGTGTTCACACTGTAGGTGCAAGTTGCAGAAAAAAAAAAAGTATGTCTCCTTTTGAGCACATATTGGTTACATTGGTTACTGATGTAAGATGAGCTACATAAATGTACACCAACTATAAAATAAGGGTCCAACCATTTGTTCCACTCAGTATTCTATTTCCTAAGCAAGAGGAAACGTGGCTCCACCCTCTCAACAAAAACTCATTTTCAAAAGGAGGATGTACCCTACCAAAAGCAGGAGAAAGAAGCAGCAGCCACAGTGACTCTCTTATCTTTCTAACTAGAGGAATGTACACTATTAAGAACTAACTTTGATAGTGTAGGGCTTTCCACACACTAATCACAGCAAGCACGAATATACATATATATATATATACACACATATATATGCACATAACAAAAGTGATGGGGAAAACCCGCTCCAAGCCCGTGTTTGCTAGCACTGAATATTCAAAATGTCACATGAAGCACCTCTATTCCACATTGGTTCATTCTTTAATTGTGTCAGTGTAATATTCACACAATTATGAGCTATAACAAACCAGTCCCGCTCTGAAGTTGGGGCCTTAAAGGCTGCATATGTTATCCAAATATATAAGTAAATGCTAAGCACATTGGGATTCTTTCAACCACAAATCTACGTAATGACATTTCAAATGTTGCAATAGGAGAGTCATATTCAACTAATTATAGCTCGGAACATTTTGCTACTATGTCTACTCAAAAAGAAATACTATTCCTCAGTTTCCCAATTTTCATAGCCTTCAGCAAAATACATTTCTTATGTCTATTAGCACAATCTTTATTAATAAGCCATTTATATAAGTTAGGTTTTGAGTGAATCTCTAATCTTCTGACAGGATTATAGACATAATGTGTTTCCTCAAGAGATTTTTCTGCTTACAGAATCAGTCTGCAGTCTTCTCACTGTCTAAATTATAGCCCATGATTTAATGTCATCCATTTCCACATCCTCAAAAACATGAATGGAGGGAATTCTCATGTCTACAGGTAGCTCCATGGCTCTTTGCTGACAGAAGAGCTTATAAGCTTATGACAGTAGATCACACTCTTCAGAAACCTTCATAAGTTTTGTAGCTAGATTAGATGTTGCTTTGTCACCAGTGCCTGAATGAAAACAGTCAGAGACTGGGAGATGACTGGGTGTCTGGGAGTACTGCTTACAGAGCCAGGTCCTAAACAAGGCAGCTGCAACCCATACAAAAGCTGGCAAGACTGGCTAATCACACGGATACATTTGCATCAGGTAGTGCATTCCACATCAGACAGTTCTAATGAAAAAGGTAGTGGAAAGAGAAGAAAGATATCCACAGTACACACATGCCCCCTTCCCCTCCACTAGTAAATACATAATTTTTTGTAAGAATATAGACAACACTAGCTCCCCAGTACATGTGAGCAAGGAAGAGATCCATGGCAGGTCTTCAGAGGGGGGCTGCAGGGAGCAGAGCATCGGGGAAACAGTGTGAGGTCAGGCTTACAGCACATCCTTGGCTCTGCCCAGCTGTAAGTCACCTCTTACTGTTAGGTGACACCACGGTATTACAGCCGGGCACTGAGCCTCAGCAATTTCCAGTACAGCACAAAATGGCTGAAAACAAGCCTTTCCCCCAATACATCCCCATGAAGCTCCAGACCCAATGCAGAGATAGGTTAAACAGCTAAAAGCTGGCACAACTTGCAGATAAGGTCCTGCCTTTAATTTGTCAGATGCTTCAGCACTCAAGCAATGAAACAACACAGAGCTGAGTCTAACACTCAACTACAAATAATTCACAGTCCAGCTTTTACCAAGCTTAAGGACCACACCAGTTTCTTTCCATTGGAGGAAGGCCCACTGCCATGGAGAAGACATGGTACAACATGCAGCAATGAAGGTTAAACTGCAATAAATTTCAGTTCACATTAATATGCACTGTGAACCACAATAAAAAGGAGTAGAAGAAATGCAGCCTTCTCTACCTTCCCTACACTGAAAATTGCTTTATCCAGTAATGAGATAAGGCCAACAGCTGGGGATGATGATTTGCTTTTTCAGCTATCATAAGACCCCAGAGCATGCAACACAGCCTTTACACAAAATTGTGATGATGAAATCAGGCTGATGAAGATTTTTTCATGATAAAATACTGCCAGGTGTAGCTTTAATAATTATTTAAGAAATTATTAAAGTATTTTAATAAAAGCTGTTATATAGAGATGAGAAAGCTAAAGTATTTATTCTACAGTTAAATGAAAAAACATTCTCTTATAACAAACACAAAGACCTAGAGCACCAGTCACCCAGTGTCTGACATTCTTTGTGAACATTTCCCAGAATTACCAATGTCCGTGTCTGGCCAGTACAGCTGTAAGTGTGTTAAATATTTAAACTTAGAAAAGATGCAGCATTTTTTGACTGAAATTTTTTATGGATGTTTTTGTTTTAGCATGACTCTTTAAAAACCAAGGATCATGGTTCTTGCCAAGATATGAGCATGGACAGGGAAAGGAAGAGAGGTCTCAGGATTTTGCCTGATTAAAATGTGCAGTGGCCTGCACTCTTAACACTCACTCTGAATCTCAAGTTCCAGATAAATATTCATAAATGCATTCACCACAGGTCTGGTAATGTTGTTCAGAAATTTAGAGGCCTGATTCTCCTTGAATCCTGAGGTAGGTCTTGCCTAAAAACTCTCTCTAAGCAACAAACAAACAAACAAAAAGCTAGAACTGATACTGTTAGTACATCATCACAGGGTTCAAGCAATCATAGGAGAGTGGATGCCATTCTGCACCTACAGTTTTCTAAAGCTCTCACACCTGTAGGCAACACAGGGAATATAAAGCAACATTCAACCATTTTTTCAGTATTTCCAAGCTTATTCCTCAGTATTTGAATAAAGCACCACTGTTTTCCAACTTATTTAGAGATTAACTCCATGTCTCAGATATCCACACTAACCAAAAAGACCCATCCACATAGAAGAGCTCAAATAATGCTCTGAATAACTCTATTCTAAAAAAAGCTGCATTTCTCAGTATACATTTTGCAAAGTCCTAGAGCTATGTAGACAGTAGAATCCTACACTGCATCATAGACTAAAGAGAAAGTGTAACTATCTTTCTGTATAATATAAATACTGGGGAACATTAAATCGGATCAAGAAAGGGACTAGTTCAGAATGGAGCAAACAAAATTCTTCCTCCAGAATAAGCAGTCTGGGCAACTGCTATCTATAATTTTGTTACCAAGGGAAAGAGTATAATGAGGTTTCCATAGAAAACAACAAACCCTATCCAGCATCACAGCAGTGAACATGATAATATCAAATATAAGTTTTTAAAAAGTACAAAGTCTTAGGAGAATGTAAGTCTTCAAACTCAGAGACTTAAGTCATGTTTGATGTGATGTAAAAGCTGCATAACACTAGCTCCCTGAGGGGTGTTTGCACAACTTCTTCCCAGGTATCTGATGCTAACTACAGCACTGAACTGGGGTCTGATCCAGCCTGACAGTTTCTGTCTCTTTACACATAATAAAATAGAATTAAAAATACAAGAAAAATCAAACAATGCAGAGATATTCCTGATGATCCATTGCAGGGACAGTTTTAAAAAGAATAAGCTTTTTTCCTTTTTTTTTTTTTTAAACAGAGTGGCAAGATAAATTTACTTGATCTTTTTTTTCCATATTATAATTACAACTCCTGATCATGGAAAACAGACCATAAAAACAGTCTTTTTGTTTTCCCCTAGAGTCTTTTGTAGTGGCCATTATTATGCCTTTGTTGAGCAGAACTCAACCAAGAAAACAGGAGATAACCTGCTGCTCCTTTGTGGCTCTGATCTGGGTATCCAAAGAACAAGGACTTGTTGCAATCATTGTCTTGGCACCTGCCTGAGGCATTCAACAGTATCTAGCACAATGATGCTGGAAAGCTTTAATGAGTAAATACACAATAACATTTGTATGTTTACAGCATCTGCGAAAGGTGTGGGTAGGGTGATACCTCTACTGTGTGTTTCCAGAGCGAGTCAAACCCATTAATTAAATTCATGCTCTTGTCCTGCTTCAAAAGGAAAAACAGAGCTGATTTATGGGCACTGACAGCTGCAGGAACCAGGAGCTGGTTTTGCTCACTCCCTCCCCTTACCTAATTTTTAAGTATCTGGGTAGGTCGATTTCTCAGATTCTGATCATATGAAAGGCTACATGTCCTCAGTTTCTACAAAGAAAGAAAAGGAAGCTGCTTCATGAAGAGTACAGTCTTGTACTGTAAGATTGTCATGGTTTATTAGTACTGGCTGAATAGTATCTACAGGAATTGGGTACTTGAATGTCTCTGTGCCCAAGCAACTTGCAGGATGAAGCTGTAAAAGGTCCCACTTGTAAGACATTTCTTATCTAGTCATTATTTTACTTGTCCTGACAACAAAAACTTTAAAATGAGAAAGCAGTACCCAAGGAACAGTGTAATCTACTGCAACAAAAAATTCTCTTTTTAACAACAGTCAGGGAAATTGCCACAAATACTTTCTTCTAAAGGGAATATAAATGTGTCTCTATTGCCATAGCACACAGCGATATATGCAAATAGCAATATACAGCAATCCTCCAGTATGTCTGTTCTTTTCTTCTAGGTTCTTTAAACAGGAGACAGATTGCTAGCATTTTGGGCTGAAATCAGGAGGTAAGCAATCAGAACACATTTAACACCCAAGCTAAGAACAGGAAACTTACAGAAGTAGAAAATTTTGGTTGCTGAACTTTCACCCTAGGCTTCGGGGAGTTTTTCTAATAAAGGACTATACTAACATGGACACAGTATATTGGCACTGCATCACCTGCCCAGCAGAGCTGTATGCTGCTGCTGCAGACACTGCCAATACAGATCAAAGCTTTCCATGCATTAATGAGCTAAACCTGGGTGTTAAATGTTTCATACCATGCTGTAGACCTATATTGACCTCTATGGAGTGGAAGCTTGGGCCAGATGAACTCGGAGCTCCCTTTCTATTGATTATTTCATGATTCTGTACAACACTTCATGAAACATAAGACAAATTTATTTTGTTGTGATTCACAGTCCAGGCAGCAGAAAGCCTGCTGGGAACAAGGATACTACCATCTAAAACAGCTCATGATCACTAGTTACCAGGAAAAAATAGAAAGTATGGTCAGCATAGTCTAATAAGTAGTGGAACAGACAGAACATAAAAATATCTCTTTCTGCCAGTGAGCCAAAGGGGCCTCACTAAAAGATGTCTATAGCTAAAAATCTGTATCTAGACATAAATGGGCACATGATAATGGACTGCAAGATCAACTAGATGTACAGCGCTATCCTAAGCTGCTTTACCTAACAGAAAGGTGGTAATTCTCCAGAAATCTTGTGTACATATTTAATATATCACTTCTTACAGTCCAACACACCAGCAGTTTATGACATTTTCATTTTGTGGCAAAATGAGCACAACTCAACTCACACAGGTGGCAACCGGAAGTTCAGCCCATGCACTCAGGACCAGGCAAGACCACAGAACTCTTCTAGACAATTACTGCCTATTTTCAGCTGTGGATCAAGATGTCTCCTTTTGTCAGCTTTTTACCACTCAGGAAACCACCTGTGCTTTTCAGTTACTGAGTAGGCTCTCCACAAATCAGGGAGATTAGTCAGATCTCAAAGAATTGTTAAACAGTGTTCATTCAAATGTTAACTGGTGCATGGTGTCTCTCAGTTAACTGCTTATGTTCTCCGTGTTGTTATTGCCAAGTTTGATATTTACAAGGAGCGTAATGACAGAATTCAAGAACTAGCATGCTGATAAATATACAAAAAGTCTTGAAAAACTTTCTGAATTCATGAAAGATTGCTAGAATAACTAACCTCAACATGATTATATTTCCTAGGTACTTTTCATAAAGAAAACCAACTATTCATTTCTCTTCCTCCTCGATTCCCCCAGTAAAGCAAGACAGCTATAGTTACCTACATTTTTACTTCTCCTCATTCCTATAGAGCCTAGGAGAGAAGTGTGCAGTTTTACAGTTGAAAGATTATTTCTTCACTCCAAGCATTCACGGAAACAATTTAGGATTTTCAAATTCAGCTTTGATTTTACAAAAATTCTCCCTTTCATGACCTTCCAACAGAATCTTAAAAGCTTTGATTCCACTCCTAGCAAGGGCAATCACAGTTTTACCATCAACAAGCAGTGGGTCTACATTTCATACAGTATCCCTCATACAAAACACATCTCAGCTTGCCTTGCACAAAGGGCACATTAATACAACCATATGTAAACAATTACAGTGAAACACATGGGCAGAAACACAAAGAATGTATGGAAATCAGAGGTTTGTTCCACTGAAATTTGAATTGAGATGAAGGGTTGAACTGATCAAAAAGACTCCCAAAAAGCTGTTGGGCAACAGAGTTTGCAGCAGAGAAAGTATTTGAACAATACCACAAAAGCACACATGGGGCAAGGCCGAGGGTATTAGAGAAGGGAAGGAAACTGTGAGAGAAATGCAAACCTCAGGGCATAAATTAAAACCACTGTTGATAGTTGAACATTTTCTGAAAATGTCAGGGACAGCATGAAATTCTAATACTTTTGACCAACAAAGGAAAACAAGTAATATCTACAACCAGCGGATCTTCAGATCAGCTTGGAGGACCAAGTTATGAATTCTGGAAAGAAAGAGTTAAACCCTGTATTGTTTGAGTAAAACAATACCTGTATGTTAGTATGTTAATTCTTTTTGATCCTTAGGGTGAGGGAGGCTCCTTTTTTATGAAAAGTGCTGGTTGACTTCATACAACATTATACAACAGAGAAACTATATGGTGCTTGAAAAGTTCAGGGTGGGAGATCCTAATGGAGTAGGACAATAGGTGGATTGGAACAACAACTGTCAAGCCTGCATAGAGAAAGCAGCACCCCACGCACTCTTCTAGCACACGACAAATATAACGTTAAAAAACCAAAAACCTAGAAAGGGATTCAACAGCAGCACTAAAAGGTAAATACAGAAATAACTGCTCAGTGTCCAAAAGGTTAATTTTGTCCAGCACAAAACACAACCAGGGTCTGAAGTGAACCCATGGTCTATGCCAAAGCAGGTTTAGGGTATTGCACCTAGATTTTGACTGTATGACTTTGAGATAGCACGTTTTTCAGCAACTAAATGAAATGGAAAATGCAAATAGGAGCTTCTGAGAGCCTAATGATTTTGTTTAAATTCCAGGTTATTTTGTAATGTGAAAACTACTTGCTGCTTGGATCCATGACAACCATGTAGATACTATTCACTCACCTTAACTATCTACACCAACATGGTAAGCCATATTCCAAAGATCAGGATTCAAGTCACTTGTAGTTGTATCATGTAGTAAGTTGGAATGACTGGGTGTGTCAGGCTTCATGTTTCTTTCTCAAAAAGAGTAACATAAAAAGTACTGAACATAAGCAGGATGTGGTAACATTCCTTGATTACAAACACTGTTTTACACACCAGACAAGTATTAAGTTTCCCAGAATATCTCAAAAGGGATGTTACTAAGAAAAGATGATGGTAAAAAGAGTATTTAATTAAGGTGTCTGAGTTTACTTTGCAGGACTAACAGCCATGTTCCAAACTATCACCAAGCAGAAGAGGAAAAAGCTCCAAATACAATGAAAAGGCAATATTTTTAACTCAAGTTTAAGTGCAAATATAGAACGGTTTATGCCTAATCCTGACACAGAAAAAATGAATTACTGGTTCAATTGAAAGCCAGCTTCTACACATATTCTTCTGTTAAATAGCCAGCATTTGTGACTGGGTTTTCAGCACTAATTTTAACATTATAGGCAAACAGCTTGACTAATTCATTGCTTTTTCTTAAAGAAAAAACACACTCTACTTTTGGGTCAAAAGCCAGTCACGTGCATCAGACAGAAGTTCACAGTGAAATCAGTTATGACTTGATGTGATATAATGGGTAAGCTTACAACTTGCCAACAGCTGTGACTCCCACCAGCTCTCCTTTTTGGCATTTTCATTTTAAATTGCCAGGGAATTATACAAACATCTTTGCTAGAAGATTTAAAATAAACAAACAAAACCCAATTATAAATTAAAAGAAAATCCTATAGCTAACCTACTACTTCAAAACTTGTAAAACAGATAAACACAATTCACAGGAGATAAGTATGCACTGTAAGGTTTAGTTAAGCAGGCCACATGTTTTGCATTTGTAAAATAAAATCTGCATCCTTTCAACATGGGTCAAAAGGCCATGGATTTTATTTTTATTTTACTTTCATTGCATGCATAAATGTTTAGGCCATGACTTACACAAAACAAGTAAGGACATTAAGACAGAATTACACTTTAAGTAAGATTAATTAGAGACTGGAACAAAAATTAAATGGAAGAATTTACTTGGTAATTAATAATGACAGCTATATCAAATAAGAATAGAATTAAGGTAAAAAAAGGCACAAGAAGACCCCAGTAAAAGGTTGCATAAAAATAGGCACACACAATGACTCATTTTTCATAAGCTTTATTATTTGCTCCACCTAAAGTACTGACAGTGCCTTTAACAGATGCACAGAAACACTCTCAACCCTTTGCAACAGTATAATAAGATTAAATAGGGCTATAAATCTCCAAAGTGCTGTACAAACATTAAGCTCTGAGAAGGATATGAAATGGTAGCATACAAGACAAGTTAAGTGATTTGCTGTAGGGCAACAGAGCAATGCAATGAATCAAGGGTTCCCAGGTTCTCCTTAGCAATGAGTCACATCAGGTATCTGGGCCACCTCAGTTTGCATTTAGTTTTCAGTCATATTTCAGACTTTTAATAGAAAGTCTTCTAAATATCACCTATGGGTCAAACACTATGCGTTGTTGTCTTCTTGACTTTGCAGGCCAACAGCAACCATGAAACTACTGATACAGCCAAGGGTACTTTCAAACCTGAAAGCTAGCAGTGAAATTTTATGAGAGATTTTCAGAGTTCTGAAAAATATAATTGCAAGGTCTATGTATGCAAAAAGAGTGTAGCAAAACCAGCAGCAACAGCAATAACCATGAAATTGCCTTGTACTGTCCTTCCCCAGCCCCATTACCTATGGATGCTGATTTGAGGAATGAACTGCCTTGGCTTAGATCCTAGGAGATTTCTGCTGAAAGGAATCTCCAGGCCAGTAAAAATCTCACTCTCTTACAAGAAAAGCCTTACAGGTTTCAAGAATGGTGCAAGCACAACTCTATCTGGATTTGTGGCTTGTATTGTAAGCCGCACTGAGATTTTTCAAGTTATTGTCAGTCAAGCAGAGAGATGCTGAAAATAAAAGAACACACATGGCCCAAATTCTAAAATCCACAGCAAAATACATCACCTGTTTCACAGAAATGAGCTCAACTTGATGATTAATATTCATTACAGGTTTGCGTGCACACACAGATCCACATGGGCAGATGCCCACATTCCACTCACTACAAGAAATAAAGAAAATATTAATATTTTTAAAGGAGAAAGGGGATCTGCATTGTTTCATTCTAATTCTGTCATCTTATTGATTTATCTGTCTCTCTCTAAATTCTTAATAGAAAACATTTTGCTGAATTTTCCATTTAGCCTGGAGCACACATATCTGAAAGAACAATAGCTTTACCAATACCTAGAATATTACTGGAATGCCAGAGGCATTTCTTAAGTTTCAAAAAGTTTGTGAAAATCTGAAGGAGAAAGCTCTGACAAGCATATAGTAAAGGTAAAGTTTTAGCTGATACTATAAATATCCTGGCTCCCAGCAAAGAAAAAAAGAAATCCCATAACAGTGCATATTGAAAGTTTTCTAATTTTATTGTTGTTGTTTAAACACTTCACATGAGTCCTAATCCACTGTAACAGGCAAGCTCATGCTCACTTTAAGCAGGTTAGCATTCCAGTTCAGCTCAAGGGGATGAGCATACTAAAGTGATTTGTTTCATCATTGTCAAAATTAAAAATTCACAATGGAAAGAAGAGGAGGTTGTTATGTTTCCACAATGTTTGCAGTAGTCAGCCTACACCTCAGCGTATCCTTCTTGTGTAGGCACATGAAGAAATCACTTGCAAAGTGTTGTTTTACTATTGCAGGATCAAGACATTTAAACCAAACCTTTCAAGCAGTCGATGGAGTACAATCTGAAAGGTAGGATTATTTTTTTTTATTCTTGTTATGTAAATTTAAAACTTACTGGCCATCCACTATTGTAACTTCAGCACTCCACAACAGAGAACATCACTGGATTATTCTTCTCTCTGCAGTACTCCACCTTATTTTCTAATGATGATGCTCTGACGCTACAAGCACTGGTAACAGAACAGGATCTGAATGGTAACAGAACAGGTTCTGAATGGTAACAGAACAGGTTCTGAACTGTGTTTCTTTCCAACCCCTAATATTTCTGATGTAACAAATAAAAGCTTGCTAGTTTCCACTCTGAACTTTAGAAAAAGATACTGTAAAGAATAAATACAGGAATACTAAACTGACTCCTTCTAAGTCAGTTAACACAGGTGAAAAATGGCAGGAGAAAATGTGGAAATGCAGGCAAATGGTATAGGAAGAACAAGCTAAGGGAAGCAGGGAAAGAAAGAGGAGGATCTGAGGAAGGAGAACAAACTGGAAAACATAAGGACTGATTTGGCTGGAGAGGCAGAGCATGCTGACTTCTAACAGTTCCCTTACAAAAAAAGCTAGAGGTTATTCCATCAAATAGTCAAACACAATATCCTGACAATTTTAAGAAAGGTCCTTGATCCATTTGTTGTTTGTTTTTTTTACAGAAGAGAATCACTGACTCATACTAACTGCTTACGGCTTTATCCAATTTTCTTTGTATTAAGAAAGGCTGATGTTCTGAGCAGTACACCACCACCACCACAACACCTGCCACTGGCAATATTTTGGATGATATAAACAAATCAGAAGCATCTGAAGTATTCAGGGCAAGAGGATTTTGGGGGACACAAAGCTACAATTGAATACTACAGCTGAGATCACATATCCTACCTGGCCTCAATCCTGCCTAAAGGCATATACCCGAAGAAGTCCAATACCTATTTGAAGCAATCCCCACAGACATCCAAGCCTACTTTCAGAATATTTCTGCCTTAAGTAAAAATGTATGGCATACACTTAAAGGATAAAGCCCTGCTGAACAGCAGCAGTGTCTCTTCATGCCCATTTCCAAAAACTCAACGGGGCGGGGGAGGGAATGAGCCTATCCATAAAACTGATGTGCAAACAAAAGAAGTTTTTAATAAGCTAGAATGCCAAAATTACATGAGTTAATTTGTACCATTTAGTGTACTTAACTGTTGTTTTCATAGGTTTTATTATTTTCTCATTTTAACTTACAAGAATTTTACACCATCTAAAACATATGAGGTCTCCACCTTATCTCCTTCCCCATCTTCCTCTACTCACAAACTGCTCTCAGATCACCTAAAGATTCAAAGTCTTTCAACAGCATTTTTTAAAGGTTCTGCTATCTATAGCCCCCAAGAAAGCCATAAATTGTTTCTGGGTTTTCACTGCTGCACAGAGCTCACAGGCAAATAGAAGAGGCAACAGCTTCCAGCAGATGAAGGACCAACGAAGAGCTTGATTTCATAGCAGTGTACACTGTGCTGCTATGCTGCAAGCTAGTGGCAGCTACGTGATAGTGTACATGGCATAAACACATAACATAGCTGGGAACCAGCTGGCTTGCCATGTTTTTCTCACGGACTATATCCTGTGGCAGTAGACTCCAACCTTCATGCTCACTGTCTGGTATGTTCCACTTTCCTAATGTCCCAAGTAGAATTTCTCATTGATTTCAGCATCCATAAAACTGATACAATAAAAATGAAATTATTCCAGGCTATAAAAATAGCCTTTATATATATTCATATTATATATGTATATGAAAGTATATATTCAGTTGAGAAACAATCCACATCTAGAAAATACTTCCATATTTAAGCAGGCTTATAGTCTTATGCTGATTCTGCAAATGGAAGTCTAAGAAAAAGTGACTTCTGAGCCAGAAGACAGAAAACACATAGCTCCACAGCCAGTTGTGCTGACATATAAAATTCAAGTTAAAGGATTTGTTTGCTTTCCTGTCAGTACTGCAAAGAAAATTGAACTGTGCAGTTTCTGGCTCATTCCGTGCCCCAGAGTAATAAATATTCTGAAAGCCAGATTCTGTCCTTATTTGCATTCTCTCGGTCGCCTCTGGTGAGGGTGCAAGAAACTAAGGCCACATTATGACCATGAGAGAATTTTTGCTTTGTATTTACATTGCCATGTGGATCCTACATTGCTACAGGAACTTAGGGACCACCATACCACTTCAAACCAGTGACCTGAGTGGCAGCAATACACCAATTGTCAGCTCAGCACCTGAGTTTAGTGCTACTTCATGATTAAGTCACACATAGGTATTAAGATCCCCAGCTATGCCTCATTAGGCACTCTAATGCATCAGTTTGCTCAGTAGCATCTTACACACGTGTCATGGTTTAACACCAACCAGCTACTAAACACCACGCAGCCGCTCACCCCCTTCCTCCCCCCAGTGGGATGGAGGAGAAAATCGGGAAAACGAAGTAAAACTCATGGGTTGAGATAAGAACAGTTTAATAGAACAGAAAAGAAGAAAGTAATTATAATGATAACAACA
>JANZLQ010000056.1:22572260-22608241 GCA_026212715.1 Elanus axillaris | reverse complement strand
TCAGGCTGAACTCAAAACACAGCACTGTACCAGCTACTAGGAAGACACTTAACTCTATCCCAGCTGAAACCAGGACAAATTTATAAGGTAATACATCAGAGTATTTTCCATATGTAATAGATTACTCATGCCAAAGAACTAATCAGTGGAAAAGCTTTAACACAGTAGCTGTAGAGATAACTCAAACAGTAACTAAACACCAAACAGGAAAGTGCTTCCTATGAAAACAGCAGCAATTTCCATTTATAATTGCCTTCTATGATGATCACAAGCATTTTACAACAGAATAAAGGACAGCAATTAGCACTTCCCAACAGTTAAAACCTACAAGCAAGACTTTGTGCTTTAAAAATCACAAAAGGTTATAAATAAAAGCACTGAGTAGGAAATCTGTCAGATAAAAGTTTAAACAGCCTGACCTGAAGTGCCCACACCCAGCTAGAAGCAGTATTTGTTCTCAGAACTGGTCTATATAAAAACTGGGACAGGTTTCACCAAACCGATAAACTTTAAAGTGAAGCCGAAGGCTGTGTGGGCATTTCAGTGGGCTCACATGGCAACTGATAGCAATTGAAGTTATCATGATTTAGCAGAGCTGACATAATATTTGCATACTCTTAGCCCATGGCAAGCATGAGGGGTGGTAACAGTCTGTACAGGAAGAGGCTTAACATAAGCCAAGTTACATTGCCTTTCCCATGAAAAGAGATCACATGGTGACTTATCTAACACATGGTAACCTTCCAACCACTGAGACTTGAAGGTTGAGTCTATCAACAGCTGGTCAACTTTATGCAGTTTTTGTTCTTTCAGTTTATAAGCAGGTTTAAGCTAAAACTAAAGGTGTCGGTCAAACTAAAACAAGTGCCCACATAGGGCTTAGCTCAATTGAATTATCTTCAAATCCATCTTAATCTAAACAAGGGCTATAGCTAACTCAGCTTTTAAGATGATCAAAGCAAACTGTATTAAGAATTCCTCTTTGGTTGGAAAACATGGCTACACCAGGCAGCTCAAGTAAGTACCGTATCTAGTCAAACCTCTCCAAAAACACCTTTTTACTGCAGAGCAACTGCACATAAGGAGGGTCAGTACACATGACCACCTCACCAGTTATTGCACCCTCTTCAGATGAAAAACCGTATATCAGAATTCCTGCTGTGACATTGTTGAGGGGTGGGGGATGACAACACACAGCACAAGATCAGCAGAGATGTGGGAGAGTTCACTTAAAGAAGAGAGAGCAGCAGCACCAAGACAGAGGAAGCAAAGCAGCTAGCTTACAAGCCATCCCAACTGGCATTGAGCTACAGCAAGCTCGCTACTCCCTGTTCCTCTTCCGGAACAGTTCACATGCAGACAAAACCAAAAAGCATAGGTAGAAAGAAGCAGCTATACTCTAGGTAAAACCAGCTGCTGAATGACTGTAGGACCTTAGAGGGTCCAGGAATGAGGGGCTAGTCATCGGGCATTTTGTTCAGTTCTGACACCAGAGGAAGTCAGATTTTTGGGGGGAGTGAGACAATAAGCCCATACAACAGAGTTTTGACTGTAATTTCTGCTAGCATAATCACTGGCGTGCAGTTCAGGCCACGCCTGGTAAGAATAAATCAATACTACCTTCCTTTAGTGTTTTGTGAATAAATCACTCTAGAAAATACCCTGACCTTGCAGCATCAATTTCTTTTTATGGGAACTGACGTACTGTCCTTAGGCAATGGCAAAGGTATGTGAGGTTGTAGAACATCTCAAGAGAAAAAGCAGGAGCCTGAATAACAATAGACAAAACATTATCAACTTGTCCTGACTTGATTAACTTGAAGTAAGATAGTCCCAGTCCATAAAGAGTAATATTTTTTTCTAAGTTTCTGGGATGTTCAAATCTGTGTCTTCACTTTAGATTCAGAACTTAAAAGCTCCCAAGTGTTGAAATTAGCAAATTCTTTCTTCCCGTAATAAAAGACTTTGGCATATGAACCATGTAATAGACAGCTCTTAGCATCTCACTGAGTCAGGCAATGACACACATACACAAAAAGCAAACCACAAACACTCTGCTATTTCTACTTCAAGTCTGAAGAACTTATCACAGTAAAATGCAGGTGCAACACACTGCATATAATGAAGTGCCAATCCCAGCAATATGTCTGTGTCTAAGAGACAGTTCCACAAAAATGTCACCTCAGTGCTCTTGTAGCTGTCATAAAGCCAAATGACCGGGGACAGGAGTTATTAGGAAAGAATAAATCTGTGGTTCCCCACACCTTGAGAACTCTGCTGCATTTGCGGTTCCCACACCTCATCGAAGAAGGATGTTGAAATGCAGAAGACCCAGAGAACCACCACAAGGACAATCTATAGGCATGAAACAATGTCAGTATGGTTAACATTTTAAAAGACGAGGATTCTTCAGACTGTGTATCAAAACTGAAGGGGCAGTACAGGACCTGTAGTATAGTGACAATAGGACATGATGCTCACCATCTGTTCTAATACAAGAATTAGGAGGCATCAAATACTGCTAAGGTTCAAGTCAAACAAAAGCAGGTGCTTCTTTACACAGGCAAGGCTGGACTGTGAAACTCCCAAGCAAAGGATGCTGTAGATGCTAGCACTTTACTGGAGTTCAGAAAACAACTGGATAAATTCATGGAGGAGTTGTTCATCGATAGCTACCACATTAAAACAAAAAACCAAAACCACCACCAAACACTGCTCTGGCTTAGGAGTCTCCAAGTCATAAAATTGCTTACGAAAATATGCTGGGAGAACACCACTATCTGTTTAAGAACTGTCAAATTTTTCCCCAGATTTTTCCCCAACTACAGGCCACTGTCAATGCAATATAGCAGTCCAAGACAACCTTGAACCATACTGTACCCTTTCTTGTGTAGGCATCTTTCTTTTTAGCTAATAAAACCCTTCTAAACATGAGCGTAATTTTCAATGCAATTGCCCATACATTAATTTAATCATGATTCACTCACTTCCCCTCTCCCATGCCTTCCCTCTCTCTCTTTTCAGATTAAAGAAAATCCAGATGGGGTGCAGGTGCTGCAAAATGATACAAAGGTACAACAGAACAGTTGCTTAGAGTGAATAAGAGGAATGCCTTAAAACATATGCCTGTGGTCCCCCTACACCTGTTGCTTAAATTAAGCCTATTTACAAGGTTGGAGTTTTCCCGAAGTTTACAGTATCTTTAAAGTCATGCCAGAGCATAGGCATACTAATTTCCTGTGAATGACCTTTTGGTTTACTGTAATTGAGCTGCAATTCTGCAATTCCTACCCCACAGAAAAACTGTGTGGCATTGAAAACTCATCTTTAGCAAAGCTTTTCCTCATTTAGGTATCATGACTTTCCCTCAGTTCAACAGAATGAGGAGCACAGATTTTGTCAGATCCTCCTTCTCTCCTAAGCAATGAAAATGAACTACAGATCCTTGCTCCCATCACAGTTTTTAAATGTAGTTAGTTGTGGGAACAATTCCCATATTAAAAGGCACCCTGCAGAGGAAGATCAGCTAGTTTTAGAAAGACAACACTTCAGCCCCACTTGACAGTTACTCCTTCCCTTGGCCACTAGAACAGGTAAGGAAGTGGGAAAGAAAATGGGTGCTGTGAAAGAAAGAGTGGAGATAAAGAAAACAAAGAGGTTCTGGAAGGAATAACTCAAGGAAAATATGGAATGAGAGGAAAAAATTAAGTAAGAAAGGAAAAAGGAGGGGACAAAAATAAAAAAGGGACAAAAATTTAAAATCGACAAAAAGACAAGTATTGAAAGAAAGAACACCACTGGAAAAAAGGGAGATACTTTATCAACTACATGATGACATATTAATTAACAGTATATATGATGACTACTCATTGGCTAATCAACCCCACAGAGAAAATAAAAAATAAAGCTGGAAACATGCAACAACCAGCACAAGGTTCTCTGTCATCCTCCTTATGCTCCCAGTGAGTCTCACTACAAGGGTTAGTTACAATCAGTCCTGGGACACAGCACCCTACAGTACAGCACAGCATTTCCATTCAGTTTAGCTCTTCCTCAGGACCTCAGGTAAAGTTTAATGACACCAGTTCCTCAAGATCTCCAGCTTAAAAAATGAAGTTTAATCCTTTTTCTGATTATACTAACAGCATAATTAACATCTCCTCTACACATTTTCCTTACTCCAGCTATATTTTTGATCCAGAAGAAGTACAATCGCCTGGATGCATTCATGAAGTAAACAGCTATGAACACAATAAGCAAGGCAGCAATAAATCCAAGTTCAAAGAGAACAGTGAAATTCAAGAACATAAAAATGAACTCCAAAAGGCTGAGCTAAACAGAACAGAAAATAAAAATCAAGTAAATAGCACAAAAGAAACTCTCTGGAACCACAGAGGTAGTGATTTTCAAGAGGATGGCCTTATGAAGTATGTTGCAAAGCTAGATGTTGCAGTCAATGGTGGCAACTCCTGCGCTGGAGGGTACTCCACACTCAATCCCAACACAAACCCAGTGAATGAAGCCAGTGAACAGGGAACCTCCAGCCAGTCAGACACTTCTTCAGCCAGCAATAGAGACTTTTACACTAATTCAAATAGGTGTGGCCAAGAACTTTACCTAGAGACAAGCAGCCAAAGGAAGGCAGCCTGCAATGAGCCAAACAGTATTCAAGATGAGAACTCCAAGTCTGGAGAAGACAGCAACTTTCTCAAAGAAAGTGCAATACTGGAGACACAAAACAATGCTGTACAGCTGCCAGATATTGATTATCCACAAAATGGCAATCAAACGAGGAACTATGTTGAAAAAGATAGCTTTTCAGTCAATTGTGCACATTCAGATCAAAACACTGGGCCTTCAGCCATACAGGACCAGGACCCTTGTGTAACCCTATCTTCACCTATGAAGGAGAGCAGTATTGAACCTTTTAAAACTGACTCTGCATGTTTAAGTGAGGACATTACTGGTTGTATCACTGCTATGGCTGTTACCAAAGTAGCACAGGCATCCATACACCCCAACCATAAAGACATCAATGGAGAAATTGAGGAGGAAGATGCAGAAGTTGCAGCAGCTCTGGCTGCACTGGAAGCTGCAACTGCAGGGGAAGACCTGGAAGATGATGATGATGAGTACTGATGAAGGTTTCTTTCTAATACACTGGGTAAGATCCAGATTTTGTTTCTGGATCTATATAAAACACACGTACAACACATGTGGACAACTGTTATGAACAGCATATATAAAAGGAGTTGGGACTAAACCCCTGTACCTTCAGCTGTTTTATACAGCCTTTTAATTTCTACTGCTTGAGGTACAGAAGTGCTCCCTTGGCTAACGGTAATACTAACACTCTTCTGTATGGGGCCAACCAGGAGGACAAAGTGTAATTTCTTCCACACAGGATAATCTGCTGTATACCCACCTCACTTGGACTCATGCAAATGTTTCCTTTGGTTTTGACCCACAGGAGGGTCTGCACACACTGTGTGTTCCAGGTTCGGAAAACTTCCATTATTTAAAAGAGAACTACAGAAGCCATGGAGTTATAAACCACAGATTTTTATCATGTTAGCACACACACAAAAAAACCCAAAACTGACCCAAAGTTCTATGATCTAATGAAGTATGAAATAGGGAAGGCAGCTTGGCTTGCACTTCACTGTGGTTATGGTTCTGTTCCAGATTAAGTCTAAATCTGTGCATGTGCAGCCGGTGATAACCTCATCTCTTCCCTTACACCTCCCCTGGACTTTGTTTGATACCCCAAGTGACCTGCTTCAGTTCATTAAAAGAGCAGAAGCCTAGCCAAATCCAAGAAAGTGGGTAACTTTCTGTTGGTATAATGAGCTGAAGTAGTTCACACAAGAATTGCACACTATCAGAGGTGCTGGAGAGGGATCAAAACTCAGTCCTACCAGTTTGGATAGATTAAAACTGTTGTAAAACTGCAGCCTGAGACCTCTCAACTCTGCTAAATTTTCAGGCACATATCACTTGCCTTAACAATCCAGGTTGTCTCTCAAACACCCCCAGCAAGATGTTTTGTTTATATACAAACAGGGAAAGCCGATGCGGACACCCCCCATCCCCCCAGCTCTGGTACAGTCATTAAACTTAGAGCAAGAAAGGGACTGAGCTTCAAAGTTAAACTTGAAAATATCAGCTGCATTCCTGGAGCATTTATCCTTCCTCTGATCTTCAGACTAGCATGTTAACCTTTCCTGTGGGGAAAAAAAAAGGAGGTAGAGACCAACTTTGTGCTGCCAGTTCATCAAAAGTTGGATCTTAATGGCTGAAACAAAAAGTGCTTGACATTTTATACAAAAGTTTCGTGGTTTCTCAGTTTCTGTTATAAACTCTTAATAAATTTTTTTAACCATATAAAAAAATAATCTGGTGGCTTTTTGTTCTTTATGCATTTTCTGATTATATAAGTTACATAAAAAGTACTATAAGATTTATCTGTCATTAGATACATGAAAAGCACCAACTACATATTTGCCAACAGCATATGCTGAATCCTAGTCTAACCCCAACACATGTAAGGACCACAGAATTAGGAGGTGAGTTTTCAGTAATGTGTAGATATTTAAATTATTTCTATTTAAATGCAGATTCCCTCTTTTCCTCCAAATACTGCAAGACCAAATCAAGATTTCAATTTCTCAAAATGTTACTGATATCCCTACGAGCAATTTAAAAAAACTGAAGTCTCAGCTTCACAAGAACTATATTCCGCTACAGATGAAAGTCACTACATTGTATCTTAAAAAAACCAAACTTCATATGTTTTTAAAGTATTACGGTACTGTTGATTTCTCTACCAATGTCATACTTTAATAGGACCTTCTAAGCATTTCCTAAGTGCATACAAGTTTTACGTGTATCAAAGATTATTATAATACTGAATGACAGTGAAAGACTACTTGCACATTGTGTATTACTAGTTATTGTTACAACAGGACATAGCATGTATCTGCTTTTCTATCATGAGGGCATCACCAGGCCTGATCATCCCTACCCACCCCCCAGGCCTCACCCTGCCCTGCCCAGGGTCCCAGGACCCCATGTCAGCTCCCCAGGGGTTTCAGACCCTGCCCGAGCTCCCCACAACCCTGCCCAGCCTGGCCACGGGCCCTACCAAGCTGGGCCTACCTGCAGGCTGACAGCCTGGCCCAGCTTCAGTCTGGCCCCACCAGAGATGCCTGATGCCAGGGTTGCCCTGGTTAATCCCAGCCTGCCACGCTCCCTGGCTAGGCCAGTGGGACAGGCCCTGGCTGCAAGGTCCAGCCCTGCTGACCCCAGAGGAGCCTCCACTGCTCCCCACATCCTAACACCAGGGAGCCACCAGCCCCTAGGGCACCTTGACATCAACCATGAAAACTTATTTAAGTAAAAAAAAAAAAAAAAAAAAGTTAAAGAAAGAAATGCAAACACACACTCCAGGAAACTTATCTGACTTTTCAATATCCACTCGATGAGATTTTTCTAACCTGAACTTCAAGTACAAATCACAGCAAGTTTTCGCCTTGCTCCCCAAGAATTAAAATACACCAGAGTGCCTGTTCAAACCCAACCAGTGCCCTGAACACTCCAAACCAGATGTCTCTTCTACAGGCAACTGCTCACAATTGTGGACCACCAAAATTAAATACTCTGCAAGAGATCAGCTGGGTTGATCACATTTCTTGCAGCCCAAGTTTTCATTGTCTTAAATGGAAGAAAGGCAAAAACCAGTGTAAAGCAAATATATTCACTGCATCAGAAATAACTGGTCAATGCTTCTCTTAAGCAAAAGTCAGGCACATGCATACCTCAAATCTGCAAATACCTATGAGGTATTTTAAAATTTTTATTGTTAAGTACAATTTTAACTTTGTTAACATGGTTTAATCCAATTTCACAACAGAACTTTAATAAACAGACTTACTCCCCCACCTCTTCTTCCTTTAGTCAGAGTAAAGCAATATTCCCTTCTACAACTTAATTCAGAGAACAGGATTCTTTCATTGAAGCAGGAAAGATAACACCTGTTGTGATTTTGTTTTTAACCCAATTGTTGAAGTACAGATCTCAAGCAGTCAGCTTGTAAACACCATGAATAAAACCATGGAGGTTACACTATTCCCTGCTCTGAATCTTGATTGAAATTATTGCAGATTAAACAGGATTTAACAGCTTTTTGCTGTACTTCGTAATTCAATTACTGTACATTACCAATTGAAAAACATTTTGTTCTCTAGTGAAACAGAAGAAACCCAAGTCTTTAAGGAAATAGAGCATCCTAATATTATATCATGTTGCAGATGACTTAAGTATTGAACTAATCCCACAGTAAAACCATGTCACATGAAGACTGCAGTTTAATTTGTTGGCTCACTGAGCTCCCTTCTATTTACCCCGAGCTAGAGATTAGCTTGATTTTTATGAGAGTGCAGAAGCAGACAGAAGCAAGGCAACAACATCTGCTATTCACCGTAGCCTCAAGAACAGTCAGATTTTCAGTGATCTGTGATCACACATGTTATCTTAACACCTGGAACTGTACCAAGTGATAGCAAGTAATTTACCTAGACTTAACCAAAAGGAACGAAAGGTAAATGACAAAGGCAAGATGACTACAGAGCAATATGAATATATGAATGAGATTAAAATACTGGTTTTGAGGACAAACTGTAGGGATCTGGCCAAGAATTAATAACCTAGGTTGTTTCAATCTCATGTCTAAAGGTTAGTATCTAAATAAAGCCTTACTTTCCTTTCTCATTTGAGAACCTCTTCCAGAAACAAGGTGGTATCAAATGAATTTAGGGACATTCCTCAGATTAGTTTTTGCATAGAATCCAGAAAAAAATAATATCCATGCAGATTGCCATATTTCCAGTACAAGATGCATTGTATGAAGGGTCTTGTCTGTTTCTCCAGAACTGAGGAAATACTACAGATTTTTAACCCCACAAATTTCAGTTTGGTAGATAAAAGAAACAAAGGGGTTAATCTAACAAGTATAATAGCCTACTTTGCCAGAACAATACCGCCGTCTGATTTTGGTTACTGTTAATTTTTAATCATTTATCTCCTGTTCATGCAGATTTGCATACAAAACTCATCCAGTTAGCATCTGCAAAAGAGAACTGTACTAAAGATCCAACATTAATCAAAATCAAGACAAATTATCAAGAGCCCTACAAAATACTACACATACTCCACCCTGACCGGGAATTACTTTTCCAGTCATGCATGAGCGTTGATTACCAGCCGACGCGCACCACTATTGTTTTGACATACGCCACACAGATCCTGTTCTCCCTCATAGCTTTGATTAAAAATTTGGCTTCGGGAGACGGTGACGTTGTTCCTTTTAATAACTGCAGCAGCTACTTCCAGGCTGCCGGTGGGTCGCAGGGAGCGGGGCCCGGCTGCTCACACTGCCTGGGCGGCAAAATGCTGTCGCGGAGAAGCGGCGAGGCACCTCAGATCTCCGATTAAGTCTGGGCTTTTTAAATTCTGTTGCTGTTATTTTTGTTGACACGCTCCAAAAGGTTTCTGAATGATCAACAATAAAAGCTTCAATAGCTCCCTCTGCTGCCAACAAGTATCTTATTTCAGCTGCTCTGTGCAAAACCCGCTCGCAGCTGACAAAACATCGCATTCCCGTCTAAGTATACCCGTGTGTGTGTGTATACACAAGGAGGTATGTAGAATCCTTGAAAAATAAGATCTGGGAAACACTATGGCTACTTTAATTTTGCACTCTCCTAAGATTGCTGCTTTTAAAGGATAATTACTCTGACTGTAAATCAAAATACTGAAGGCCAGTCGTTAAATACTCACTATTTTCATATGATAATTTCAAAACACTACCTTATTCAGTGCAAAAATCACACCATGTTCCCTGGGTATCTAGCTGGATCTACAGTGACACCCATGGAGCAATGGCTAATTTTTTAGGACAGTTAAGAGTTTGTCTCAAACTGCTGCCACCCTTACTATCACTACTGTGTTTTCCAGTCTTCCATCTTCTCAAGTCTTTCACACTCCTGTTGCTGCCTCCTCACTGTACCTGCTGCAGTCAGTGCCAGCTAGCTCTTGTTAGTTGTTTTGCTGTTGCTGTTTGGCAACAGCATAATGGCTGTTTTGCTGCATGCTGACAGCTATGAAAAGTTTACTGAAGCAAATGCTCTGTATTCCCCATGACCAGCATTTCAAGACCATCAGGACAACCGTGCAGTACAAGCACAAGTGCCTCCTGTCTACCACTGCTGCACACGTAACTCTGCAGCCCTAAAGAAACAAGACTGGGATGACTAACTGAAAACAGGCAAGGAAACAACAGCTACCAAAGGGAAGGAGGAGGGGGACGGGGGGAATAAGAGGGTTCACAGATATGAAAGTGAGAAAAAATTAACATTTACAGAAAAACATATTTGCCAATATATCCTCCGTTGTACAAGACACCTCCACCGCAGCTAAACTTGATGGCATTGCATCTCTACAGCACTAGGGGCTGCACAGATACGATTTAAGAAGAGACATTTCAATTAAGATATGAGAGGCCTACTCTGCCAAGACTTTATTTACAGACCAAGACAAAGCAAGCCTGACTGCAAGCCCAGAATCAGATGGCCAAGCACCACCTACAAAACAGGCTCTGGACTAAGGCCCATCCATGTCACAGGTGACTTGATATCTCCTTACCTAACTTACTAGCAAAACACAGCCCCAACCCACTCATCCCACCCAGTCACAGAAAATTCAGAGATCACTTATTCTAACAGCACAGAGAGCTTTTAGACCTTGACAATATGTCTCTTCACAGGCTTCTGCCATCTTGATGCTTCCAGCACTACAGGCCTGGCGTGTCTCCTACCTTTTCTCTGCCAGTTAGAGGAACAGACTCCTACTTTCCCAAACTGCTCAGCTTCCTTTTCCTCATGGTACTCCAGACTTACATATCCTTTTATTAGTTTTTGCCTCACCAGATGATCTTAACCTGCCAGGAAATGCAGCTCTGAGGCTGACTGGCTGCCTTGCAGTTCTGTGCAGTGGCTATTCAACAATCAGCCAGCCCTGTCACAGGTGATGCAGAGGGAAGAAATGGTGCCTCCAAAGCAAGAGGTACAATCAGCTTATGCCAAGAGTAAACAGACCAGCAGCACCTTATTGCACACCCCTTACAACTGGAGAGGAAAAAAAAATTTTTTTAAAAAAAATCAACAAGAATACAGAAAACAAGAGAGAAATGGAAATCATATCCAGCATCTGCCAGTACTTCAGCCTAAATGCACACTTCCCTCAAACAAATTTCTGAAATAAAGGACTTCACAAAACACTGAGAAAAAAAATTAAATCTAAATCCACTTTTATCTGGCCAAGTCTTGCATGTTGTTTGTTAATATTAGATAGCCAAGGCTTAACCACTCTATTTTCTTGTTTATTCATTAACAGTAGTATTACACACTTAGCAGGAAAAAGGAAAGAACGACTGAAGTGCACAGAAACCCTAGTTTAATAGATACAAATTGATTTGCACTTCAAACTACATCTGGGGCACAGGTGGGAAATTTAATTCCTTACAGGAGACAGTCTCATGTTCCAACCGAGTAGGCACTTTCAGCATTACCAAACCAGAACAGACTGTATGTCCTCCTCTCATCAAGAGATGAGTAATCTCTTAAAGAGACATTTTTAACACACATCACTTTGTGTTAGTATGCAGTAAGTACAAGCTCAATTAATCTGTAGGAAAACAAAACCCCCCAAAAACCCAAAACAAAACCCAAATGTATCCAACATGCTTTTCTCCTTTATTTTCCTATCATGCTTTCAGTGCCCATCTCCTCGCTTCTGTCTTCCAGTTTGGCTCTGGTACACAACACCACAAGCAGCCACATCTCTGCAGCAGGCTCAAGAGAGACCCTGCTTCGAGCTGTACACACACACACTTCAGGAATACTGGAGCCTGGGTTCATTTCTACAGAAAGAGCACAGATGCAACATCTATCCACAGACTTGAAGTACACAGAGTAACACTTGTGCTTTAGCTTTTTTTTAACTAGACCAGCTGGCTGAAATAACACTGTCTTTCCACAAGTGACACACAAAACACTTGTGAGTACAGGGATCATACAAGGTGCCAATTTTGTCAAGATTTCTGTACCTGTGATTAATAGGGAGACAGTTCAGAAAGAAAATGGCAATAAGCTACCAAGTACACTACAGCATGCTTTTCAACTCAGGTTGTTTATAGAGATTTAGAAATAAGGAAAGAGAAATGCTTTAACCCTTACCATGTTTCAAAAATAGATTGCACATGTGCTCTGTGCTCTTTACAAGTAAAATCAGGTTTTATTAAAGGTAGAAGTAGCTCCCTCATCTGTTTTGCTACAGCAGCATGAAGCAGGATCCTGAATTTTGGCATAATGCTCTACTAAAACAAATAAAGTGTCTGTGTATTGGGGAAAAGTAACAGAAGTAAAAGAAAAACATTCTGCCTGGAAAAACATCTTCACATTTCTCTTGAGGACTTCTCTGTGTCAGTCCAGTTATACTAGAATTTCTCAAACTTTAATACAGCAATCCTCTTGTATATCAATATATGCACATATTATCTAATAAAAACTGTATTACACAAAATTACAATCTTCTATCCTTATCTTTTCTGGCATCAAAGTTTGTTGATACAGTTATATTTGCATTCAGTTTTAACTTCAATACAACCTGAAATTGTTACTGAAAGCACTAGAAAGTCAAGGAAAAGGGGGCAGGGGGGAAACATGCTAAGGGAACAAGTAGTAATATAATATATTACTCTCAGGTTTTGTTATGTAGAAGAAAAAAGGAACACACACCAAAAAAAAAAAAATCTCTGAAAATGAGAATCACAAAGCATGTTCAATTTCCAGAAGCAGCAATGTCTCGATTCTCTTTGAATTTTGTTTCTATACAGCTGTGGTTTATACTCAGAATTAAAAAAAAAAAAATCTAGGCCTTAATTTTCAAATACAGACTTCAAAACAGAACTTGTGTGATGCAGCTAGGAACACTGAAATAAAGAACAAAAAAACTGCAAACAGGACACTACACTGATAATTACAACTCAGCTAGCCACAACAACTTGCTTTGAGCCTCCTGCACGCTATTCATATAGCAAAACTAATTTTTAATGCCATTTACAGATCATAGTAATCTGTGAGAACGCATAGTAACAAATTAAGCATTGTAGTATCACATAGGGACACAAGCTGAGATGAAGCAACTGCATAGAGCTTCCTGTCATTTGTAATTTTTTTGTTCCATACCTTACGAAAAAAACTGAGAATCAAGATAATGTTGTGTATTTTTTAAAAGCTCAATGTCAAATATAATAAAAAGTCTTGATACTTTAAAGGTAAAAGGTCTTTAACCAGATACCAGCTTGGATTAAAGCACAGATTTTCTTCTTTCCCATATAAAAATATGGAACTAGAAATAGTATTTGCAATTGTCCTTTCTCAAGAAAAAAACTGCTCTGAATTACATCACACAACAACATAACCTTCTCACTACCTCCATAAACAAAAACTTAAGATGCAAAGAGATTGCATTATACATTAAGACTGTGTAAAGGTTAAATTTTATGTAATTGACGCAGGCTTAATTCAGTCACAAACAAGCTTAAGAATCAATATTTTTTATTTACTTCTTGGTAGTAAAAAAGTTGTATATGAACTATTTTGTTAAAAATACATCTGATATGCAAATTTAAGAAAGGCAGACTAACATGGCAATATCCATACCCCTACAAAACAGCAGAATGTAGTGTTAAATGCAATGAAACAGGCAGTTTCTAAATCCTCTTATTGAAGTAACAATGCATGAATTAAATTCTTGCACATTATCAGGTCTTATACCTTACATAAGTATTTTATACAAGTAAAATGTTTTACATATCCAAAATGTTTTCATTTCTTTTATTCTACATATTTCCAATGGAATCAAAATAGAAACTACTTTTAAATTAAGTAAAAAAATAGGTATTTCTGTTTAAACTGTTTTCCATACTTTTGGCTAATTTACTTGCAGTACTAACCCATCATGTATCAAAAGACCGCAATATCAAAATACGCCCCCCAACCCCCCCCCCTTTTTTTTAAGCTTTCAGTAAAGTCTGTAACTGTGTATCTCCTTTCTGAAAATTATTTGAAACTGCTCAGTTTTGCCCAGCACTCCCTTTTTCAGGTAAGGTTTTATACTCATAGCTCTCAATCTCTTGGAAACTTAAAGCGAACGATCATAAGCAATACTGAAAAATTCTTCTAGAAACATTAGCTCTTCATACAAATAATCAAGTGAAGCTTGAAGAAGAAAAAAATTCAAGAATATTAAGTGCATGCCTGTAAGGTCAGCTTGATGTTTATGTTCTACTTAAATATTGAAGAGATTAAAGAGGTTTAAGTTAATGGGAACAGGGATGCTAAACACTGAAGTTCCAGTCCTGGCCAAACAGTTATTTTTGGTTCTCAAGGAAAGCCAATTATCTCTAAAAATATCAATTTTAAAAGGAACAACAAACCATTTATTCTTTTCAGAGCTTTGGGGGTGGGGGGATTTTTATTTTTTTTTAAATATAGCATCAGCAAAAAGTTTGTATTGATAGGTGCAGTCAGTATCTCGTGGATACAAGTAGAAGGAAGACCAGCAGCAGCACATATTTTCAGCAAGAGTGAAAGAAACTTGGGATGTTTCCTTACAAGATGTGGGAGTATCTAATACATAAGCAAGAAGATTAATTTTTATCTTTGTACATGTTGATTGTTAACACTGCATAAACCGATGAAGAAACCTGATTCTCAGATCTGAAGGAGAAACAGTTTATAGCACTTGAACTAAAAGGATTGAAGTATTCATTTAAAACAAATCAATTCCCAAACAAACACTGATTTTCATTGACTTCATAAGGCAGATTAAGTTATTTTACAGTTTTCAGAATACAGTGCAATCTCTACTACAATGCATTACATTAGAGCTTATATTCTTAGGCACTCAGAACAAATGTTATTTTTCAGTTTCTATTACACAGCAAAGTTTGCTGAAGTATTGCAAAGATTTCCCTCTCCAAAACAAGTAACAGGACAAAACAGAGATCGTAAGTAGACACAAAGAATTAACATCACAAAACCATCACTGGTATTTTCAGCAGTAAGCCATAGTTAACATATGAAGGGAGTGACAGTGGCTTAAGATTTTGGTGTCAATGAAAACAGCTACCCTCAGTCCAATAAAGCCACTCTGAAGTACTTTAGTATATACTCCATAATTTTTTAATGCCAAATATCCCATATCCTTATCTAATGGTTGAAATATGTTGCCTTAGCTTAATAAGGAACACCTGTGGGTAAAACAAAAGAGAAAGGCAAAAAAAAATTAGGCATTCTTCAAATATGAGTGACTAGTTACAAGAAAATGGGAGGACAAGTGGCCTTGAGGAAAGTAACCTTCCCAAGAGATCACCCAACTGCATAGAAAAAGATGCTCTTCAGCCTATGGTAAGTAGTAAAGGGGAGGCAGAGCAGGGAAAGACAATTTAACATCTGCATATAGCTGAACCACTCTGTACTGTGCAATACCCTTCACAGAGTCTGAGGGCTTATGTACTAAAGGCACGCATGCAGATTTTGGCTGCATTAATTATTCCCTTGTATGTTTTGCTTGGCTACTAGCAGTAGGATTAAAAGAATATTTTCATATTCCAAAGGCTGGCTTTTATCTTCGGCAAACACTTGTCAATTCTGGAGGGGAAGAACAGAGGAGAAAAATCCAGATGGACCAGAGGGATGAATACAGTTTATCCACAGGGTAATCATATTACTCGTAATATTAAGCTCATTAAAAAAAGCTTGTCTAAGTACAAAAAAATTAAGATTACTTGATAAGGCTTTTACCTTTCCTGTCCAAAAACTTATATGTATTTTTTCTTTTCAAGATGAAGCCCAACACTTGGTATGAGGTCCACAGGTCAACAGTATTTGTGTCTAAATCTTACTGATTTTTCTGGTGAAGAACCATTAAGTGTTTAACCTTGCATAGATGCCATCACAGAACTTGTAAAATGCTACAGTGCCATAAATATATTTCCTTAAATAGTATGCATCTCTTGGGAGTTTTCAGTTTTCTGCAAAGTGCTAGCAGACAAGCTTCTTCTAAAAGTTCCACCTGCAAGAAGAGGAAAACAATTCTAAAAATGAGCCTAAATAGCAAAGTTAGTTTCAGGATGAACACACCAATTAAAAAATTAGCACATGCTCCAAAATGGAAAAAAATTGCCACAATCGCATGAAGTGGTTGCCGTGCATTGCAAGTTTAGCATGTGAAATCCTAAAGGAGAGGAACTCAAAATTCAGCTGGTGCTCATGGAAGGATGGACAAACACATGGACAAACTGACAAATCACATCACAGTGCAAAACATACATTTGAAAAGGATACTAGGAATGGAAAAAGTTACATAGCTTCAGTGCACCAGTACCTTAAGTTTTCTTTACCCAGTAGCTTACAATGGATGTGCAAGAGCTCAGCTCAAAGCTTTGACTTCAGCTATCAGCTGTTTAGCTACTACATTTTTTTTATGTGCCAATAAACATATTTTAAATGAACTTAACTGATGAAATGGAGTCTGCTGAGAACATGGACATTTGAGACATGGAGAAGACGTCCTACAACTTCAAATTATGCAGACAGCAAGACACTAGGATAAGCTAAAACACTGCAGAGGTCACTTCAAGAAAATACTAAGAACAGATCAGCTTAGGGGAAAAAATACTCCTGAACTCAGGAGTACCAGTGAACACAAGCAACCAGCAATATTACATCATTATGATACTGCCTACCTCAGGAATTCCATCTCATACAGGAACTCTCAGTAACTGGTTAATGTCAGGCCACAGGGCACAAATCTACTGCCTCCAAATGCCAGAACAAACCTTTTCTGGCAGCAGTTAAACACACACTGGTATCTGCCTTCTTCTGCATCTGAAGATCTGAGCCAAATTCTCCAAAATTATATGCTTTTTATCATAAATTTATTGGCTAGAGGCACACAAGTCTTAAATGCTGCTTATCTGATCAGTTTCAGTAGATGAAGCTATAACAATTTATTAAGAAGTCTCAAATAAGTAACTGAAGTAAAGGTCTAACTACTACCTGTTTATATGTGAACAGCTTTTTATGGCAGTGGACAAAAACTGATCTAGAACCATGCTAGGGAACAGTATCATAGTCTTTCAAGCAAGAGCTGTTTATTTTTTATAGCACGTATCAAATGGGCCTGGCTAGTTTCCCAGATGACTTACAAAATAGTTCTGTTGGACTGTAGAGACCTTTACAAGAGATTCCACGGAGCCATTTCTCTGCTATTAGACCAGTTGTTTTCAGAAAGGGCAATACTTTAATCCTAGGGGAGGTCCTACAATAAAAAGCTGCCATAGATAGATGGACACTTAATTTTTTTTAATAGCTATACAATCATATCTCTCTAGAAAGAGCTTATTTTTAGATTAAAGTAGTATTGGTTTAAATTTACAGAACAACTTTTAGGTAGTTACAGGGAACAGCTTTCTTATTTAGGAAAGGAAAGAACAAATTAGAAAACTGGACTACAAAACATTTTTAGAGTAGTTCAAAAGATCACTTTTTTCCTTTTTTTAATATCAAAGTGCACTGGAATTAACTTTATTTTTATATATGCCCTTTTCTTTCTATTTCTAATGTTTAAAGAGAAGATAAGTCTCTTTTGGAAGATAATTAGGTAAGAATTTGGTAGATAATTTAGCCTTCACCGACTTATCATTAACTCAGTGATCAAATACAATTTTTGCAGACTTCTGTAGAAACTTTTGAAATTTAAAGACAAGTTTTCACACAGAACTGATACATTTTCAACTTCATTTCTCTTTACTGATTACCTTCACTTATTTCACAACATACCATTTCCACTACGAGTTCCCAATCTTTGATACCTGCACTTTACTCTGAGCTTCTCCTCTCTTGCATCTCCTGTTTCACAGGTGCAGCAGATGCTTCGCTCCCTTCCTGTTTCACAGGCGTGGCAGGCGTATCACCATTGACACTCTCCATGCCAGTAACAGACATCAAGCTTTTCCGTTCTTTGGAATTTGACTTGTGCTCCACTTTTGTGACTCTAAACCTGAGGTAAGCAAAAGGAAGATTCAGTTGTATTTCCCCAGAGATTAGTTAGATTGTTCTCAGTACCCAGTGTATGAACAGGAACATGTTTTCAGGTCCCAAGAACTTGACATAGAGCAGACACCCACACGGACCCAGCCTCCCTTCAGAGCAATCTTCTTATTACCTACATGTACTTTTAATACTCACTACTGCTGAATCACACTTTCTCGGGGAACTGTGTTTTAAAGCAGAATCCACAAATTGCATACTGTTTCTTAGAACAGTAATTTTCTAAGACAACTACAACATAAGCCGAATTAAAAATAATTAAACAGAATGGCTTCCATTTCTTGAGTAAGTGTGAGCTAGATCAGATTCAGAAACAGAGGAATTTATTAGTGTGCAATCCTTGTTTCTTTTTAGCCAGTATCAATACAGCAATAGCTTTGGATTTATACCCACAGGAAATCCCTATGTATTAACACAGTTCAAAAAAAACTCCCAAACAAAAACACACCCCAAAAAAATCACATTTACTTCTTCCAGAAATAACTTCAGTCCAACAGTTACAAGGTTACAATAAACAATCACTGATGCTATAAACAGAGTAGAATCAATGGACATCTGATCCAGCATGGGCCACTGTAGTGTCCCTAAGAAAAGTATACAATAAATGACCAAAGTCTTACCTTCCCACAGAAAGGACTGTGACTTCTCCAAGACGACTTCTTCTGTGCTCTTTAGATTTGTGAGCTGGCTTTATAAGGTGCCATCGTTTGTGGCTACAACGAGTACAGACATCCTTTTCTACTACTCCTCCAACGGTATGGAAGTGATGGCCTTTGCAGCTGTGTTTAAATGGAACAGCACCAGGTGACAAAGGAGACCCTGGACTCGTTGGACTCCCAGGAGAGGTAGGAGATAAAGGGCTGTAGGAAAAAGTATAAAGGAAATTCAATGTTTACTATAAAATACTGTTTCTTAAAAAGGAAAAAAAGGATAACCTTCAGTTATGTCCAGTGAATAGCTAGTTTTTTCAGGGACCGTTCAAGAGGATGTCTGGTTTATCGTTCCCTCTAATATCATATTTTTGCAGTTAAAATAATTTCCATAAGTTAATTCAAGTGCAGTCATGTGGTTAAGGTAGCTAACACAAAGAGCAAGGAAATTTAAGAAAAAAAAACACAGTCTAAAATAGAAGAGAACAGGTTACACAAACGTATACTGAACAAGACATCTAATTAGCTGATGAAATTCACACTTGGAAAACTAGGGAAAGTATTTCAGAATTGCTACAGTATCTCTAAAAACTCACAGAAGAGCATAGTCCCGCAATATTGCAGACAGGCAAAACTAAAATGTCTACCATGAAGAGAAAAGGAATCAACAGATCATTCAGCATAAACTTCAGAAAAACGCTTTTTTAAAGTACCTAGAAAGAAAGCAAAAGCAGTACAACCATCAAAAGGCATCTATTAAGAATATCTAATCAAATCAATCTAATTTGCTTCTAAAACAGAAAAGCAGATAGCATAGATAGAAAACCGATGATGTACTTTTTTTGGACTTCAGCATAAATTTTGACAGTGTCTTGCAACACATTCTCCTAAAGCAAGCTAGAGCTCAGTGCATTAAAAGCAAAATTACTGTAGTGTAAGGTAGCACGCCTTGCTTTAAAAAAAAACAGACATACCAGAAAGTTACATATCAGTAGCTTACTATGAAACTGGAAAGACATACTAAATGTTGTTATTCTTGTCCTGATGATATTCAGTGTTTTAAATAGTTCCTTGGGTAATGGAATAGAAGAATAGCTAAAGTACCCATAAACTTTGGGTCAATCATAGTAACTGTAGAGGGCAAGATGAGAAATTAGGATAATCAGAGGAAAGCATGTGTGTGAAAGACACGTAAGTCTTATTAAAAATACTGGATGTATTGCAGTATGGACAACAAATTTCAGTGCTTTACAAACCCAAATTAAAAAGCAGCTAGCCAGATGATCATTCTTCAGAAAACGAAGGTGAAGATCACAAGCTGAACATGAATCATTATGATGCTGTTGCTTAAAAAGGACAAATTTCACAGTGGAAATAACAGGAGTATAACCTGTGAACCTGAAGTTACATTACTTAGCATTAATCATGCCTCAGCTGATCGTTCCATCCAGTTTTAGAAATGTTATTTCAAGAAAAATACTAACAAACTGAAGAGACTCCAAAGGATAACAGAAAGAACAAATTAAAGGAATAAAACATGCCAGAAAAGACTGGAGTTACCTAGATGCTTATTTTCAAAACAAAAATATTGACAGGAGACATTTAATGGTCTTCAAATAAAGAATGCTATTAAGGGAAATCTGGTCAACATCTGAAGCAAAGACAGGAACTAATGGCTTTACATGGCAGAAGTGCAAGATTTTACTTAGCCATTACTATTACTATTCCTATCACTAGGAAGTGTTTCACAGTACACCAAACTTACAAAGAAATTTGCACTTGAGTTACTAAAGCTTTAGGAGTAACTGTCAGAAAGGATGTAAGACCAAACAATCATTTTTCCGTTACTTTTTGTATTTTAATTCACCACTAAAACAACAGTCTAAAACTCCCAAAATAACATCACATGCCTAAGCAAAGAGATTTGAGTTAAAATTTAAAAAAAATATTTCTGCTGCACCATAGAAGTTTAAAAATAATTCCTATACTTGAGAACTCCTTTTGCAAGTTCAATTTTTTTCTTCAAAAACCAAGCCTCTCACTGTTAAAACAGGTGATAAACGGTTGCATATTCAACTCTGTTTTGTTAAAACTATACTCCCACTTCTTTTTAGTGACACAGTACTACCTGAACCTTCATCTTCTCTGCCTTGAATATAAACACAGGATTACATATAAAGAGTATTTAGAGTAGTACACATAGTTTAAAGGTACATATGAACAGATACAAGTACTTTCACACAAATAATGCATCTGCAACCCAAGTGCTGAGCTACTTTCCCTACATAATTCTCTAAATAGTTGTAGAGTGAAAAAACCAAGAGGTCAGTCAGCTGATGTGTATTACCACAATTAGAAAGAAAAAAGTAAACCAAAAGGAGACATAGAAAGGTAAGTCTGTTTTAAGTTAGCATCCATTCAAATGATGCAAGTGCTGCTTCTGTTCTTTCAAGTCAGAGTAGCTTTGGACTAAGCCAACTTGTAAGTAACTTCACCCTAAAGTAAACAAGTATTTGCAGCCTCCGTAAATCTTTAGCCCCAAAAACAATAAATCTGCATCACATGCCCAGAACACATAACCAGAAATTCCAGTTACTAACTCAGGGCATACATTAAAATTTAGTGATGCAGAGACACCACAAGGAAAACAAAGTATTATCATCTTAGCTGGTAACTCAAGGAAGTAATGTGGTCTTAAAAGTGCTCAGGAGATAAAATCCTTTGAAAGCGTACATTTTCAGTTGCCTCTGGAAACATACATTAAAAAGATGAGTGATTACCTTTCAGGTTCAAAGACACTGCTATCTGCTACCATGGCCTTTAACACATCAGCATTTGCTGCAATGAGAATAAACAGAACTCTTCAAAAGTGTACAGCTCTAACTTCAGAAAAAACAGCAAAATCAAAGGTCTGCAAAGAAATTTCATCTGAAAGAAAGATGATTGTATTATGTATATGTCCAAAAAGACATGAGGAAAAATTATACAAAGAAAAAGTTAGTATAATTCTACGGGATTTAATTAAGATGAGCTACTAAAATTATAGTTCATGTTGCACCCAAAGTTCTGCCCCAATACATGCCATATAACAAGATCTCTGAAAATTTTAAAATATCAATTTCACCACAGTGTCATCACCTCACATGTATAAAGCAACTTCAGATTAAAAACAACAGTTTAAGTGAGCACTACAAAATGCAAATTAATTATCATCCAAGAACTACTGATTGCTCACATATTTTAAAGAACACATGGGGTACCTAATCCCACCCTTGAGGAAACATACACAAACTCAAAGCCCTAAGAGTTATTAAGAGACAGAAACAAACAAACAAAAAACCCCACCTACAACACCAAAACAAAAAAAAAAACCACAAGCCCACCCCTAAAATACAAATTTTCCAGAGGACTAGTCTTGATTCAGAAGTAACTCAAAGCCAGTTCAATGCTTAGAAGAACTCTGATTTATACAAATGTAACATTAAAAGGGTAAAGGTTCTTGTACTGTAAAAACATGCAGTCTCCTAAAGGTTTCTTCTACTGGGCAAATACATTCTGAACTAACCAAGCATTCCATGGGATGCGTAACTGTGATTCTATTTTTTCAATTTTTTCAGTTTTTTCTTCTTTATCCTTTACTCTGCGCACACAGCACATGAAGATACCATGTCCAAAATTCAACATCAGTGCTAGTCTACCCCATTGTCTCAGTTATGCACAAGCCTTTCATCAGGCAACAGCTGCAGGAATTATTTCAAAACAAAAAGTTTAATCTGGTCAAAACATAAAAGTTTCCCATGCTTTAAACATTGCCATTAAGAAAGCAACCTTGAGCTTTTACTTCACAAACAAAACAAAAAAGATGAATCAAAAAAATCAACCAACCAAATCATTAAAACATCTAGAAATGCATGCACCAAACTTACCATACAAAATAATTTTCAGGTAAGCAAAAACACTGCCTATTTTGTTTGAAGTTATTGCCTTCTGAAAGCAATCTCAAAGAGTTAAGCATGTCAAAAATGGTTATTAAATGAAAACAGATGAACATAGCATACTTCAGAATATTTGAAAAAACATACTTGTTATAGAACACCAACACAAAGGCTCATAACTTCAGTATTACAATACTATACCTTCATTTTTCATAATGTAGTTAACAATTTGTCCCACAGTGTCGCTATTCTCATGTATAGTTTCATTCATTTCTGTGCAAGGAAATAAATATTTTGTCAATATCTTGGCCTTCCCAATCAAGAATTGACTTACTTTAAAACAAATTAAAACCAAAGAAAACCAAGTTCAAAACAAAGCCAAACACACACCAGAAGTTACATAAAAATAAGACTAGATCTGTTGTCACTTTGGAGAGAAAGCTTAGGTTAAGACTTTTTAGTCCTTATTCAGGAAAAAATACAAACACAAGTTTATGAAATCTACATATCAGCTCTAATATATTCATCTAAGACTTGAATAAACCAGTATTTTCACAAGTATACATGAAAATTCCTTCTCTAGCTAGTAAGAAGACAAACAACAGAGCATTATTTCTAATTCTAACAAAAGAAAGAAAGAAAAAAAACACATCAAAAAAATCATTAAACTGTCTCAAGTCACTGTTTTAAAATAGCTATTACCAGCTTCTAGTATAAGAGGGGTTCAATTTAAGCTTTTCGCCACATGTACAAGGACATATCATTTGATTTTTTTTTTAATTTTAAAAAATAATTCTCATGTGACTACAGGAGCAAGGGATTTAAGAAAGAAACCTCATGACTACACTTAATAGTCTTGGAATTTATTACACCCATTAACAATACCGGAAGCTTCCCCAGAATAACCTCAGAAGGCAGAGAAAGATCAGGGAGAGAAATAGAAAAATGAAAAGCAGGCCTCTGCCCTTCCCTAATAATTGTTATGACTAAGCTTTATTAAAACAAAGTAACAAGATTGAAGCAAATTTATGGTTAAGACCCTAAATTTGTCTCCAAGTAGTAAATTAGGGGCTTCCCCATCTCTGTACCCACACTTCATCCTAATAACTGCGACTTTGAAACGCAACTTAGACACAGCTACTTCCCCAAACTAAGATCTAGAAGTTGTCCCCCTTTCATTACCACTCACCTTGCTGTTATTACTCAGGCAAACTAACAGATCAGATAAACCCACCCACTGTGTGCACGTCCCAGGCAGTAACTGCTTAAGAACATACTGACACATCATCACTGCACCACATGGCTATACCCTTACCACACAGCCACTGTAATTTCCACTTATTATGAACCTACTGACAGTAATTAACTGGGAGAAAGGAAGAGGCCCAAAGTATTTACAAGAGACTTTCCACTTGTATTTACTTAGCCAAATGCTATACTGGATTACTATAGCCTTTCCTAAGAGGTAACACTCTCTTCTTGGTTTGGGGGTGGGTTTTTTCAAGTAGATAGGAATAAGGAACCATAAAAACAAAAGCACAAACAAACAAACAAACATTAGAACAAAACCAAAGGTAACTAAGAAAAAATTATAAGCAGCACACATTACATAAAACAGAATGCAGACGTTCAGTCCAAGGGTTCAGTTTTATAGTGAGAATGACAGCACACCAGGAACAAATTAAGCTTTAAACAGCAGCTTTTTGTCACTCCACAGACAGAACTCTGTATAACAACACTTTGTTGCTAACAGCAGGTGGAATGCTGAAAAGCAATCTGGTGACTTGGGCTGCAGTCTATAGGTGCAAACAAATACAGTGGATACTTTGATCCCTCTGTAAGCTCTTAACTGATGTTAGAATGCAAAACCCAACAGACATATAGTGGAAATAAAAATATTTTTCTTAATATTGTTTTGATGTCAGATATAGACAGAAATGACAGAAGTCGCACAATAAATTATTCCATAGTAGTTGCAATGTATAGAAATAGGAAGCTATTTATTAGCCTTGTTGATTACCTATTTTTTCATCAAGTTTTTCTTCTTCTACTTGTTCAGCCTCTGTTGTGCAACGATATCCTTTTTTCTTGAGGACATGACAGATGAGGATCCCCAAGAGACCCATGATGAAGAAAACAGGAACCAATGCAAAGGCAATATACTCTAGGTGTTCAGCCTTGCCATCATTGCCATGAATTTTAGTTGTCAAAGTAGTTGTCTGTAAGCCATAGCTTGACAAAGCCTTGACAAACTCTCGATTATCTACGAAACGAATAAACACAGTTATTACTATACACTGTAAATTACTTTAAAGCATTCAGAAAGTTACAAGCACGACCAAATCCCTATAGCATCAATGTGATGTACCTTCTGTGGTAACTTGAATGGGAAACACATACTCTATTGGCTGAGAACTCACACCCGTAACAGTAGATATTCCCTCTTCATAAAACAAGTACAAAACATCTAACATACAAAAAACCCACATGATATTTCTTCAATATAACAGTGAAGAGCAAACAATATTCTAGCCTGATAGGCTTGTAATCTCAACAAGAGGGTTTGCTTATTTCACAGAAGACTACCACCACCATTGCTCCTTGTTTCCATCAGTGAGGAAAATGCCATACCATTTAGGACCATGCCAGTCCTAAATTCATGCGAAATTGCTAAAAAAACATGGATCCTTCTGTAATCTGAGAGTACAGGATTTGGTATTGACCCTTGCAAAGAAAAAGTTATCAGGTGTGAGAGAAATAGCCTTGATTTTTTTCTTTACAGTGGGATTTCACTGCGTGAAAGAAAGAACATTTACCCTCTACTCATTAGCATAAGGTGGGCTCATTCAACGCTCGTTTAAGATTTGGAAATAATTTTGTATTTAAACTTGAAACAGGATGGGAAAGAGGCTTTTCTTTTTGTTTGGAAAGAATTTAAGTTACAGCACAGGCACACACTAACTCTATACCCACAATTAAGCATTTTTGTTTCAAATAAGTTCTGAATTTAACAGATGTATATTCCATGTTATAGATTGGGCTTTTGAACTACCAAAAGTACAGAATATTTGCATCCGAAGTGACCTCTGAAGTTCCTTAGTCCAAACACTGCTAAAGGCAGCTCTGATTAGATCAGGTTGCTCAGGTAAGCTCCATTTGAAGGATGGATATTCCACAACATTTCTGGGCAACCTGTTCCAGTATTTGCCCACACTTATGGCCAATATACACAGATAAATTAAAATCTCAGTACCTTCTCATACATCAAATATAATAGTACACAAGTGCAACTGTTCAGCTTAATCCAAAAATACACGTTTGCATACTCAAAATTCCTTCTGAACCTTTAGGTTTATACACACTCCCCACCCTTTATAATAAAAGAATTAAATATTACTCTTCCAACATGCAAGAATATTCCTGCATTTCTACCCTCTATTGTTGTCCTCCACTTCAGCTGAAAACAATTTTTTGGAGCAGGAAAGAATGACAACAAAGACAACCAATAAAAAAAAAAAATCTAACACTATTTCAAGATATTTGCCATCTACTTGTTATAATGGACAAAGGCAATTCACAATCGTTCCATTAATCAAACTGGTTGAAGGAGTGAAGACACATCAGGAAACCATTTATGTGACACTTTCACAACAGTAACGTCTAGAACAATCAAATCTCTCCCTTTAAAAAAAAATAATAATGGAACCCTCCATAAAACTGTCAAAAGACCCTTATTCCACAAACTGCTCTACTGCATTGGCTGTGGAACTAAATTGTATTTGAAAAAATACCAGTAATGTGAGAGATAGCTAAGAAGATTTTTAAAACTATAGTTAGGTATTTACCTTAGTTTTCTTTAAATCAAAACACTAAACCTTTATTTTTATAGTACTTCTGAATTTTTCAGGACAGTCTTGAATTGTCAGTTCAGTAGTAAGTAATACACAAGACTTGCTCAAAGTGAAAAAAACACTGGAACTTCTTTGAAACAACAATTGATAAAAACCCCAACTAGCAAAAAGAAAAAAAAAAAAGTGGTGTTAAGCACTTCTCTTAAACTAATTTTCTAGACAATAGTAGAAATGCAGAAAAATGGGAAGAAATGCAAACAAACAACTGACTAGATCCTGAGGCTAAATGTTAAAACAAAATCTCAGGATGTTTGCTTAGGACAAAGCCAGATGGTCTAGCTTGCTCCCAAAACCAAAAGAGAAAGCTATTCACTTTTAAGAGAGGCCAGCAATTCTACAGATAATTGTACGCAGAACTTACTAGATAAGTTTAGAAGCTTTAGCTACTAATGCCCAAGTAGGACAATTGAACAATGTATATATACAACATAACACTTTAAGGCTGCAATTTTTTTACAGTACAAGGAAAAGAAAGTCAGGAAAGGGTAATGTAACTGAGAAAGTTAATCTTACATACAATTTATTTTCTTTCTAATATTTTATAATTCATGTTTTAATATACCAAAATAAAAGTTATAAATTTTTTTCAGTATTTGCTAACTCATCAGCTAGCAAAGCTAAAAAGTCCCCCACTTAATCACATAAAGTAGCTTAATTTGCTTCCCAGGGAGGAGAAAAGCCACCACACCAGAGAAGTGTTACTTTGATGACTGAAACATCTCAGAATCTAAGAAATCCAACTTCAACAGTACACATCACAAACAAATAACATCTCTTAGTATTTTCTCCGTAACCATGGAGGTAATTCCCACTTCAAACCTAGAGAGCAAGTGGGCCTTATGACATGGCTGAAGGGCCATGCTTCAGACTCTCCAAGTTGTGGTTCATTACAATTTCTCCAGAGGCAAAGCAGCTTAAGCCATCCCTTCCCCTCCAGTCCTCTGCTACCCCCCTGGTTGTGCTCCTGAAAGCAGTTTTAAACTGGATTACAGAGATGACTAGGGTTTAAGAAAAAATGCCTAAAAAAAAGCCTTCAGCTTTTAAGCAGTCATTTTACTGAATCAGTACAACCTGTCTTTTGGCAAACTGCTCTATCCAGACAATCATGAGACAGAGTAAGCTGAAGTGGAGGAATAAGCAACCACGAGCAAGGACAGATGAATACATTCAGAACAAGTTTTCCTAAAGTAATTGTAGTAACATGGAGCCACAGTCTCAAGAGTATGGTCCAAAAATAAGGGCAGGACAATTAATTATGTGTAAAAAAAATTATAATGTCCTACATAATTATTTTTAAATCATCAACTTGGAACCCTATCAGCTTAACATAGCCGCTGAAAACATACATACAATTTAAAATACAAAGCTGATTCACAAAGCTGCATACAAACAACAGTATAAAACAATTATACAAAGGAACTGGGAAAATGGATCCCAAATACTATTAAATGTTCACAGCAAACAAGAACAAAAATTTATATAAACCTGAGCCAACCTCAAGTTCACAAGCAACTCTAGCAACAGAGCTACACTGCATTTTCTGAAGGACAGATCATTGCTGAGCAATCACTAAATACTATCCTCACCCACCAAAGAAAGCAAATCATCAGAAACTACTCAGGTTGATATTCCCAGCCTACCTAATATATATCACTTATAAATGCTTACATGGTAAGAACCATGGTTTGCGTTTCTTTGTTTTCTGTTTCTTTTTCTACATGCATAACCTGTTTTATGATTTAGCTTAGTACTTCTGCTGGTAGACTGCCATGTGACACACCAGTAAGAAAACCTCATCAGCTACAATCTGACAATTAGACACACTCCCAAAGGATAGATGCAACCTATATGAGTTAAAAAAAAAAAAAAAAAAAAAAAAAGGAAAATGCCAGAACTGTACCTATACTGGCATTTTTTTTCCTGACAGAAGGATGTTGAAAAACTCGTAATTTATCAACTGAATCTCTGTAGCACAGATTAGTCCACAAATTGGATTGAGATTTAAAGAGCTTTTGAACTAGGCAGGAAAATAGAAGTATTTTTTTCCATTTTAAAATGCATTAACAAACATAGATACTCCAATATACCAGCCTATATAGATAAGCCTATGTGATTTTTTCTTCACTTGACCTTAGATACCTAAAAATCTAATTCTTCCATTAAAATGCAACAAGATACACACAACTTTGCAAGGTATTTGACTTACTACTATTAAAACTTTAAGTCAATAATATCTCTATGTAAAAACTTAACACAAAGTCCACTAACTGCTTGATGCCATTCATTTGATGTTCAGACACACAAAAATTCACCAAAAGCAACTCAAAAATATTCCGGAAGAAACTAATTACCTGGATCAAATACTTGGTGTTGTGTAACCTTAGAAGCAGAGCAAAGTACTCTGCTTTCATTAAACACCCTACACATTAGGACGTCTGCCCTCAAAAGCCTCAGTAGTTACAACGTAATGCAAAAACGCAAAGCTTGCCTAGCTAACGAGCAGTAAATTTTATGTCCCAAGTCATAGCTACATCATTCATTGTATGTTCCCTATTCGTCTTCCACAGAGGCATATTATGCTTAACAGACTGTTGATAAGTCTACCATATTCTCATCATGTATGATGTTGCTTCACAATGGTTTTTAATGCCAAGTTCAGACCTTAGCAATCTTCCTTCACTGAAGTCAACTCGTATAGAAATTCATTTGCTTCAGTGTTTTGATGTCCTTGCATTTTTATATACCCGTTACTGTATACCAGTTTACATATCAAAATTACTTGAAAATGCGATCTAAATAAAAAGATTCAGGAGCAATATTCAGCATGTTCAAAGTGATGTTTAAGCTGTAGATCCCATATTGCATTCATGCTACTTCAGATCCCATGTACTAGTCTGCTTAAAAATGAGTATGTTGGATTGAGTTATGGCTCAAGAAGGTTTTACGGCACCTTTAGGGAACAGAATATAGAATGAAAGAAATTAGTACACCAATGAAAAAATATTTCATCCTTCATTAAATTGCAATTTTCACATAGCCTTGCCATTAACACAGCTATTACCATTCTAGTTAAACACTGTATTCTCTCCGTATTGGTAAAATAATGTTTGACCACAAAAATATTCCAAGACTACAATGTCTTAAAGGCTGTGATAAGAATGAAGCTGGAGCAGACCATGTAAGCAAAGGTACTGCTCTGTAACAAACTTTCTTTCCCCTTAAGGTTTTATAAACTCACAGAAAAATGGGAAAACCTTAGAGCAGTCACCCCACTTCATCCCACTGTCAAAAAAACAGGATTACCTGTACCTAGACAACTATCTGCCAAGCATGGCTAAAGATCTTGCAGAGGTAGTAGCTTGCCCTCCATGCGTATTTTCTTTCTCACTGCAAATGGAGCATCAGAACAATTCCTCCTTTAGTATCTGCTACTGCAATATCAGATTCTGCTTGCACTGAGTCACAGAATTACTTTCCTTGGTTTTAGCTGCATGTACTTGAAACAATTTCATACTTGCCATGATGACTAGAACCTCCCCAATATGAGCCCCGTTAACTCAAAGCTTTGCCTTTAGTATTGATCTAAATAGACAATTCTCAAACTTTTCATAAAGCATGAGAAATGTCTAGAAATATTTAATATTGCTGAAAGAACAACTCAGATTCTTGAAAAATAAATCCTTTTTGTAACAAAGATCAAACCTATTTAGTTGTTATATAAGCAATGTAAAACTCATCATTAAACTAATGCATTATATTTATTTTTCTAAATCTCCAATACTAAACTTAAGCATAACCTATATCTAGGTGATTACTTCAAGCACATTCAAGTAGTTTTTGTATTGTTTAGTTTACAAAAAGTAGCTCATAAACAATGATGTACTTTTCTCTCTGCTCTACTGATAAAGAATCCTATTTGGCTACTCTGGATTTTACCCATGATGCCCATGCCATTTATTTCTTATGGCATGCCTTTTAAAGAACTTTGTTTATATTTTACAAATTTGATTGTTATAGCAATCTACCTACTAAAAATAAGTACATACATAGTCACTATCTTCTTCTCCTCCATAAAGTTAAAGGAGTTACATGATCGTATTTCCTGCTTTCAGGCACAAAAATGAAACGTAGCTATCAATCTCACAACATACAGAAACAAACTGCTGTTGGCCTTAATTAATATTTAAAGAAATTAAATACGATCAATGTACAACCTATTTAAGTACAAGACAAATTAAATATTCAGAAATGGTATATGATCTGCTCAAACATCTCAGCTAATCATAGCTGGAAAACATGCCTAAGTAGCAACATCAGCTTATGCATCAGTTCACCCATATGTGGACAAAGAGCAATCTCTTAAGGTTCAAAATAATTTAGACAAAATATGGTTTGCTTGGGTGCTTTGTTGGTTCTTTGGGGGGATTGAGGGGGGTTCGTTTGGTTGTTTGCTGAGTTGGTTTCCCCCCCCCTTTTCTTTCTTTCATACTTGGATCACTTCTAGTTCGATCCAGCACATGGACCTACACACTGTTTAAAGTGCATAATCAAAGGACTGCTTAAGCTGGCAATGCCACAAGGAGGAATGGTCAGGCAGCTGTGACTTCAGTGCACCCTGCAAGTAAAAGGCACCCGATGATCATACCTAGTGCTTCACCCTCTCCTGGCTCTAGTGGAAGTATACTTTGAACCGCATCAAACTATAACGACACTTTCTACCTCCAGGCTGGACATCTCAGGCAGATGAATGTATTATTTTAAGTATCATCTAAATTAAAACTTTTCTGATTTTCAATTACACACTTTTACATTCATGCATAAAAATAAAAAAACTTTGTTTATTAGCTCAGTTTCCAAAATACATGCTAAATAGATCGCTCGCAAGAATTTAAGAAAACTGACTTTATTTTTAAAAACTTACTAAGGTAATGGATTTTAGTGAAATTAATTGCTGAAAATGGCCAGGTTATGTGCCTCGGCATTTCAGAAGGGACAGATATTTTCTCAAAAGAAAGAAGCTCTAAATCAGCTATTTACTTTCATTCAGTAGACTCAACTTATTTAGATACAAAATAAGGCATTCTACTAGAGCTGCAATAGAGGTCTCTTATCAAAATCTAACTTCATTTTTTAGATTCTTAATTCAAGTGCTTCACAGTGAATTTGTTTAGAACTCTGATGGTAATTATGTACTGATTTAATATAGGGGTTTAGTTATTTTAATGATAGTAAATTTAGAGCAGTTTGCTGCGACTTTAAATTAAATATACTTTTTAAGAGTCATCCAATTTAAATAGTATTTATCTATTCTAGACACCACAGTCAAACTGCCTTTGTCTAACTAAGCAGATGAACTAACAAGCAATTTCAGTAACAAATCACAATATATCACTGCGCAAAATAGACACACACAAAGATATTTAGGGAATGTTTGGGCTTCTCTGCCTTATTAGTAAGATGGTAGCTACAAAAGAGACCAAGCAAACTAGAAAAGGCAGCAAAGAACAGGTTAAAAACAGAAAAGTTTTTTTTCTAGAGGGAAAAAAAACTCTTAAGTGAAGAAAACCTATTGCCTACCATTTGCTTCATCTATTGTTCAAGGAAATTGTACTTTGGGGAATATGCATAAACTGAGTAACAAAGGAAAAACACCTATCATCAAAGAGGAATATTCGACAAGTTTGTGAATTCTGCTTCAAGTTTTAGCTTCCTTGTAGTAATCAGAACCTACAACCAGAAGTGAAATAAGCAGGAAATCTGATGAGAAAAAGGAAGCCACATGATGAAAGAACATACTGACAACAAGTAACAGTACTGCCAATTGCCTTAGAAGTTAAGCAAGGTTGTTTAAGGTTTGCTGTCAAGAACAGACCTCAAAACCTTCATCAGATTTGTCAAAAGCAGTATCTCAAAAAAGTGAGCAGGAGGATCAACCATGTTTCTTTAAAGCCTGTTCTAATTGCACCCGATTGCAAACACTAACAGCAAGATGCATGGAGCAAGTCTCAGGCATGACTTACCTGAATAACAGCAACCTTACTACCCAACATCATAATCAAAACCATAAAACTGCAAGTCTTTCATGGTACCTCAAGCTGGAGCCTGCTAGAAGTCCCTAAAATGGAGAGATCAAGTCTTTGGCTCACTGATGTCACCACAAAAATTGTGATTGTGTGCAAATTTTGCAGTAGGTCTGGAAAGAGCTTTCTACTCTGAGAGGTAAGTCTCTGCCCTGTTGAGTTCTTTCCTAATCCCTATCCATTTCTGAATTACCTGCCCCATCAACACTTTCAGTAAATTGCCTGCAAAAGTTTTAGGTGGGCTCCCCTGAAAGCCTAGGGGTGGGGTGGGAATTCAGAGAGGAGATAACCTCCTATGTAAAGACAGGTCCTATTAACAGCAAACAAACTATAGCTAAAAGCATTACTGTATAATGCATGAAACCCTCAACAATTTTAAACCATTGCAATTTCTACACTCCCAGATAAGAGCTTGTTAGGAACCAAAAAGGAAGACCAAACTTCATAAATCATCTTGTCAGTTGCCCAGTCAGTCCAAACAATCACACCATGAAGGCATCTGACATCATTAAGAATTCAATGAGAAAAACAATGAAGAATATCTACAGCAGTTTTGTCCTGTTGAGAAAGGGAAAAATTGCAATACGAAGGGCAGTAACAGAGACTTAGTCCATTCCTTGTGTGTGACATATACAGAGAAAATTTTTCCTCAAATTTCAGTTTTCAAATAAAATATGCACTGCATGCAGCTACCATAATGCACACTTCACCAATTTGGCTGTTTTTAAAAAAATAATAAATAAATCCTTCCTGGACACACCAGATATTTACAAGTATTCCATATCAAAGGTAAACTTACAAGTGTAAGCAGCATCTAGCAAGCCACATTCAATCAATGCTACCAAACACATCATATCAATGCATTTATACAAACTAACATCCACAGTAGTTTACATAAGTCAAAAATCAATTTTAACCAAAACCAGTATATCTCCTGTGTGAAGATACAGCAGATAAACTGACAGAAAGTATTTGACAAACTCAGAGGAAGGAGAAATTCTTTCATAGCTTTCACATTTCCTGCTAGACTTGCCAACTTTTAGCTTTCATAAGCACAATCCTACTCATCTAGATATACTAAATTACTGCTATTGTTATTAAATCCCATCAATGCACATGGCATACTAACAGTCCTCTAGCATAACTGCCTTAAAGATCAAACAAGCAATCCCAAGTATAACCATTTGTAAAAGTCAGTATAAGCCTATGTATACACATCCTTTGGTTTACTAAAACATGTTTACATTCTCTTCAAGATGCCAGTAGTAGGTAAATTGTGTAATAATCTCAACATGTAGAAACATGTAGTAATATGCGAAAGTAACAACCATCAAAGAACAAATTAATTTTTTATCTGTTAAGATATTTTACACTAAAGCAACTGGGAAAAGAGGAAAGAGAGAGAAAAAAAAAAGATGGTCATGGTCAACAAGAAAAATCCACATTTCTTCTCCTCTTCCTCTACATACAAAACCTGAAAAAAAGTAAGAATTAGGGCCTTGGAGAGCACTAGCTACAAGTCAACACAAGTTTGAAATTCAAGATGCTTAAACTTTTTCAGTGAAATCAATTATCTGGGGGAAAAAAAAGGTCTGATGATGCTAGTACCTTTAGCACTATTTTACTGGCCCCAGTTGTACCTAGCAGTATTTCTTTCTTTCCACTCTCCTGAAGGCAAGGATGGACTGGATGACAAGCCTTCCCTTCCATTCCTCCTGCTTTCAGAAAACAAAAAGAGTAGGTGGCAGGTATCTCAATCCTTTCTGACAAAACTGGCCTGCACCACGTAATAATTACAGACTTACAAACGTAAGTATAGAAAGACTAGAAACATTTACTGCTTAATTTTATACTAATAAGTATGCCTATGTTAACCATTTCCACTAAGTTTAAAGTTTACTCTCAAACAAGTTGGTACACTCATCAGTGTCATACCAGCCCAAAATAATAAAGCTGATCAAGTTGAAAAATCACACCCTGTAAAAATGAGCATCAGCTTAAACACAGATGTTTGAGAAGCATAGGCAACACACACAAAAACACTTCAGACTAGACAGGCAACAAAATCAGTTTCACTTTGAGATTATTTGTACCATAACATTTGGGGTTAGACGTAAACAAAGAAGATGTCATGTAAAATTAACTTCCTCTGGCGCTTGTACGTGCGCGAGTGTTGTTCAGAGATCTCAAGGGTTACAGTCAACTGAATTTCCAAAACCGAAATGCTAAACCAAGTTTAATCTCTCAACAGACGGTGCAGTCGAAGCAATTCTTTGACGCGTTCCTATCTTGCGAGCCATCCCATTCCAGCTTAAAGTGAAACAACTACGGAGGAGTTACCAGACTCGAGTTCGCCGAGTTCATTAGGGGTTGTTTTTCTTTTTTTTTCCCGCAACTCGTGGCCCTACCTGACTAAATTAACAGTCCGGGGCGGGGACTGTCGCGACACGCAGAGCCGTTTTACCGCTGAAGGCGCTCGCAGCGGGAGCGCGGACCGCCCCGGTTCTCCCAGCCGGCCTGAGCGGGACCCCAGCCCCGCTCCCGCCGCCGGCCGCGCTCCCCTGACAGGCTGGAGAAACTCCAGCCGCTGCCAGCGTGGAGCCTCGACCTCCTCCCGCTCGCTCCACCGGGACGCCCAGAGACCAGGGCGGAGCGGGGACATGTCCCTGTCCCGCTGCTCTCCAACGGGCCGCGGCGCAGGCACTCCAACGCTTCGGCCCCGCGGCGGTGCGATGGGCACCCTCCCGGGGAGAAGCAGCGGGGTCAGCCAAGGCGCCCGAGCGGCGGGAGAGGCCGGCGAGGTCGGCAGCTCGCACTCCCCGCCGAGGTCACAGCCGGCGGTGGGAGCCCGCGGGAAGGCTCAGGGGCCGCCCGCGGGAAGCGGGGGGGGGGGGTGTCCTGGCTTGACGCTTCCCCTCGGACAGAGCTCCCACCCGCAGCGAAGGACCGAGGCCACAGCGACCCACCGAGAGCGGAGCGGTTGCCCAGCCAGGTAGCCGTCGGGCCCAGCGAGGGAGAAGTCGGCGAGATCCCGCCCGTCGCTGGCGGAGCCATCCCCAACGCCTGGCCAGCGCTGACTCCGCGTTGGGAGCCGCACTGCTTGCTGCTGCTGCCGCCGCCCGGCCTGGCCCGGCCCGGCCCGGCCCGGCCCCCCGGCGGCGGGAAGCGC
>JANZLQ010000056.1:22545621-22571067 GCA_026212715.1 Elanus axillaris | reverse complement strand
CCTTGACTTAGTCTAAACACCACCCAGCAGCAACCGAAAACATCAGAGTGTTATCAACATTCCTCTCATACTGAACTTCAAAACACAGCACTGTACCAGCTACTAGGAAGACAATTGACTCTATCCCAGCTGAAACCAGGACAATGTGATACTGCATTAGCTGTCCCTTAGCACATAGGGACATTGCTCACGCTCGCCCTATCACCTCTTCCCATCCACAAGGCTTCGAATTCATGCTTTATTCCTTAATTCTTCACAGCTAAACCTCAGCTTAGATTTATACTCTGGTGAACTGATGCCCGAGCTTAGACCTTGGCCCACTTTGTATTTCAGCATCTGCAACTGAACTTTTCTATTGACATGGTATGAAACTAAGTAATATTCTTGTATCAAGGCAGAGGCAGTTATAGCTTCTCTGCAGTTCCAAATACATAACTCTAAATTATTCTAATCTGTTTATTTACCTGCTTTTGTTCATTTTAAATATCTAAGCAAAAAACACCATTCATTTAAGAAACAATATTGCCATAATTATAAAGGCAGATACATTCTTGAATTATTTTTTTATCTAGTACCAATGATGTGTGCAGAAATATCCTTATAAGCCACTGACTAGAGCTATCCGCAGCTAGATTCAGTACACCAGACTGCTACCTTCTTGTTTGGGACAATCATCCCATCTGACATCTGCCCCGCCCTACCCAGCCCCTGCTATCTTCTTTTCAGGTAAAGAAAATATGCAGAAAATTATGTTCTGAAAAATAGTACGTCAGTACCATTTGTGCACTTAAAAAAGATAAAGCACTCTGGAAATAACCAGTTTTAACCCTTTTCCTCTGTGCTTGATTGTCAACTCTATTAATGGTATAAACTGTAGCCACTATTTTTTATGAAATTATTTTTTTCAGAGATACATGTATGAAAAGATCAGGGTGATTTAATATCTGAAATAAACATATTGACAAGCAAAAAGTTAAAAAAGCTGTCTTCTATCCTTTGGGGCACAAGAGGAAAAGGCCTTTCCAGAGAATAAGCTTTTTCTGAGTTTAGTGACAGAGCTCCATTGATTGTTTAGATACTTGTTTACATTTCCATTTTTAGCATCTATTAGTACCATGATTTTACAATCCCTTCCACAATTCAAAGTCGAGTGCTGATAGAAGCAAATTCTGAAACACTTTAGCTGAGTTTGACTGCTATTTGCTCATCAGCAGCATCCAAATATAAAATGCAGTACAGCAGCCCTGAGAATAAATGATGTAAGCCATCAGAAACAGTTACGACAGATAATAAAAATAAAATGTTAAAGCCCAATTAAAAAAACCCTAAACCTACAGAATAGAGTACGTAAGCAGAGTAAGTAGGGATTGCTGATATTTTTTTTTTCAGGTTTAACTTGTGTATCCAATCAAATGCTCAGCCTGAAGGAGTTCAGGAATTTAATAAATATAATGTTTAGAATTGGAAATGCCTCTTCTCAGCCAAGTAGATAATCAAGAACATGAAATCTCAGATTTCTTATTTGAAGAATTGGTGGGATACTTACATATTTATTAACAAAGAAAACAAACAAGGAATGAGCAGAACTGTCCTTTTCAACGGAAGAGGAAGTTAAGCAGTAGGAGACAGGGTTCTTTGCAAGTATAAAAACAAGTCTTTCTTCCTCTTGGGTTTCCTGCAGAAGGTGCTGCTGCTCACCTGAGTTGCCTCTGGTCTGGCTCTTAAATTTTGATTTGCTCTTTTTTTGAGGGTGTGGTTCTGTGTCAACTGCACTCAGTGTTGTAAAGATGACAGACTCAGGGAGAGAGGGTATCGTCCTTTTCTCTTTGGTTAAGTATAGTGCTGTCATTCCCAACTCACAGGTAACTGCAAAATCCAGCAGGATTTCTGAACCAAATCTGACTCCATGAAACAAGCTCTCCAAAGGCAGGCTTTATCTCAGAGTCTCTGACTTCAGAAAGATTGTAGTTTTTTAAAAAAAAAAAACAAAAAAACAAACAATTGGAGAACTAATCTGGATTTACAACACAGCCCACAAACAGTGAATCAGCACAATTTCTGAGGCAGTAACTTCCTGCCCTTCTTCACCCACTGGAACAAACACCCCTGGGCACAAGGGAACTCTTAAATCAGCTTTGCCAGTAGAAGTTCTGTGAAACCACCTCGCAGCTTTTATGGAGAATAATAAACCTCACTCAAAACACTATTAAGTTCCCTTAACAAACTCAAACCTACGTTGCAATAAAGTTTAATTGACCCAATCTATGTCAGTTGTTTCCTCAAGATTTCTAAAATCTATCTTCAGTTTGTTAGCATTACTGGAGAATGCAATGAGTTAGGAAACATGTAAGCAGGTTTTTGAATACAAACCAGTCAAGGAATTTTCTTCTTTAAGTAGTCTTTGGCTTTACCCACTACTAATTCTTGACAATTCATCTCAAAACCAAATTTATTTATCTTATTTTGTACTTTGTGCGTGCATTTTGAAGAGTTTAGGTTTTGCTTCTTTTCATATGTATTATTATGTATTTCTGCATTTCTCTTGGAAGTCCTCACAAATGTTACTGGAAATCTGGAAAATATATATGCCTTTTCTTGACCTTTATAACTAAGAGGCAAGTAGGTTTTGCTTGGTATTTCTCTGTTCTTCTATTTTGAATCACACATTAACTTACATGTTATTCAGAGGATGTCCTATTAATTACTTAATTTTTCCTTTGTTGTTTCATGTTGATGTTATTGGAAGACTTTTTCTGGATTTCATTTTTATTGGTAAGAATGCCTGAACAGGCCAGACAACTAGCCATCCTCATTTGTAAAAGTTACAGAAAGAAAAAATATTGGCAGCAGTAAGTAGAAGACAGAGAACCCACTGCTTTCACATCTTAAGCGATATGGTATTAAACTTCAGAACAAAGTGACACTGAAAATGTCACATCATCAAGCCCTTTTATATGACTTAACAAGACACTTTATACTGAACTTGGAAATCATTGAGCAGGATGCTAATTCCACAATTAATTTTATATATCTATAAAATTATGTATAAAAAACCCTCTGTTACATGTATGCACAAATACCTCACTGTAAAGCTGACCAACTCTAGTGCTAGTAAAGCTTGAACACATGAAATTCTCTTTGAAATTTAAATGGTAGATATTCCCACATCATTTAAATGCTCGGTTTTGTTACTGGAATCATAGTTCAGAACATGGACTACTTTGTTTTCTAAAGGTTCTTTCTAAAAGCATTCTTTGTATGTATTATCTATACATTCAGGGCAAGAATACTTCAAAAACATTTTACAGCTGCATCCAAATACCAGTGGTAGTTAAAACACTTGTATACATCAAAGCAGTACTGCTTTGGTAGCAGTAACTCACTTGGCAGTGGTTTACTTTACAGATCAGAATGAGCAAAATAATAATGTAGAAGTGTTAAAAAGAGATTAACTTCAGGAGCTGGGATAATGAGGAAGAAGCAAAATAATTTGATGAGCAAGATACTAGGTATTTATAAAACTCAAGTTTAATTCTCGGTTTTCTGACAGACTTTTTTTTATGTATTCATAACCTCAATTCCTCATTCATAAAACCGCTATTACAAATCTCTGTAGGACTGACACCACTTCTTAGTATGTGTGTCTACAATCTGAAGACTAGGAAATCTTGTGTATTTGTTTATGGCAAATTATATAGTAAAAAATAAAATAAAATACATGGACCCAGACAGTATAACCTACCTTGGTGTACTGGTTTTTGCTGTGTGGTGCTTAGCTGCCTACTGGAGCTAACCCATGACACTTGGAAACGATACCTGTAACTCAAAGCAGCTATATTCATCAAACCTTTAGTCAAGAAAAAGTTGTAGGGAACACACCCAGCAAACTATTTAAAAGATAAACTCTTAATCAACACTTTCCACTTTGCCCAGTATGTAGCCATTTCTGGTGATGAAAGTACATGTATTTCTGAAAGGCATTGCCTTTCATGGAAAAAATAAATCTCTAAAGCCTAACAGAGATGTAAAGAAAACACAGTTCTGTTCTAAAATTCTGAACTTTATACCTGAAAAATTGCCCATTTGTACAAGATTTCAGCCTGTCAGGATGAGAAAATATCAGTAAAGAAACTAAGTTATAAGGGTAGTGTTTTTCTAGAAGCAATCTCTCCCTGCTGCTCCCTCTCTTTCTCTCCCTGTCTCTTTCATAGTATGGTCCCTCGAATGCAATAATCAGGTTACAGGGCTTTCTTTACAAGCAGGAATTCAGTTTCAGTTTTATTTGTACTTATGTAAGGTCAGGGTTGTGGCTGCCACCTTTCAAGGAAATTGTTTAACCACTAGATTTTTGGTTTGGTCAGGACTGTCTCCCCTTTGTGATGGGTCACACTGATGAGGATAAAATCTGTTTGTTTGGACCAGAGAGAACAAAAAAAAAACCCCTGGACTTGATTCTGCAGCCGAGTAGTTATGCTACTTGCCTGAGGAGAACAGAGTAAGGTTATAGATGCTGTCCCAAGGACAGAGCCAATACTTTACAATCATCTGCATGTGGATTGAAAAATAAAACTACTGAAAGCAAGAATTGGAGCCTAGCAGGTCCCTCCAGCATGCCAGCCCTTAACATTACAGCAGTCGCGGTAGGGAATAAAGAGGGAAGTGGTACAATTAGCTTTAGTTCTCAGAACTGTTGTGGTTGCCATTACATTTCCTGAGACACCAAATCCTGTTGATACTCAGTATGAGTTCCCTGAGAATGCCTGGTAGGTAGAGATAGAGCTCTCCTCAGGGGACTGAAGGAGAGGGATGTTGATGTTCTGGATTCTGATCGGGTTTAGGCATGATTTGGTATTAGCTAGGTCCTAGGCATCAAAACTGATGTGCCTTCAATGCCTGGCAAACTTTAAAGGCTATGCTATGGCTCTTAGGAAGCTCAGTTGCCTCTTAAGCTAATCAACAGGTTTGGGCTTTGGTGGAATATAAGGAGTTGCATGTTCTTAGATCAGCTTCTTAGAACACAGGGAAAAGAGATGATCTTGAGCAAGTACCAAAGCAGCTTCTGAGCTTGTCAAGAGGACTACAGAACAAGAACAAAGTCCATCCTATGCTGGAAGGAGTTCTGAAAGAAGACTAGCAGTTTTGAATGTTGTGGAGAACCATATTATGAATATACAATGTATAGGGTGGCTTGCTTGGTATGTGGTAGAGGCAGAAACTGAACTAGCACAAAGCAGACCAAGTCCCTAAAAATGGCAGCCTTTTCCTGGGTTTTATGTTGGCACAGTTGTTAAGGAATTTATCACACAATAGTTAGTAAGTAAAAATCAGCATATAATAATACCATATTAAGGTTTTATATTGTGAAGCTTGTTTCAAGTAATTTAAAAGTGAAGCAAAGGTCTACAGTAATGAAACCAAAACCCACTGGTTCCCATTCCCCATTCATACATTATTATGAATTAATGTGGTGGAGTCTGAATTTGTCACAGCTGGGCAAGTACTCACTGGGGAATTCAACAATACTGGTGGGTGGAAGACTAAGAAAGCCCAGTAGTATTGTGCGAAGTCACTAAGCATGAAATAATTGTCTTCATTAACGGCCTTATTACAAATAGTGCATTCACAACTCTGCATGCCTAAAGCTATATATGTGCATACAAAAGGAAATTTAGAAGTAGAACTATTCTATTAATATTGTGATTCATCTCTAATAATTTTGGCAGCATCCATAAATGGATTTTGCATTTCAGCAACCAGGGAAGCAGGAAGGATGCATGGAGACACATGCATGGAAACCTGGAACCGCTTCTTGGCTCTGCAGTGACTTTGGCTGGCTGTGTAAAGGGGGGCAGAAAGTATTTGAGTGGAGTCCCTCCCCATCTTCTCCCTAGGGCAGACTTGCAGTGTGTGTTGCATTGCAGATGTTTCCCAATTCCCAGAGCTAGTAAGAAGATCAGTACAAATTAAAAAGCCTTGATATTCTAATTAGCCAAATTCTATTCATTTGTTTTATCCAGCCAGTTTGAAAATACTTGTTATCCTCATTGTCTCTATCACTGTTCCTATTAGGAAAACAGATTAACTGAAAGCTGGATTCCTTTCAAGTTAAATGATTTTTAATGTTCAAACCTTCAGATAAGATTTGAAGTAAGTCTCCCTAGCTTCTAAGATTTTATTATCAATAACAAACTGCCTGTCCTGTAATATGATAGTACTGAATTTATTTGAAAAGGAGAGTAACAAAATATTTTATAAAGTATAAATATTAATCAAGTGTCCACGTAATAGATAATTCAGGAGTGACTTTGTCCAAATGCAACAAAGAGATTTGCTCTTCAGTAGAAATGAACTGCTTGGCTCTCCTTGTTTTCTGGCTTTTTATAGACCCATCATTCTAAAGCACTCCTCTGTCTCCAGAGCTGTATCAGAGATAGCAGTTAAATCCCTATAAGAAGTGATTAGTAATCGCAAATATGCTACCATGGACTCTTCACAAAGTAGCTTTGTAATGCATTTTCTCCCTTCTGATTTCGTGAAAGTTTTTTTTTTTCTTTTTATAAAATGCATAAAGACCTAATGTGAAATCAATTGCATTTTGGTTTTGGTGGGTTTTTTTCCATACTGGTCTGACATAAGACTAAAAAAGGTAGCCAAATAGTGGTAATTTGTGCAGATTGTGCCACATGCTCCTTTATTGTGGAATAAACAAAGATTTAACCTGCGGAAAACTGTATTCATAACAAAAACCAGGCGATGAGAATACAGTGAGGAGATACAGCATAAATATATGTGTTTGGTATTCACATCTTGATATTTATGGTCCTGGCCTGTCAGCAACATTTATGCTTAGCTGTATGCGGCTAGCCACTTTTAAGGATTTCTCAATCCTCATTTCAGAAGTTGCTTTCTCAGTTCTTAGTCACTCATAAGTAATATTTTCCAGAAAATTTAGAGTCTAATTCTAGGAATTATGAACTTAATTTCCTGGAAGAAAAAAAAAAAGATGTAGACCTCCAAGAGACCCCTAGGAAAGGACTTAAGTTCTTCAATTATTAGCTTAGAGGCTCACTTCCTCATAAAAAGCCCTACTTTAATTTGAGAGTGCTGGCTGGGCAGGTGGAGTAGAACTTTCCTTCAAAATAATACTGAGACTGGAACTATTAAGGAAAAATGTAAGTCACACTACTGTGGTAACAGTTCCTCATACATTCTCCTAGGATAAAAATCTGGAAAGTGATCTGTTAACCTGATCTGGTTAGACTTCTCATGCTGGTTGACTGAACTGTTAGCTACCACATTTAATCTCCTTAAATATGAATATATCGTGAGGGTAAAAGCCCAGAGCCAAGAAAGTAATCAAAAAATTACAATTTAAAGTCTTAGTATGTAGAGGACAGCCTTTGTTTCCTTCAAGATTTCAGAAGCACACTCTGCTTTATGCAAATATGACTTACCAAGTTTGCATGCAAGGAGTTCAGTTTAAAGCTCAGTCAAGAACAGATCTGTTGAGATAAACTTCAACTCTTGTTAGACCTGTTTATTTCCACTGCTTTTTATACAAAGCTCTTCAGATAAGAAGCCACATACAGACTGAAAAGCTGTAAGGAGAAGGAACAGATCTGATTTGAATTCCAGTCCACTGTATTCACAACAGTATTTCTATTTAAATGTATAATTCCTGGTAGGTCACCAAGTATTTAGAGCCAGACAACACTTAAAAGCAGTTGTACACAAATAAAGTTAAAAAATATATAAGCTGGAATACAGTAAGATATGCAGTGGACATGGTAGTGCAGATGCTTTTTAAATGTAACATGCTAGGTATTATTTCATTCATTTCTGGCAGAAAATGTTTTGGATTACCTAAAATAATATGAGTATTGGGAATTTCTGCAGCTCCTTATCTTGCCTTCTCTAAGCCCAGCTGCGCAGTAATCTTCAGACCAAGGTAGTATCTTGCCGTAACTCTTTTTCTCTGGAAGACGCAGAATAGTTTATTGACAAGGATTGAAATGAGAAGGGCTAGTAAAATCGTAGCTGATTTCCGGTGCACAAAGTTTTCACTGTACTGACAAGACCTTGTTGGATCAACTACCTGGGAATGTGGATCTGAAGCACAGTTGATTCAGCAGTTGATTCAGTTTTGAAGACTGAGAGGGAACGAGGGGATGGATGGGGGTGGGAGAGGCAGGTGGCTGAGGGTCTAGGGAAAACTCAATGGAAGGAGCAGCTTCCTAGAGCTGGTCAGGAAATAATGTCCCCTGACTGTGAGGACTTGGGAGGTTCTGGCCATTTTTGCTTTTTCATATCAGGACAAAGCTGAGATCTGAAGCATGATTAAGTCAGAGTAGTTTTTGATTTAACAGCTCATGAACAATAAGTGTTTGGGATGGCTTTAGAAAGGTAATGGTAATAACAATATGTAATTCTGAGAAGTCCAGTCTTTTTCCCCCAAAAAATGTATTATCTATAGACTAATCTTCTATTTCATATTTACTTTAAATTAATGAGAATTTTCACTGGGGACTGAAAAAAGCATAATCAGCAAATAACTAGTGGTAAAGGGCAGCAGGAGTGCTGAGAGTCACTCTGGGGAAAAAGGAGAAGGCTCAGCAAGCAAAATGGACTCTGGTGCTATGTTCTTTGAAGAGGATCTTGTGGCATTAGGAAAGATCCTGGTATCAAAAACCTGGGCCTGCCCCGGCTAAATTAAGCCCATTGTAGAGCTCTCCTATCTTTAGTGTCATACTTTGAAAAACCATAGTGGTTAACTTCGACACAAGTTCCACTTAAACAATAATTTTGTTACCAGAAGGCAGCATGCTTTTTTAAAAAAGAAACAAGAAGGTTGTGTTCTCAAACAGTAGATAAAGGAGCCGCTCATCTTCTATGCTTTGTGTGGAGCACATGGTCTCGTTAATTGTCCTGGTTACTCTGCTGTATCACCTACCCTTGCCACAGAATTTGAGATAAGTATCTTTTACAGGATCTTAATAGGTATGTGATAATTAAATTAATGTGAAAAACATCTTGTAGTTTAATTGATTTTTTGTTTAAGACATGCCCATACATATAAAGTCTGAGCAAGTGAGTTTCTTTTGGCTAGGGTGATGTGGAGGGGAGGGCAGGGGTGAATAGTAAATTCATTAAAATATATGATTCCAGATATTCCCAAACTGTTTATTAAATGCAGTCAAACTTGTACGATGTCATCAAGTATGATGACAGAGAAAACATACTACAAAAGGTGGGATCAGGTTCACACATTTGGAGAGGGAGGAGACACTTTTTAATCAAAAAGCCCAGTGTGTTAGCCTACCTTCCGGATGTGGACAAGTTGTCTGATTTCCTTCTAGATCTGAAATTACTTAAATCCATAGGTCCTGCTTTGTTGATCAGAGCCTTAGTAAAAGGGTTGTGGAAGCTGAGGTTGGCTGCTCTTTTTCTCAGTTGTGGATGTTGTTCTGCTTCATACAGTTAGCCAGATCTTCAGAGCATCAGAAACTAGACAGCAGTATCTTGTGTCCTAATCACAAGGATATAAAGTGATTGTCTTTCTTTCATGCTACCTTAATGATTATATGAAGATTTTTTTATACTTAAAACCATGTCAAAGTCTCAAACTATCGCATAGGTTGGTGATTTAACACACTGCCAGAATATGTAGTTCCAGTGTTCTGAGAGAATATAGCAAATGTTGGACTACTGGGAAAAAAGAAAAGAAACTCCTCCATAGCTTATCTTGCTTTTTTCCTTACTAATAGTTTCAAAGAAATATTTAACTTTAAGTCAAACATTTCTGATTAAGTGGTTTTGCTTTTTATTTTCAGGAAAATACCAGCTTTGGTACAAAGCAAATCAGGTTCTTCCTGCCAGAGTATTGTCTAATGGAAATGGGGGTGGGAGTGAAAACGTAAAAGCAAAATTGCTTTATAACCAGCCTAGACTTGCAAAGCATTATCTCAGAATAGTGCAAATAAATAATATTAATACATTAAGATGAAGACAGACATATAAAGGATATTTTTTTGTATGAACCACTATGTACACCAAACACTACTCTGTAAAAATTTTATCCTTAATTGTCATTATTGCAGGAACACTATTTAACCCAGCCTTCCTCAGGAAAGTCATTGCCTAGAGTTATATCAGTGCCTAGATAGGTACAATATATTATGTCTCTCTACAATATCTGTATGATGTGATATATATATCTCTATCATATGTATAATGTGTAATATATTATAGAGAAATATTATCACCTAGAATTGTGTTAGGTAAAAATCCTAGATTCTTAAATCACTTCACAAGGAACGTATACTAGAGATTATTTTTTTTCTAAGGATTCATTTGACCTTTATTCAGCCTCCTAAAGTAAACACCCAAATTATTCCATAGCATCCCTCAAGAGTGTTAAGTCAACAAAAAGCCTTGTGTCTCCAAATACTTGCTTCTGATGATAGCACACTACAAACAGAAGCCATAATAATGATTGCTACCTGATATTTATAAAATATAATCTTGTCTCAGCTACTGAGGTCCTGTGGTAAAGGTAAGAAGGTCCTGCTGAAAATTTTCACATTCCTTCCGTTCAAAATATTTTGACTGAAAAAAAGTGAAGACATTTTTTTCCAGTGGTGTTTGTCCATACACCACAGCAACATCAGAGTGCAAGCCAAATCAAAACAGTGCTGCTGTATAAGGTCAGATCCTTCACTTAATTCTTCACTGCAAGGAACTCCGACAAGAGGATTTTTTTTCCCCTTTAAAATATGAAATACCTTTTTTTGAAAGAACAATCAGACTCCAATAGTGGGGTAAGTTCTGCTGAGAGAAAATACCACCAGGCAGAAACACTCTGTAAACTTAGCATTAGTACTTTCTGCTGCTTCCCTCTCAGCCCCTCCTCCTGCCTTTTTGCCTGACTGTTTTTTATGGGTTGCAGGAAGGCTTGGATGCAGGAGGACAACTAGCCCCCTTGGGCGCCTCAGAGTAACTGGATTATCAGTTAGAGTCTAAGAGATGCTAGTGAACTGGCGTTTGCCATAAATTCACATCTGTGGTTAAAAGCAACAGAACTTTTTACTCCGCCTTTCCTGTGATTTGGAGTTGAAAAGCAGCTGAAATCTAGCAGAAGAGTAAGCAATAGTTTCAGTTATATTTTACTGTTAGGAGGCAAATTATAGATTTTGCTGTTTCTTGTGGGGCCACTGACAGTATCAGAGCTGGAAAAAAATGAGGAATGTGATCAGAATAACAGGAAGGGGAGCATGGGCACACTGCCAGCGGTCATCAGTGCTACACAAACTTACGGTGTTTGAGGGACCCCATGAGAATGGATGAGAACAAAACTTGGGAGCAATCAAGTTGAATCAGGAGTTTTCTGAAGCAGGACATTGTGCTTCAGCAAAGGAGAGGAGATGCTGCCTGCATGTTTTCAGCTAAGCATTGCAGAGCAAGGAACTCTGCACCTTAAAATAGGAACAGAGATCTATTTCAGCAGCTGAAAAGGTTACCAGCTCCAATATAGCCACACCAAGAGCTTGTGGTTTAATCAGCTGAGGGAAAGTTGGCATGTGATCATTTTCAAGTAGGGGATGGTAGCGTTTCCAGGTTAACGTAGGGTGGTGAATATGGTGGTGAGAGGGATTACTTTTGCTCCTTTGTGCGTTCTTGGGTTTTCCCCCTCTTGTACAGATGAGTAAAGCTGATACTGCTGATTGTTTCTGGGTTCAAAGGGCTGTAATAATTCCAGTGGGTGATTAACAGAAAACCCATCTATAGTATATAATTCTGTGGAGAAATGCTCTACTGACACCTGGGATTTGGTCTCATTTAATTCTTATCTCTTTCTTCCAACCCTTTTTTTTTTTTCCTGACTTTTGTAGGTTTATATTAGTCTGGTCAAGTGGCTATACCTGTAAACATTCCAAATAATGATGGAAAGTGGTTTTTCGTTTGCTTGTTTGTGTTATGGTCAATGCATCTTCCTTTCTTTGGCAATTCACACTTCATGTGTTTAACAGTGATGTTGACATTGTATTTGGTGCCTCAGTGCTGGCTAACCTACCAGGAACCTCTAAGCCATCGCACCAACCCAGAAGGATCCTAAATAGCTCGTCTCACAGCAAATGTGAAACGGAAATCGTGGCTCATTGTTTCTCTTGGGAGTTTCTGTCAGCTAAAAATAAGTCACTTCATTAGAATTTAGCTGGTAAACTTTAGTTTCCTGGAAGTGCAGGCAACATAAGGCAAAATTTAATCTCAAGTCACTTCACAGTCAGCGAGGAAAGACAGTATTTTACATTTGAAAGCCTCTCTTTTATCCACTGCCACTCTGCAAACTTAGTTAATTTTCATTATAATTCTCAGAGCACTTCAAATACACATGCTTTGCTATCTTCAGTATCGGCATCAGGGTCACATCAGAAAAAGCTTCTAAGCCAAAAGAATCATAGGTGCCAGATTAAATTTGTTTGTCTAGAGGTCCAGTTCAAATTTTACTGTAATGAGTAGGCAGCAACATGAAGATATTTCAAGTATCTTCAGAAGTGTGATGGCTGTCAGCTAACATAAGATTGACCTCAGTATAAATTGTTGCCTTACCTAGAAGAGGGATCAACAAAGAAAAATCTCCACCCTTATGTGAGAAAAATGTGATCCAAAAATGTTACACTGATCCTTTTTATCAGTACACAAAATTATCAATGGGAGATGTGGGACAGCTAATGTTCTTCACATTATTCCATTATTTTTTATATAAGATGTTTGTTGCTTTTGAGAATGCAGAGAACCAAGTTTTTTCAGTGGCACAGAAAGTAAATCTGAGTAACTGCATTGGTTTTAAATTGTTTTAATTGTCAGTGGTTGCTAGCCTATTCTCTACAGCTATAAGATTAAAAGAAATGTTATTTTTTTCATGAAATGGGTAGTAATTTCAGGAACTCTCTGAATTCACTACATGATAGAGTAGTACTTCCATAACCAATTAGGTGAACATGTTTTCTGAAATGGGGGGGGGCGGGAACTTTACCGTTTTAAAAAACGTTTTGGTAACTTGTGCCATTTTTTTCCCTAAAGATTGGTTCCCACAGAAAAATGCTGCTTGTCCTGTTTATATTTCTTCAGTGATGTTACTGATATTAAGACTGGTTTTGGAAAGCTTTTATAATAGCTATGATGATACAAGTTTTATTAAATAAGAAATATGATAACCTGCAATATTATACTAAAATTTAAAATTGCTCAAGTCCTGGAAGTCAAAACTCTAATTACAACCTGGAGTACTGTAGATTAAATTTGTACATAGTGATGACTCTTTATCTATCTATTTTATTATAAAATGTTAGCTGTGCTGCAAACTTACTGTGCTGCTTTATGCTCCCTGTCCATCCTGTCCTACAGCACCTTATGAAAAAGGTCTACACCTTTGTACTCAACAGTAGGTTACATGATTATTTTTTACCTCTTCAGTACTGTGTTGTCCTGTCTATAACCTGATGGTATGTTATCTTTATTGTTGGTAACAAGGTACTGTCTCCATATTACCACTGTACCAAAATGTCTTTCTTGGGAAAGGGGAGAGGCAGGGTGCAGTTTGCATTTTAAAATAAAATAACATAAAAAATGGAAAGCAGTGAGGAAGTATTAATACTAGTAATTACCAGATTTTTTTTTGCTAAAACTGTGCCCTGAAGAATGCGCAGGTGTAAACCTGTGCTTCTGGCTGAGTAGAACAGAGAAAGGTCTCAGTGAGAAGCATCCTGAGACACCAGAAACAGAAATTTGTACATCAGATCTGCTAATATTTAGACTCCTGGATGAAAATGAGCAATATGAGGGAGAGCTTTACCTCAGACTCAGGATCTGCTTTGAAGTGTTATATTTCACACAGTAACTTTTTTTTAAATGTATTGACTTTAGGAGATAACAGGCAGCAAAATAAATCAGAGGATGCAGATCTCTAAGGAAGGAAGAAGTGGTTGGCAAGAAGAGTGATGGGTTAGTCATGCTGTAGTTAGAACAGCTGCTGCTATTCTAACATGTAATTATGGCACTTTTTTGAAGGGGTAATCTCTTTTTCTGTGTGAATAAACAAGGGTTTCCCTTAAGTACATTTCTATCTACAAGGCAATTGACAGCTGAGGCCCATAGGCATTTAGCCAGACCAAGTAGACTGTGGGACATGGCTACTCGAGCTGACTGTCTGCACAGCCTCAAACAATCTGCACCCTTGCACACATGGTTGGAAGTGATGCCTACATATTCAATAGCCCTTGCTGAAGTTCTGTTCTAATTGTCCTGTGAACCATGCAGATTTCTAGCATCCTTAGCAAGGAATTCCACAAATTTACACCTCACATGAAGAACCTTCATTGTCTACTTTTATTTAACGCATCCTAGCACTTGCACTGGAAAAGAGCATGGCAGAGGAGGACTGGGATTCTGTGCACAAGGTCTCAGGGTGGGAGGTGACAACACCAGGAGCTGGGATAGGAGGATGCTTCTCCCTCACTCACAAGGTCTCCTCCTCTCCGGCTTGCTCAGCAGTGAAGTCTATCTAATTATTTTTAATAAAAAGCTTCCTTCCTCATGACTTCTGGCACTTTCTCAGCCCATCAGAGCACTAGATCAGCTCATGGGATGGGTGGACGCTTTCAGCTCTGCACCTGGTGGCCATGTGTCCTGCTGGCTTCTCAGGCAGCTTGCAGAGGGGGTCCAACATGAGGCAGAGGTGGGAGATGGAGGTGGGGGGACCCACAAGCAACCCTGGGCTTGGGAACACCCCTTTACACAGACAGAGAACACTCATCTTCTGGAAGCACAGAAAGAAAAGTATTTTATTTCCTTGCAGTTTTTATTTCCCACTTTTGCCACCAGTATTTATCAAATTTCCTGTTAAGATACCAAAGCTGACTCTTTTTTGAATACTTAAATCAGAAAAAAACCATCATTCCTAAAGCTGCAATATTTAACAAGCAAGTTGAGAAAATACTTCAAAGACAAACACATCCCTTGTTTAAAAGATTGCAAACCTAGTTCTAAAAGATACTGAAATACCCAAAATTTTTACTGTTGGATTGCTGTGTATAAAACTTTTAGCACTGTTTAAATTTGCTACAATGTATGCTAACAGTAGTTGAAGTTCCTCACACAATATACAGAGGGGGAGAAAATAAGAGGGTACGTGTTCAAAAAGAAAACACCCCAAAATTTATGTGCCACACATTTTGGGATGTGCTAAGAAAACTGCAGCTACTACATGATTTGAAATTTGTAGCAGGGGGAACTGAGTGACTTGTGTCTGTGTGTGTATTTATCGGCTTTGTTTTTAGAGCATGACCTGAATGCTGTGTTTAATCATTTCAACTAAGAATTTAGTGTATTCAGTAAGTCTTCTTGCTGACAGTTTATCTGGTGTGTGACTGAGCTCACATACTGCTGCTTCATGAAACGAAAGATGTGAATGATTGCCTGTGTCTGCATGGTGTGCGTGCCCACACTGATGATAAGTCAACATGTGCTGGCTATATATGGGATTTATTCTTCCAGTTTACTTCATACGCACTAATCTTTTAATCTATAAAACAGATTATTGCTTTAAAGCAATTCTTTAAACAGAAAAGCATTGTCTCATCTTATTGACACTGAATTGCTTGAGAATTCTTTAATGATGTTTTTGTCAGGAAAACTTTTTCCAGCAAATATTTACATCTATAGAGGAAATTGTACAGTTTCCTCTACAATAACATTGTATTACAACACACCAGTGGTATGTACAATAAAATAACGGTAGAGTGCTGTAATAAAGAACAAGTTTCAGAATGTAGTGTTAAAACTCCATCATTCAGTATAGTCCTTTTATCAGCTGGCACCTACAGAAACTTTGTTCTCTCTCTTTGTCATTAGTGAACAATACCTATAGTTCATTCACCAAAGAGGGGTTGAATGGCAGTTGTACCCTGCCTACATGTCACAAGATTTGGGGTCTTCCACGTCGACAGAGTGAACATGCTGTAGAGCCATCACGCCATCCTGGCCTCTTTGCTGACTACTGAAGTGGCAATAAATGCTTTTTCAGGTAGAAATGTCTTGGGTCACCTGGGGCTTGTTTGTGGACAAATGGAAGCTTTAAATTTGTGCCTCTAAGTGTAAACTCTATATTACTTAACTTGTTTTTATGTTACTTAATACTGCGATTCTGTCTCTTCTTTACTAACAGCCTTCTCAATTTAATAAAACTTCTCCCTTTTTTCAGAGCAATACATCTCTTAAATAGAAAGTTAATGCTGCTTCAGACACAGACAGATATTCTAAGGACAAATCTGATTTTAAAACCACTAGGAATGGAAAAATAGTCCTTCAGAACTGATAATATTGCTCCCTTTGCAGAGCTTGTAGTGAAGGGTTTCTGCAGTGCCGGTGTTGTACCACATCATATTTTCTAAGAAGTTTCAAACAAACTTCAAGCTTCCCAAAAATTTCACTCAGGCTGCTTCTTTTCCTCTCACGCATGTCTATCTACAAGTATGTTTTCTGAGTATGGAGTGGTTTCCTTCCTCGAGGGTAAAGCTTTTGTAAACTTCTTTTTTTTTTTTGGCTAGTCTTTTTTTTAAGGCTTGATTAGCATATAATCCAAAGCACTATACTATGAACTATCAATTCCTAATATAGATCTAATTATATGGTGGTCATACATTCCTAGACAAGGCAGAAATGTCTCTTACTGGTATCAGATAATTGTGCTGGAGGGGACAAATATCATGAATTGCTTATAGCATATTTGCAAAGAGTTACTGTTTACTATGTTGTGAAGCTGTTGTTATATAAGAAAGAAACTACAGTTTAAATCAAACCTTTTCAGTGCATTCCCATTCTAGGGCATGGGGTAGAATTGCAAGACATTCTAACACTACCTCTTTTGATCATGTATCATTGCAGTCTTGCCATGAAAAGCAAGCATCCTATGACTAGCCTATTGCCTACAAAATATGAACAAACAGGAAGTATCTTTGAGTCCAAGTATTTGGCAAACAAACTGAGAATAAAAATGAACATAATTATGCTAATCAGAAAGCCAATCTCCAACCAATTTCTAAAGCAGTGAAGGCATCGAGCCAAATACCTAGTGAGATATTTGCATTTATCAAGCAAGCACATGACACCAGAAAACTCTATTAATACAGGAATGGTTACAGAAGCAAATTGTTCTCAGAGATGGTGACATTGATTCATTTCAACAAATTGGTCACAGAAGGTAGAAAACAAAACAAAACCCCTAGGCCCATAGTGAAGTTTCAGAGTCTTTACTAAACATCTTTCTTACTATGATAATTTACTTAAGTTTTCTATATATAAACAATAGGACTTCAGAAAGTAAAATTTAGTTGAGTATAACTTCAACTTAAAGTTTTATGCAAAATGAGATATGGGAAAGATGGTAATTTTCCAAATGCATGGAGCTCTTGTTTATGTTCTCAGTATTTGTTTTCATTCCTTGATAATGGAACATCACAGAATCAGGAATATGGTAGCAGCATAAGGAACAGGGCAGTTATTTTTTAGTCACTGACATTTGTTTTCTATTGAACAATTCTAAAGACAAGCAGAAGAACCTCCTGCCCCCAAATTACAGGAAGACTAGCACTGAATTATCAAACAATTGCTATCTGACAGAAACATGGGGATTTTTTACAAGGTAGGACACTGCAAATGCAGTTCTAGCTCAACCATTCTAGTAGTAATTACCTCTGTAATTATCTCTGCTATGACCGAGAGAGGGCAACCTTTTCCTATTAAATCATGACATGAATACTGAAATAATAAAAGCTTTTGAAGAACCTAGTTAAATTTTTTAACTATTCTGTTACTTTTTAACTAAAACTTTTTGAAGTTTAAAAATGCAGCTGTTTAAAAAGCGGGCTGTAGTTCAATCTCCAAGTTGTTTGAGGCCATTTTAAGACCTACTATACAAATTTCTCAGTATAGCCTTTCATTTAGTGCTTGTATGGTTTCAGTAGGATATGCTTTATCTCTTCTACCAAGGGTAAATAATCTGCATTAGTAAGAGTCTACCTCTTTTAAATCAGTTCCTTAATTGCAGATTTTTTAATTTATTTAGGAAAAGCAAGGTAGGGCATTTAGTGTTACCTTCTTCTTAGAGCAGCTTTCTAGCACAAATGTGAAGCTACCAGCTTTCTGTATTTTAGAATTTTAGATACTATTTCCTCCTTCAGTGGGATATCAGATAAATCTTTTGCATGTGAGCTCAGTTTTGCTGGCTGTAAAACAAGTATTTCAACTTTGGTGGTGTAAACTGTGGAGTGTAGCTGTATATTATAAAAGCATACTGTGCCATTTTTTTTAAAGCAACCACCTTTCCCCTTTGATATTGCCATCCTGCCTCTCAGTCATGCATTTACAAGCCTGAGCATTCAATGGGAACTGCTGCAGGTTCAGCACTTTTGGGAAACAGCTTACTTAGAAGTCTAAAGTTGGATTTAGAAGCTTAACATTTTGGGGAAACTTGTCTATAATCCTTGTAACTTACTATTGTTAAGGCAAATATTTATCCAGTATATTTATGCTGAGACGACTTTAGATTTTTGTACTTCCACTCGGGGTAACTAATACTGGCTAAGGAAACCTTTCCATAACTTCAGGCAAGAGAATTGTCAGAATCACTGTCAACCTCACTTCTGTAACAGACAGCACTGTGTTGTCCAAATCAAGTTGTAGGGTTAGGAAATCCACCTAGGCATCCAGAAATTTATCTAATGAGGGAAGAAAGTTAAATTACACTTGCAACATAACTGAAGAACATATATAAAAATGGTGTAACCAACCCACTCACTTCTTTCATAAGGGAATTGGGCCAAAAAACTGTGTGCATATTACTCTTTAATTCTGTGAAACTAAATCATTAAATACTTCATTTTTGTCACAGCATAATTTGAGTTATTTGCATAAGGCATGAGTTCAGGATCATGTATTTATTAGTCAGATTAATTTTAATTTTCACCTAAACTTGCATTTTTGGTCTTTAAAAGTGAAGCAACATCTAAGAGAAGGGCAGCAATCCAAAATATACTTTGAAAGAACGGGCATTAGCTCTAACTTTGTCCTATCTCTTGAACAAACGTAAGTTAATTCGTCCTTGAACCTGGGAACTGGGTGCTGTCTAGAACAAGACGGGAAAAGCACGTTTTAGTAGTTCAGCTGCCACAGGATCAGAGGTTTGCCGGCCTACCAGAGGTCAGGAGTTTATGCCAAACAGTGGAAACTAGAGAAGACTTTCAGTTGTGAACAAGAGGCTTACAATAAACAATGGAGGAAAAATTTCCAAGAGGAAATGTAAAATAACCTGGCACACCCTTGGGTTAGCTGGTAGACAACAGAAGTAGAGAACAAATACTAAAATTCAAGCCAGGAATGCAATATCCACTACATCCTTCCTTCTCTTCCCCTACTTCCCCCTCCCCTCTGATCGGGTTACAAGAACAGTGCTTTATTTAAGACAACATCCTTTTCTGAGGGTTATATGTGCTTTTTGAAATGTGCAATGTGCACCACAGTTTGCCGGTCAATCTGTGCTACAGAATCAAAGCTTTCTTCTCTCCTGCCTCCCACCGGTATTTCAAGCTAGTGATCAAAGTGGAAACTAATAAAATACCCTGAAATTTTCAGACTGCACAAAGTAGTGGAACTAAGATATGTATGCATTTTAAGCTCTGAGAACCTACAGCTAACTTGTTAGCAGTAATATCCTATAATCCTTACTCCTTTGCTGTATTCCTGTAGGTACCACAAATATCAATTGCTATGTCCCAATTGGCAGTAAATGGAGAATGGTTATGCACTAAAAGCACACGAAAAATGGGGGAACTGAGTAGAAGAGTTTAAATGCAATATCTGCATATATAACAGGAAAATATCACTGACAGTGATATTCACTTTCTGTTAGCATTCCACAATTTTTTCTGTACAGCTGTATCACAGTAATGCAGAAGTCAGCAATGAAAAATGTAGGTTCCTTGCCAGAACTTAGAACATCTCACCTATTACAGAACGGTTGAGGTTAGAGGAGACCTCTGGAGGTCATTTGGTCCAGCCCCCCTGCTCAAGCAGGGCCGCCAAGAGCCGGTTGCCCAGGACTGTGTCCAGACAGGTTTTGCGACGGAGACTCCAAAATCTCCGTGAGCAACCTGTAGCAGTGCTCAGTCACCCTCACAGCGAAAGAGTGTTTCCTAATGTTCGCCTGGAACCTCCTGTGTTCCAGTTTGTGCCTCTTTCCTCTGGTCCTGTCTCTGGGCACCACTGAAAAGAGCCTGGCTCTGTCCTCTTTGCATCCTCCCTTCAGATATTTGTACACATTGATAAAATCCCCCTGTACAAGCTATAGTTGTAGATAACTGTTTTTTTAAAAAACCTTACTAACAGTTAACTGGTAAACTCTCATGTTGTTTCAGCATGTGTGAAATAGTATGCTATACCAAAAGTTTCCCTAGGAAATATCTTTTTAGGATGCCTATGAAATTTCTAAGATAACATAGTTAAGGCCAAGTAGTCTATGACTTGAACAGCTTCAGATTCTTGTTAGCTCTTTGGCAGATCTCATCAGCTTACACCAGCTTCCTTAATAAATGCGCCTTTTATTCTGTCACACAGCAAACTCATCTATTATCTGAAGAACACAAGTAATATTTAATTACTTGTGCTGATAATTGGTGCTAAACTTCTATGATGCATTGAAAATGCAAGACGTTGCTGGCACTTCTAACTTGCTCTCGCTATCTGCATTTCAGGTGTTAACTGAAGCACTGAATCTGACAAATTGGTATGTGGGCACTGACAAAAAGGAAGAAAATAACATCTGCATCGAACCATTAACTGCTTGTCTCATCTCTTATGTTTGCAGTGCCCTTATTCCTATGGTGGGCTGGCTGCATGAGACAGCAAGTGCAAAGCCTTCCTCACACCTTGTTAAGCACTCACCAGAAGAAGACAAAACAACTATCTGCCAGTATCCCATACTTGTTTCCCTTTTCTTCCTTGTATTTTTCTCCCCATATTTTCTTCCTTGGATTTACTTCCAGTGATTACACTCTTCAGTATGAAAGCTGGGAAAAAGGTCTATGTTACAAAGTGCAACAAATAGCCTGCCTTTTGGCTTACAGCCAAATGACAACCAAAAAATATGTAACAGATATATTAGATAAACCTCTTCCATCAGCCAGAAAAGTAGCATCAAATATATAATTTCTCAAAATGCCATGTTTGTTGACAATTACAGAAATCACATACTGTTTTGATTTGGGAATGATCTTCTTTGTGAACAGACTGAGTTGAAATTTGAACTTCTTTAAATTTCTTTCAGGATTTTTCTTCTGTTGTAGCTATATTGCTCTTAGAGAGCAATCTGTAGTAGCAACATCTGCTGCACCAGCAGAAGACCTGTGGGCTTAGAAGTTCTCCAAATGGTTGCAAACCGATTCCTAGTCTGGTAACTGACAAATAAGGCTGTCTCTACAGTCTACTTTGCTAAAAGAGAAAACACTGTACCCAACACAGCAGTCACTCCATGAAATACAATTTGAACAGCATGACATGGTCCAAAGATATCCTGTATTGTGGCTGACTTGCAGCTATGAATGATTTTGGAGCTTTACGGTCATTTTGTTGTGGTTTTTTATTTTATTTTTTAATTTTTATTTCAGAAAGAGCAGGCGTGTTCATGGACTGCCATGCTTTGAGAAGAAATGATACATTATTTAACCACTACACACAGAGACTGGTTCTCTCAAAGTTGGACCAAGCCCTTAAAACCCCCCCCAACATAAAATTCAGAACTTGCCAGAAAACACTGATGAGCACCATTGTGATCATTTTACTAATTTTTCTTCCTATCTACAAGTTAAATAAAGAAATCTATTGCTGTGCTGTTACAGCTAAAGAAACAACACAGTTAACAAGGAAATGCCATTTAGTTCATATGTTGTGTGAAAAGCTTGTGTAGCTGCAACCATACTGTGCATGAGTTACAACATTCATTATCCATCTGAAGCTTTTCACTTCAGTAAGTGTGGGTGAAGAGGGATGTTTTAAGTATCCAATTCTGAAATTTTAGCATTAATTTGAATTTAGTAATGGTTCTACATGTTTTGAAGAAGATTCAAGTAAAATTAGCTACAGTATTTGAAGTTCCCCCCAAAAAGTATAAAGTCAGCAAATTTACTTGTTTTATTGGTTGGGGGTTTTTTTTGTTTGGTTTTGGTTTTGGTTTTTTTGGTAACTTCATTGGTTTTGGTAACAACTGGAGAAAAGAAAGGAAAATTACTCCATCCTTTATGACGCAGATTTATCTGGTTTTTGATCTGTGGTCAAACAAATATAACTTTTCTCCAACCCAGTATCTAGGGCTTCTTGTGAAATACTGTTGGTTTTCTAATTCTTTCTTGGAAATTCACTTTCTGGAAGGACCACTAGGAAGGATCTAATTGTTAGATTATCTGATATTTTGAAGTCATTTACACTGTATTGTTTGCACAAAAATGACATTAAGCACAGGAGCAACTGCGAGCAGCAGTTGGTTGTTCTTCCTTTTCCAGACTATTTTAGTCCCATTAGCTCATGAAGTTTTTAGGACTGTGGTACTTTGCAAGCTGCGTGGTTCTGGCCACTCTGTTCAGAGCAGTCCCAGAAGGTATTAGGTGAGGACTTTCAAACAGGTTTTCAGTGGCACGGCTGCGCCTACGCTGTGATGGATCCTGATGACTGCTTTCCTCCACCTTGAAGAAAATCTGTTTGATTTGTAGTCAACCTGAGGCACTCAGGAGAAAGAGGAGATGGTCCATGGACCTGTGTCTGTCTGCCACTTCTCCTTCAGTTGAGTCAGTGCTGCCAATTTTGTCAGTGCTTTGCAAAGTCAATGTCTTAGTGGCTATGTCATTCTTCACTTGTGCAAATGCTGTTTGTTTTTTTTCTGCGGTTATTTCTCTCCTGCCTTTGAGAAGCATGGCAGAAGTTCAGTGACATTTCCACAAGGACTGTGCCTTCCTCATTTGACTCATCCTTCAAACAAAGGACAAAAGGGATGCTCAGATTGTTCCTATTGAAACGCTGTTGGGAAGTACCTGGAGAGCTCTATCCCTTGCGGGAGTTCAGATTCGGAATTTGGCAAGTTACTCTGCTGGTTCCAGGGTGTCTGCTCCTCCTCCTGTACATCACCTTCACAGTGAACTCGCATCACTCAGCCTCAGTACGCCTGCAATACGTACGCTGCGTACATACCATACCCAGGGATTTCCCCCTACCTTGGCCTGTACTGCAGAGCTGAGCAGGGAAATCCCAATCACTCTTTATAGCTCTCTCTGTAATTATGTGGCATCTGTTCTAGCTCAGCTTCAGACAGAGGTTGACAAAATGGAGGGAAAAGCTCCTGAACAGCGAGCACCTTGTCCCCGAAGCTCCAGGGCAATCAGACCGCTGTTTCCCTTCGTACTTTGGGAAGCCAATGCCAGATTTCTTGTTATGCAAGAAAGAGAGTTCAGTGCTCTCTGGACTATACTTCTGCCCAAAAAGTTGGAGGAAATCAAACTGGCCAAAGGGGTTTGTCGTGGCATCTTCAGGGGATTCCAGATAAAACCCAAGCTAAGTTATAGGAACTGTTTAGACAGAGCAACAGCTTGACAGCTCAGGCTTCTCTCAAAGACATTATGATATAAGCTATAATTATTCAATGAATGCACTATTAACTGTTCTTTAATTCTGGTAGGAGGAACACAATCAATTTTCCTGAGTGAAATTCAGTTACCTCTTTTTTTTTTTTTAATTCAATTTTGCAGCTGAGGGCAGATCTGTGTCCAGCCAGAGACACAGAGGCCATGGGAGCTTCTGCTGAAGGATCATTACCAAAGCACTAGAGGAGAGAAAGCAGATTATTCCAAAAGCAGCTAAAACAACATATTTTTTGTCTGATTTTCTTACTCTTCACTTCCACTGATCTTTCATCTCAGAGTTTTTCCAGAAGGGTATCTTAACAGTTACTTTTACTAATCAGTAGTGCAGAAGGATATTCATTAACATCTTTGTAAGTGATGTGTAGCATTTCTCTTGTTCACAAGCATTCTGGTAACATGCTAACAAACTTTGAAAGGTTTCCAAGTACCTGAACAAGTCATTATTTCTATGAAAATTTACCCAGTTAGCACTCATTATTCATGCCATACATGCCATTACTATGTGGTTTAATGTATAAATGATAGTATGTAGAAATAATCCTTTTCAGCTGATAACAGTGAGCAGCTCCAACTTGAAAGGGTATAATACATAGAAAATTTATTCACAAATAAACAAAAAGCATTCTTCAACATGAATAACATATTCACAAATACTGAACAAGCTCTTTTTAGGAATGGGATTTTCAGCCCCCCATAGTGGGAATGGAGCTAGCCAACTTCTCACAGCACTGAATAGGATTCATCCGGGATTCATCTGAGTAATCTCTCTGACGGGGCTGTGATCTGAGGCCAGGCTGCTGCGTGCTCACTCAGAATTAGCAGAAATACAGCACTGTGACTTCCATAAAGAACTTCCTGTGGTTGACGGGTTGGCACAAAAAAGAGAACAGAAGTCCTATTAAGTTCTGAAGTTTGAGACCAAACACTAAAAAAACCCAGTTATATGTCAATTCACTGAAATATCCTGCTTGGCTTGTGCAGAATTCCAGCTTGTTCTGGAGTGTACGGGACAGAGCAACAGAGGAGGAAAGCTAGAAACTGAGTTTCTAGCTGTTTCCCTTTTTGTCTCCAGGTGAATGTAATTAATATGTGGTTGGTTTTTTGTTTTTTTTTTGTTTTCTTTAGTTTTATTTATTTATTTGTTTGTTTGTTTGTTTGTTTATTATGGGAAGGATTGGCAACAGACTGTTGTTAGGATGTCAAAAACCAACCAGGGCTAAAATCTTTTCTTGGGTCCTTTGTTTTGTCCTTTCCATACTATCACACGATGGGCCATAAATCCCAAATTAGGGTTCTTCCGAGATCATCCGTCATTTACACTGACTTAAAAAAGAAATCTAAGTAGCCTTAGTCCAATAGCCATGAAAAGCTGCACTTTTGGAAACAGCCCCAGCTCTGTCACGCTGCGGAGGCGGCGGCAGCTCGGTTAGCGGCTCCCCCCCAACCCCCGCGCCCGTCGTGGGGAGGGGCCGCGCCGGCACCCGCGTCACCCCGCCGGCTCCTGCGTCCTCCCGTTTGCCCCGGGGCGGGGGAGAGGTGGACGACACGACACGACACGACACGACACGACACGACACGACACGACACCCACCGGGACGGCCGGCACCCTCAGGGCGCCGGCAGGCGCTGCGCAAGCCCCCGACTGCAGCCCTGGCGCTGGCCCCGACCCTGACCCCGGCCTGGGCCCGGGCCCGGGCCCGTGCGGGCG
>JANZLQ010000056.1:22530205-22543495 GCA_026212715.1 Elanus axillaris | reverse complement strand
GGAGGGGTGGGGGACAGGGAGGAACAACCTAAACAACTAAATTAATGCAATAAAGTTTTCTCTAGCACATGATATGGACTGAAACTCTGAGACTTGGGTAGCCACCTGGATAAGTATGATCATTTAACCAGAACTGAAAAACTGGAGGATTCCTGTAGTTTCCCAGTAGATACTAAACCCAGGAAATTCCTCTAACAACAATAACAAACAAAAACCTCCTTGGTTGTGAGAGCTACAGGATGTTCCTAGTGTTCAGCTGCCCTTTTGTATTGGCATTACAGCTTCTAGTCTGTCCAATATCTATACAAATGTGTGCAGCATCTACCTAAAGAGATGCCCGTTTCAATGGTAGGAGACAACTCCTGTGCGCAGTGCTCATGCAGGGGTGGAAAAAAAGGTGACTAGGCAGCGTACAAAGCCTGATGCAAAAGTGTCATTCAGGCTTTACTTATGGGACAGAGGCCTGATACTGCAGCAGAAGGCTCAGGTCAACTTTTAAACAGCCTAAACTCAGAATAGTTATGCTGACCTGCATTATTCTATAATGACATGGAATTATATTTATTACAGAATGTAATTACTCTAATAATACAGAGTTATGTTGAGCCTCATACAAGGAAGTGTCAGTTACAACATTCTTGGTCTGGCAAATTGGTAGTTCTTAGACAGTAATTTTAGGGTACCTAATTGCTTATTGCACACAGGAAACCTGATTTTTTTTATTTCTTATTTAGCTTATTCTGCATTATATAGTTTGCTCATTAGCACCAAAGGCTCTTTTGCTTTCTGAGTATTTATTTAAACTATGGCGTTTGTCCTGCAGCAGCAGGTGCACAGGTCAATGATTAGGGCATCCAGACCCTAGTCTCAGTGTGGTGTGCAGAATGCTTACGCCTTTGTATGCAAGCTCACTCACATGCCTATTACTGTGCATGTTCTGCAGCATTTTCCAGAGCTGTTGAAAATAGATATTATTTTTTTTGCCTAGGATGCTGTAAGCATACCTAGATCATGCAGGAAATAGTAAAGTCTGTGACTTCTGTGAGGTCATTTGGTTGCCTAGAAATCAAAGCTTGTGTCCATTTGGAAATGATAATCTTTGTACTCCAGTGTAAAGTGTGTGTAATCGTGCAGTGAGTAACCTGTGGAGTATGCTGCCTTTCCACGTAACCCTGTTGCCTAGTGGCTGGAGTGTGCCATCTGTCCTGTTGGCTCATCAGTTTTCAAGAAATCAAATACTAAACATAACAAATCCCATGTTATTAAGATTGAGATGTTGGGGCATATACGACTTTACTAATTCCTAAGTTTGGAAACAAAGAGAATTGATAACAATAAAGAGTTGATACAAGCAATATACCAAGAAAAGCAGTGAGACTTAGAAACTCCTCACTGTTCACAAGCAGTCTGATGCGGCCTTTCCATCGCCTCTCTGCACAGTCATTTTATTTAATAATTCAGCTGTAGTTGCTAAGCTTTCATCCTGAGGGTTGTGCTTATTTTTACAAGCATTACCTGCAAATATATTGCAAATTGTCATCTTTATCTTCTGACCAGTCTGCTTAGTATTGCTGCTGCCTCTGGTGTTAGCCACTCTTGGGACAAGGTTATGATTTATTTTTTTTTAAACTCTTACTTATAGTGCTATGGAAGTAACAAGTGTTTCTTAATCATCAGCTTAACTTATTTATATGTTTAGAGTAGTTCTTGTGTTGTGATGACAAAGATTCTCTGAACTGTAAAGGTGGTTCTTTTGTTTCTTTTGTTTTTAAAACCAGAAAATATTAAAATAGACACCTTGGAAATCTTCTCACTTCCCAAAATGTGATACACTGCTGTCAAGGCAGCATGTTCACTTAAGGAGATTAAGTCTAAAATAAGTAATACATGAGATTGTACTGAGTTACAGTTAGGATGATGTAGCAGGAGTTCTGGTGTTCGTGGTGTATGATGTTTTGATGCTGAAATAACCCAGTACAGAGAGTGGGAAAGGAAGTCAGTTCTGTTACGAAGCTTAAGGGTATTAAAACCAACCAAACCAACAAACAAAACCTTTTCTAGAATATCTGAATTTTGCATTTACAGAATCCAAAAACTTCTGCAATAGTGAAGCAACTGATTGCTGACGGAAATGCTGGAGAACTGCAGAAATACTTTGGCTCACGGATGGAGTTCGGCACAGCAGGGCTCAGAGCTGCCATGGGAGCAGGGATTTCCCACATGAATGACTTGACTATTATCCAGACAACCCAGGTACTGTGTTCAGCACTTTATCTCACTTAACTGGTTGTATATATGAACAGGAGAGCCTCATTTATGACAAGCAAATGGGTACTCTATGGAAGTATAAGTTTTTTTACTATTCCTTGAGTTTTAAGAAGTAATTTAAATTATAATTATTAGCTGAGTGCTGATCTCTGAAAACAAGCAGAGAGAACTATTAAGCCATTAAAATAAGTTATTTTCCTTATTTGATTTGCAGTTGAATTTATACAGAACTACAGTTAAGCACAAGTGGATCAGTTAGTCCTGATGTAACAACTACAAAAAAACCCAAAGGTAGCTAACATTTGGTGAAGCTTTGTATATGTTGGACAAAAATTTACATAAATGTAGTGAAGCTATATATATGTATATAGGTCCTAAAGTAGATCTACTTGGGGAGGGCTTAAAAAACCCCAAAACCTTAAATTACTAGAGCCTGTAGTGGTGGTATATTGTGTCCTAAACAGGTGTCATTATTAAGGGTGACATTCAGTTAAAAACCTGAAATACTGGCTAGTTATTCTCTTCCTCATCTGAGACCTGACACAGCTAAATAATTTCTCAAAATCTGCAATTCAGACTAATCGTATTAACTGTTTCTTTCTGGAGTTGGTTCTGATTTTCTGAAAAGTACTTAAATGCTGTCCACCGTCACTATATTGATTTGAAGGTTTCTGATATTCCTTGGTGTTTATTGGTCCTAGACAAACTGAATCCCAATCCAGTTCAATGAGATGTTATGTGTGCTCACCTTTTTATGATGTCAACATCTTAGCAATCACCTTAATGCAATTATAAATTAAATATCAAGATTGGGTGAATGAGGTGGATTTGTTGTTGTCTTCAGGGATTTTGCAGATATCTTGAGAAGAATTTCAGTGATCTGAAAAAGAGAGGAGTTGTGATTGGGTTTGATGCTCGTGCCCATCTTTCCAGTGGAGGTAGCAGCAAAAGGTACTTTTAGGTTTTAAGTATCTTGTAGATGTCTTGCATGATCCACTATGGTTTTATATCTGCTTCAGCATTATTTTCTCTTTCTGTAGGGTGAATTAAGATGAGGGATTTATAGTAATTTTATATTCTGTTAATGCCAGAGCAATTTGTAGAGTTGTGCTTGGTCTGTTTGGAGTAGTGAGGCAACACATTTAAATTGGGTCTGTATCATAATTTGGGGTTTATTAATGTGGGGTTTTGTTTGTTAGTTTGTTTTTTTTTTAAACTGGAGGGGGGCTATGGGGGAAAGCTGTGAATTCTTGGAAACTAATTAGTGTGAAAAATGAATGTATTTCTTAGGTGTATTTTCTTCCTTTTTAGGTTTGCAAGACTTGCTGCTAATACCTTCATCAGTCAAGGAGTTCCCGTTTACCTATTCTCTGATATAACACCAACTCCTTTTGTGGTAGGTTTATCGATTAGATCTTTTTATCTACGCACAAATTTTGTCAGATATCTTGCATTACTTACATTAAGGAAAAATAGACAAACCACCTTGAACTTTTTAAGCTCTACCTGCAGTTAGTCTTATGCTCATTTAGCTATATTTAGTTTACAACATCCATAGCAAGAGAAGGAAGAAGCTTAGTGCAGTGGGATGTGTTTCTATTCATTCCTGCTTTCAGGCAGATTTCTTGTAGGAGACATCTTGCTGTTTCTAGATTGCTATGGAGTCTGAAGTCTGAAACACACACACACCCATTTAGTTTTGTGATTTTTTTGGTTCATTGGTTGGTTTGTTTTTTAAACTTTTTTTTCTTTCTGGGGTATTGAATCCAAAGTAGCATATTTAAACAGGTTGTTGGAGTGCAGTGATGTTATGCTGGGAGGGTTGTTGAATGAGTCTGCATTTTCACCATCGGATCACTAGGTGTCAGCCCTCTAGAGCAATAATGAAACCCCCTACCTTTGCACTAAAAGTAACAGTTTCTCCCTATACCAGTTGCTCTAGGGAGTGCTGCAAACAGAACATAGGGGGATGAAGACTTTGTATGTAGCATTCTTGTACTGATACAATTTTGGTAGATTTAGGGTCAAATTCTTCATAGTGCAGCTTAAAGCAGTGTTGCAAGAACTGCAGTTGATTGCATTCACTATAAAGTAAAGAGCCATGAGTAAACTCGAACTGGACCTGTGGTCACAAACAGTGCTTTATTTTTAATTCACTCCATCTGTTTTGGACTAACTTATAAGAGCTCTCTCCAAAACAATTCTCTTCTGAACTACAATGGAATAGTTGCTCCACAGGCTGCTCTCAAAAGATAGTATGGATGAGGCTGCAGCAGTTGTGCAGACTTCTGTCATTACCCCTACAGACTTTGCACCCTTAAAGACCTCAGTTATCTCAAGTCATTCTACAGTAGACAACACATGCATTCGGTTTCCTTCTATAAAGACACTACTCTAGAGACCCACAGAGCATCTGAAACAGTAAGAATATATAAATGGGAAAATGCACAAGAAAGCGCCAGGGCTAAAGTGCCATGTGGGGTCTAGTGGAGCAAGTACTACTTAACTTCTGCTTTAGAGAGTCAGTCTGTAGGAATCACATCCTGGCTTTTCATTCAGCAGTATGGAAGTATTGCATATGCATGAGAATAAATGATATTATATATTTTGCACATTCCACTTCAGATAACTTTCTCTTATTACAGCCATACACAGTAACTCACCTGAAGCTTTGTGCTGGAATTATGGTTACGGCTTCCCATAATCCAAAACAAGATAACGGTTACAAGGTATTCCTATGTGATCTAATTTCTGGCTTTTTTCAGACATTTTTTTTCCCCATGTAGAGACACTAACACTATTGCATACAGTTCTTACTGTGGTATAGACCAAATTAATCCGTAGTTTGATCTCTTCTAGATGTATGTATTTAATGCTAGTAGCATGTTATAACAAGTTTTTGTGCCTTTCTCCTTCTTTTTTTTTTTTATTGTGTGGTAAACGTGTTTCACTCTTGCACACTTTTTTCCTCTTAAGAATTCTTCTATAAATAATAATTGTACCTAATAATCTGGCAAAAAGTATATGAAATAGCATGGGCAAGTTATCTATCCCAAGACTGGCAGACAGGCTGATACTTGAATCTTCTCAGTAAATGAGCTGGGTCTTTTTTTTGTGTTTTGTTATGGATTTTTATATCTTCTGACTAAAAATAAACTGCTTTTTTTTTTAATAGAACAAAAATGGGATGTGAGAGGAAACACTTGAGAATATGAATGGGAATACTTAAGCCTAATTTACCATAATACTCTACCAAATGTAGTGCACCTTAGCTAACAAAAAAATAGCAAAGCCATCCTATGATATTAATGACCAAATACTGACTTACCCTTATTTATTATTTAGGTTTACTGGGAAAATGGTGCTCAGATCATTTCCCCTCATGACAAAGGAATTTCTCAGGCTATTGAGGAGAACCAAGAGCCATGGCCTGAGGCTTGGGATGACAAACTGATTGACAGCAGCCTGCTACTTCATGATCCATATGCCACAGTCAATAAGGATTATTTCAAAGACATACAGAAACAGTGTTTTCACAGGTAACTGGTGTTAATTCTGTGAAGAATGCAGGAATTTCCATCTAGTATGTCAGCAGGGCAGTTTAAATTGATGGAAGTCAGGGTGGCTGTGATCCTGCCTTGATCCAGTTCTGTCTGTGCCCCCTTGTCATCTTCTGTGGTAGCACTGGCAGCTGTGTGGTGACATAGTAAGCCAGTTCATAAAGCTGGTCTGGCAGAAGTCTAACCCAGTGAAGTGAGCGACTAGTTTCTGATTATGTCATCTCCCTGTATTCACATGACCACACATCAACAGCTGGGGGTGAGCTGACACTGACAGTCCAACAGCCTTAAAATGGGCTTCTAAGACAGAAGCTGAAGCTGGTTCTGGAAGGAGGTCTTGCTCTGCCATTCTAGCCTTGTGCGTGCTCCTGGTTGCCTCGGGTACCTTGCACAAGCCTATTCCTGTCACTTGCTCAGTAAAAGCTTTACTCAGCAAAATCAAGTGGATGTTTCTCTTTCTGATTAACAAGTAGAATTGGTTTGTGGACTAGATGACCTGTTAGATCTGCTTGTTTACATAAAAAAATTAACCACCAGTAACCATGTTCTTACTCTTGCTAAAAACTCAGTCAGAATTACTAGAAAGTTGGGTCTGTGTGAGAAATTACACTGCTTTTTCAGAATAGGAGTTAAATGTCTCCCTAGGAGTTTGCATGCCTTTAAGTATGTTCTATACTTTCGATAATGTACCTCATAAAAATGAGTGTGCTCAAATAAAGCATGCTGCTGTTGGTTCACTGTGTTCACTGTCTTTGGAGGTAGCTTAAATGCCAGAGTTGGGGATGAAGAGTCTTATTAGTCAGTTATATTTGCTTTCCACCCACCTCCTTTTGGGGGCACAGAGTATACTGTCTTTCTTATTCCAGTGATTTACACATACCAGGACATTAGATATCAAGAGTGACTCACTGCTGAAAAATGAGGCTAAGCCAATTTTCAAGCTCTTATCTTTAAAATCTGACTTCCTTGAATTTATAATTTGAACAGTGATATAGAATACTGAGTCATATCTCTTTCCAAATGTAGTCAATTTTGTGCAGAATATTCTTCCATATCCATGTTTACTGTTAATCTGTTTTATTTCAGGAATATAAACAAGGAAACAAACCTGAAATTTGTTCATACTTCTGTGCATGGCGTAGGACATAAATTTGTGCAGTTGGCCTTTAAGGCATTTGACCTTAGCCCTCCTTTTGCTGTTCCTGAGCAGAAGGATCCTGATCCAGAATTTCCCACAGTGAAGTATCCAAATCCTGAAGAAGGCAAGGGTGTTCTGGTAAATAGTTTTTGTTTGTTTTTTTTTTTTTTAAGTTGCAATGTCTTTCAAACAGTGTTTCCTTTCTGCCAGTAGTCGTGGCTATAAATATTGGTTGAAGGTCTATTTTGTTTCTGTTTTCATAGCCTTACATTTAGTGAAGAGTTAGCTGGTATCCTTTCATTGAAACTTATAACTCTTTGAACCAGTGAAGTAAGAATTATCTGTTACTTTAAACTACTTTGTTCTGACAGAATGGGCAGCATAAGCACATAGAACAAAGTGATATGGTTCCTTCTAAAAAGGAAAATAAAATGATAATTAAAAAAATCTTCACAGTTGGTTTTGGAAAGTTTCTACAATTTATATCTGAAATACAAGGACTAAACTGTTCTAATATGACACTGGGAGGGGGCTGGGGAAGTCCTGACAGGTGGTTAGAATTTTTGCTACAAGTACTTCAGCTGCACTTTTGTTACTGAAGGATCCTGTTGAATCTAAGTAGCATTTGACTCCCCCAGCAGAAGTAGAATGATGTAAGTGAAGTTAAATACCCTGACTGTGGTCTCTACTGCAGCCAGAAGTTTATTTTTTTGTAGAGACACATCATGATTTTGGGTGTTTGAGATTAAATAAATTGGTAAAATTATTTAAAACCTATAAAGAAAGTGAAAATATTATTTGGGAGTATTAACACTCATTTGGTCTTGCTTACCACTTTTCCAGACGTTGTCTTTTGCTTTGGCTGAAAAAGATGGGGCAAAAATAATTTTAGCAAATGATCCTGATGCTGATCGACTTGCAGTGGCAGAGAAACAAGAGAGGTATGGTAATAAAGGAATGCAAACTATTTACATTTTTTACTTAAAGGCTAGGCTCATTTGGGGGTTCTTGCCACCTGTGTTGCAGAGGAAGATAAAATAGTCACAGTAGTCATTTTTGGACTGAAAACACATAGAAATGTGAGAGGATTATATGAAGAGGAACACAGTGGGGGCAGTAAATGAAATAGTAATTAATGCTAGACACTGTACAGAATACCTTTATTAAGGTAGGTTTTCAGTTAGAATTTTTTCACAGAAGACTGATAAACATTCTTCCTTACTATGTTTATTAAATAATAACTTGAATATTTAGGAAAACCTTTATAGTTCCCTGATAATTTCAGGAACAGGGAACATCCCTGTTCTTTAGTATGAGTTCCTTCTTTCTCAAATACTGTTAGACCAGACGTTTTACTAATCATTATATGATTTGGGCCTCTCTTGCTCAGTTCCCCACTTCTATGCATAATGTTATGTACCTGCATTTCACCTGAAGCTTTGTGAGTGTTTGGTACTTCTCAGTATATTAATTTGTACTCTCTCCTTTAAGGACCCACTTGCTATACATGCATTATTTATCTATGTATAGCCTGTCAAAGAACGGGATCACAAAAGGTAAACTTGCTCAAACAGGGGCTTCTCATAAATTTTTCATATGTATGGAATATGTAACCTATAGTTCTGACCCAGTATTGCCATCCCCTTATTTCATGCCCCCTGGTATCCTGTACTTCCACAATTGTTTGCATTTCTGTATTGTTATATTTGATGAATGAAAATAAGCTGAAGTGTACTGCACTTGGTATCATGTCTACAAATAGTGGTGTTTCTCTTTTATCTACCCTGATAAAGCAGAAACTAATCTGAGCAGTTAGAAACCATAAATCTTTATTATTAAATGTCAAGGGTTTCAGCTCAGAGAGGAGCAGAACAAAAATCTGCTGCTGGGCAGGAGCAGAAATAGTGCAAATGAATCCCCTGTGCATGAGAGCTAGAAGAGAGATATGAAAGCATGGCAACAGTCTTTGGTACCCAAGGGATGAGATGGTGGCACCTGCCAGATGTCCTCAGTGATTGTGGATGATGCAAATATTTGAACCTGTATCAGTTACGCAAATTCCAAAACCCCAGTAAAAGGAGACAGTGCAAATACCCATTTTGCTCACCAGATAATCTCTCTGGGTCTTGTAGCAGCTTCAAAGGCATCAGTGTTTTCTTTGGGGTTTGGGGGCTTTTTTTAACACATTAGCCTCACAGCAGGAACTAAGGATGCTTCTCTGCATTTAGAAGAATGGGCTAATTGGAAGTGTCTGCTGTATCTTGGGCAGTGTTAGCTGGAATATCCTTATTTTAATGTTTTTGGCCTGTGTCAGCCTCAGTTGGCAATTCAGCATTGAGGAAAAAGCATAAAAAGCTTCAGTTTGTGCTAGTTATAATGCGTTAAAATAAGAATGCAAAACCACTCATGTTTTTTGTCTAAAAACTTAGAGCTACCAGAGAATTGAAGAGGGGGTGTTAACTTACTGTATTTATCAACACTGAGACCATGGTGCTCTCATTCTGCTACCTCTTTGCTAATTGTTTAGCCAGTTTTAGTTGTCTCCTAACTTTCAGTCCTATGTCTTCCTCTCAGACTTCTGCTGTAGCTGTTCATACACTAATTGGATATTAATATAGGCTTCTACAGTATCTGTACTTCTTCTTTGACAGAAACTCCTGTTAGAGCACACTCTCTCAGCGCTCTTACAGTAAGTTGTCACTGTGCATTGCTTTGTGCCTGTTGGCATCAGTAAATGCAGGAGACTGAATCTGCTTCTCTTTCACAACAGGTACTATTTCTGTAGGTCTTGATTATTTTTTTTTTTGTCAGTTTGGCAGTGTCTTTGTCCCTTTTTGTGACTGGGAATTTTTGGGCAATTTTGACATCTGTCTTTCCCCTTTTCTTTCAATTTTTCTTGTTCTACCAACACCTTAATGTTGATCTCTTTTACCTGTTTGAAATTTTTTCCAATCCTCAATGACCAATTGGTGTATTTGTGATTAAATAAAAAGTATTTGCCACTGAGTCAACTAAAAATACTGATCACTTGAGAATTGTATTTTTGTGTCCCTGTGCTTGTCTTAATCATTGAGTTTGTAATTCGCTGAATATTTTTGTTTTACTTAAAATATGCTGGAAGTATCACTGTTTCATCTTTGGATAACCTCAAACGCTGGTATGTATGACAGGAGGAAGGTAACTGCTTCAGAATTCTTTGGGGGAGGAATTTTGTTTGTTTGTTCTTAATGAACACTTGATATCTTGTTACTGTTACTTGCAACTCAGATGCAGTGGTTTTATTTGCTAGTGTTCATGTATGGAAGAACTAGTAGATTCCCCCACTAGCTGCCTCCCCCCTGCCCTGTATTATTCTTTAAATTAATATAATTAATATACTTTTTTTTTTTTTTCCCCCTCCATCCAGTGGTGAATGGAAAGTGTTTTCTGGAAATGAGCTAGGAGCTCTTTTAGGCTGGTGGATCTTCACTTGCTGGAAAAATCACAATAGGGATAGTTGTGCCATTAAAGATGTCTACATGTTATCCAGTACTGTTTCTTCCAAAATCCTGAGAGCAATTGCACTAAAGGAAGGTTTTCACTTTGAGGTAAGCTGTAACATGTTATCCCATGTTCTTTTATTTGCTTACCTATACAGTGTCATATCTTTGTAAAACATTGCTTTTATTTTTAATGCCTTTTTTTCTCCTCACTGCTGTAGGAAACACTGACAGGTTTCAAGTGGATGGGCAACCGTGCCAAACAGCTCATGGACCAGGGAAAAGCTGTTCTTTTTGCATTTGAGGAGGCTATAGGTAAGAAACAGAATATTCTGTTCTAATATCCTGTAAAATAGTGAAAGTAGGACTATTGCAAAAAATGGCAATGAAAAGGTGCCCTCAATACAATGGGTGTATTTCCAGTGAGTAACTGATATCATCCATGTGGATGATTGATATTACTAGTTTTAATCCTTTGTATCTCTGCTTAGCACAGGGTATGATGATGTGAGCTAGGTGTATATATCTTCAGTAGCATGGCTATGTAGACTTGGACTGCAAATTCTGTGTAAGCTATTTAAAAAAAAGAAAATGAAGCCAAACGTGTTTTTCGGATTTCAAGTTGACTATGTCTAGCTGACAGTTTTAAGCTAAGTTTAAATGTGAATAAAATAAAGTAAAAACTCTCCCAAATTATACTTGTAGACTGGAAAGCCATGAATAAAAGCTATGAATTTGTGAGAAGGAAATTGTAAAGCTATAACGCTGTTTCTTATCTCATACCTGAAAACCAGAGACAATGTGACTACTAATTTAACGGATAATTATCAGTGTTACCATATGCTGCCATGTAGGGCCAATAGCATTTGAGACCAAGTGCTACACTTGCATTGTTCCTGCAGTGTGGCATTTCTCTTTCATGAGAGCTCCAAAAGTACTCAGGAACATCTGGCACTGATACAATACAAATTTGTCTCTGTCTTAAAATTCCATTAAATACCTTGCTTATCTAAATTAACACTGATTAGAAGATAAAGTTTTTCCACTTTTGGTTTAACTCTAAAATGTCTGTATTATGGTAACGTGCATTTCTTCTTTGAAAGATGTTGGTTTGATTAACTTCCCCCTTCCCCTCCATTTTATCTTATTTCCTCATAAAAATCTATCAAATATAAACAGCTTTCTTTGTTTAGGGTATATGTGCTGTCCTGCTGTTCTGGACAAAGATGGTGTCAGTGCTGCTGTTATAACTGCGGAGATGGCTAGCTATTTGGCAACCAGGAATTTGTCTTTGTCTCAGCAGCTGAAAGCTGTCTATGATGAGTGAGTTTGATTATAGCTGTTTAATTTTCAGATTTTCTCCATTCCACATACTGAGGTTAATAGGGAGTTGATAGCAAACTATAGCATATGAAGAAATAAAAATTGGGTTATTGTAATCTTCTAGAAAGTGCTCCTGCGTCATGGGCATGAATACATTTATGACTTCATTTTGTGTTGTTTTGAGGTATTTTAAAAGTAATAATACTACCTTACTAATTCCCTATTAGTTAATCAGGTTTTTAAGGTATTTGTGTTTGCTTGTCTGAAAGGTTTCTCCCTTTTGGAAAGTTCTGCTCTTCAGTCCTTTTATAGAAGATTGGCCTGGTTTTTGACCAGCAGTATCGCTGTGTTGTAGAGATCATGGTACCTCTTGCTGCTTAAACGTGCTAGACATGCAAGAACGTTGATGGCAGAATGGGTCCAAGTAGCTCTGGCATATTTAGGCTACTCGGAGAAGCCAGCTTGCTTCTGTCCTGCTTGCAGGGCTACTTGTGATTAAATTAATTCTAGCTGGCTCTAAAGTTAGGCTTTTTATTATATTATTCCACCTTTTTTTGATGGATAGTATGTGTTGCTTGTTCTTTTGGCTCCTGAATACTGAGATTTGAGCTGATTATGCAGAAGTGCTGTGGCTGGCCATAACTATTGGCTATATACAGCTGGGTATCCCTCAGAGAGCTTTTAATATGAAGCACTACTTTTCTTTTGTTCTTATTTAATGTGTTCAAAGACCTACAGAAATCAATAGCAAAGATGGCTATTGGATTTCATGGGGCAGGAAGTTTTTTTTGTGGGGGTTTTGGGTTGTTTGTTTTAAAGGAGGGAGCAGCACAGGCTGGCAGATAATCTCTACCTCTTCATGTCTCATAGACAACAAAGGAGTGGTAGATCCTGCAAAGAAACTCATGGAAAACTCCAGCCTTGGTGCCACTTGTTTTCCAATCCTCAGATGTCTCATTTGCATGCAGCACTATCCATGGGTGTTTCATCTACAGTTTAAGAAGGAATCACGTGGCAAGGACTTGCTAACACACTGCATAAATAAATAGTGGAATTTATCAGCTATTGTATGTGGCGGAAGTAGACAGTAATATAAACACATTGAAGAGGAATTCATGCCTAGAGCAGCAAATACAGCATCTGACATGAGAATTCCCTTAATTACTAGTAGCTGGAAGTGTCTATTCAAAGAATCATCCTTCTCTGGCTCATGCATTATTTTTTTTAATACTCATTCAGTAAACACCTGCTTTAGGTTGCCCTCAGAAACAGAATATATAACTGAGCAGAACTTAAATGTGCTACAGTGCTACTGTGTACATAGCCACTCAAGAGAACTCTGAAAGAGCTTATTTAGCATAAAAGCAGTCTGTAGATGCACATCAAAGTAAAATGTCACTGCACATAGTCACTGTTTGTGGAAAAGCTACAGATACAAGGAAGGATACAAATCTGCCTTATTAAATTGGTCCTTAATAACTAGAACTGGAGGTGGGGTGTTCTTGTTTTGTTTTTGGGGGGG
>JANZLQ010000056.1:22515813-22530105 GCA_026212715.1 Elanus axillaris | reverse complement strand
GGTGTCGTTTTGTGTATGTGTGGTGTTTGTTTGCTTGTGGCTAGTATAGAGTTGCAGTTTTTCTACTCCTTACTACTTTATTCTTCCTCAGATTTGTCTTGTGAACTGCTGCTGAAGCAGAAGAAACTCTACTCTGTATTTTTGAGGTATAGAAGGGGGATCTGTTCTCAAAGAAGTAAATGCAGAACAGGAAAAGGACACAGTCCTAGCAGGCTTATCACTTCTTTCAAATATAGGATAGGTTTTGTAAATTCTTTTGCAGGATTCTCAAGACTGATTTAACAACTATTGACCTTCAAGATGTCCATTTTGGTATAAACATAACCCTATTTAGGGAACCTTTTGGGTTTCTAGCCTGACCATCCTAGTACTAATGAAAGATTCTGCCCTTCAGATTTTCCCTGGCATCAGGAATATTCATCAAGTGTTGATCATTAGTAAGAGCTCACTTAAACAACTAGTCCAGGCTTGTATGCTTTTCAACAACATGCTGTTTTGAAAAGTCAGTGTCAGCTGGTCATCTGTCTTTGATGCAGATTCTGCATCATATTACCTGGCAGCAAACAGATAAGCTAAAGAGACTATGTTCAGAAGAGTTTGGTTTAGCAGAAACACTTTAAGGAGAGCAGCTTCTGAAGTGTGATTGGAAAAAAACAGTCTCGAATTTGTTTTACTCAGGAAAGGTCAGCTGGAATCCAGTCAGGAAAGCTATTTAGATGTAGTCTGTTCTCTTCCTGTGGTGTTTAGATCTCTTTGAGGCAGTAACATCTTTTTTCTTCTGGTTTAGCTGTAAACATTCTCAGTTTTAATCATGAAAAGGAAAAGGTGTCTGCACAGAAGTTTCTTTAAAGTTTGTAAAACAGGACAATTAAGCTGTTGAGGCCTTTTTAAAATTGTAAGGGGGTGAATTGGTGCTACAGTTAGGTGACCATGAGTATAGATTCTTGCTTTAGAGAAGGTTGTATAATGTGTGTGGTGCACAACTCCAAGAACATCATTGCTTCTTCAATTCATTAATATTGTGTCTTCACAGATATGGCTTCCATATTACCAAAGCTTCATATTTCATCTGCCACGATCCCAAAGTTACTCAACAACTTTTTGACAACCTTAGAAATTTTGATGGAAAAAACACATACCCAAAATCTTGCGGCAGATTTAAAGTTTCTGGAGTAAGGGATCTAACCACCGGGTATGATAGCAGCCAGCCAGATCAAAAGGCTGTAAGTATATTTTTTTAAACTATGTATAAATCATATAAGTATGTATATACACATATAAAAAACATTCTATGGAGAAACACTCTAAACGTTATGTTACATCCTGAGTCTTAAAATAAGTTAAATTGGGGATGACTGTTTTGCCTTGGTGGATGGAAATGAAGGTTGGTGGTTTTTTTGTTTGGTTTTGTGTTTCTTTTCTCTCCAAGATGACAGTTTGTAAAGGGAGGTAGGAGGCTCTTGCTGTCTTGCTACAGCAATCTTGCATTATTTTCTTGTAAGTGTGAGTTAAACTGTCTGCTGAGGTGTGGCTTTGGGTTCTTTAGTTTTCCACAATCCATGTTTCTTTTCCTCCTGGGAAATGCTATCACAGAACAATTTCCATTTGCAGTAAAAATGTGGAGTAGACTTGAAATGAGCTACCTAGAATCTGGTAGCAGTACATTGCTGCTAGGTTGAAGGTAAGGCTGTCACTTGCCTGTTGTGGTCTTAAGACCACAATGATGAAGAAAACAGAGCAAAGCTTAATTTTAACTGATCCTTCAGTTATGTTATATGTCATCAAGTCATGCATTTTGCCTAGAATTCATTATACATAGTCACTTTCCAAGCTTCTGAAAAAGTATTCTTGCTATTTCTAGATACTTCCCACTAGTAAAAGTAGCCAAATGATAACATTCACTTTTGCTAATGGAGGAGTGGCCACAATGAGAACCAGTGGGACGGAACCAAAGATCAAATACTATTCTGAACTTTGTGCACCTCCTGGAAACAGGTATTGTCACTTAGAGCAGTTAGTGCTGTGTAATAAGGGTTGTGTGGCTTTTTGGTATTGTTTTGGCAGAGAAGGGGCTCTCCATGATCAAATATTACTGTAGTCATCATTTTAGTGAATGTATTTGCATAAAGCTTCAATTCTGCAAAACTTACTGATGCGTTCTTGTCGTCACTGAAATTCCTTTGAACTTGGTTTCACATTCAGTAAAAACAGTATCAAGAAAAACATTCTGCTTTAAATGAAAGTAGATATATTTACTCTTTTTTACATACATAGTTGCTTTAAACTTATATAACTATATATAAAGTATTCTGATATATTTTAAACACTTTTATGTTCAGTAATTATTCCCTTGACGGATAGCTGTGGAAATCGTACAGTCTTAAAGATAAGCAATTATTAACTTATATAATGAAAAAATACTTTCTCACCAATGAAAATTCATCTGGAAATACTATTACAAGTATAAAAGTTACATTTCTAATCATATATTTAGTAATAGAAGATCTTCTGAACCCAAACTGGCTGTTTTATTTTAGATCATATTGTGGAGTTATGTTTCTCCATAATCTTAAGTGCCTTCATGTACATCAGCTGGAAGTGAACATCAGTGTATTACCATAAAAAATAAAGTGTATATACCTTTAGCTTTAATAGAAAATGTTTGTCTAAAACAATGCAACAGACTTAAAGATTCCTCAGACTGAAAATGTGCTTTTTAGCTTCTCCACTGTGACACTGTTTTCTGTATTTGTGTGGATTTTGTTTCTCAGTGATGTTGAGCAGCTGAAGAAGGAACTAGATGAACTGGTCAACGCTCTTGAAAAACACTTCTTTCAACCAGAAAAAAATAATCTTCAACGAAAGACTGAGTAAAATAGCAAAATTACTACCTTAATTGTTTTTTGCAGCATTTGAAGTGCATTATTTAAGAATTAAGGATTTTTAGGACCAAACATCTGAGAACTCAGACTAAACAGAATTCTGCTTTTAAGAGTCACTCTGGGTACTCTTGGATCTAGTATCTTATTTTGGAAGTACCTTTACCCTTAAAGGACCAAAACCCTCCAATCAGTTGAACTAAAAGCTTTATGAACGAAAAGTTGACTGCAAATGTATTTCAATCAAAACTTGTAATTAAATATTACAAATAATATCCTGGCCTGTTTTGTGGGGATTTTTGTTTCTTTTGTGTGTGCGTAATCTGATAATACTATGCAACTTCATCTCGGTTTAGATTTGCAAAGCAAGTTCCTCTGTTAAGTAGTGAAAGCGTGTGGTGAGACTTTGACAAACTTGGGGCAAATGCTTCAGAAACAGTGATCTTTCTTGGGGATTTCAGCCCAAATAAACAAGAAAGTCACAGTGACTTTGCTGAAGAGCTATTTGCTGTGGGACATACATCATATTCCAGGTTAGAGACACTAAATGTACTAAACTGCCTTTTAATACCATGAACATACTAAGATAATGTATCTACATACAGGACCTTTCTGTTTCCTTACTGAACTAAGCATAATTACTTCAATGTGTAACCAGTCTCAGAGCCTGTCATACTGTATGCTACCATGACTTGGCATGTAACTCTGCATGTCTAACTTAAAGCAGAAATTTCTGTTTTATTGCATGCTGTTGTCTGCACTTGCAGAGCCCGAGAGGGTTATTTGGTGGTTACCAGATGACTTTAATACAAGGGTTTTCTGCATTTTCAGTACTTGTTTGGGGTATCAGTGCAGCTCTAACAACCCCAGTGCTTCTTGGGTAAAGAAACTTTTTTGCCAGAATTAATTCTGCTATCCTATGGAGAATGATTAGTTGCCAGACCAAGTATAGATCAAATTTAGCAAACTATTCATAAAGGAACAAACTTGCCATTCCAACCCCAGTAAATACTAGCTTACTGTGTTAGCTAAGATGGTAAGCAAAGAACACTGGATGCCTGCTTTTACCTTACAGACTTTAGAGTTGTCATTGGAGGACACAAGGAAAGGAGTAGTCCCTGCATTCTGTGGCTGTCATGTCAGTTTTTCTTGGCTGTGCAGAATCAAAGGCAGCATCTTAATCATTCATATTGAGGTCCATCTGTGTGGCAAAGAAAATTAATGTTAAAATAAAGAGTACTAAGAAACAGAATATGCTGTGAATCAAATCCTAGTCCTTTAGAGTAGAAAGCTAAAAAGACAGGTTATTAGTTTGTGCAGAAAATGCTTGTTCACACCCTCTACTTTTCTGTTTCCATTTCTCTTATACTAAGCCAAAGATAAGATAGGTCTTTATTGATATATGTTTATTTGGTGCCGTCACTACTCCTAAATAGGACCCTAGGGGCTACTGAATTTAGTAATAACTGTAAAGGGAATCTCAGTGTTGACTTAAGTGCAATCAGCTTTGTCACATTGCATGAAATTTCTGCATGTATCAACTCCCACTGTCCTTTTCCCTCTAAAAATAAAAGCTAAGGACAAATTAAAGGCTTAAAATTTATAGTATTTTGGACATCTTTCATGCATGTTAAGTGTGCTAAAACAGTGCGTTTGGCATGTTGTAAATCTGAATGGATTCTCAAGAAAGTAGAACTTTTTAAGACACCAAGACAGATTGATCACCAGTCCCTTTCTACCTGACCTTGTGGCAGAAAAGTCATTAATCTGTTTTGGTTTTTTTTTCTTAAATAAACTTTTTGTTCATGAAATCTGAAGGCAACATTACCAGTCTTCTAAAATTTCAGGGTTTGTCATCTTATTTTTGTCCCTGGAATTATTTTGACAGTTCCAAGTCCAACTCATGCCTTATCATCTAGAACTGAGATGGGGAGGGATTTTAAGACCATCTGTAAGAGGGAGGCATGAAAACAAGGACCTGTTGTTAAGGAATTAAAATGACAACTTTAGCTTTTGATATAGTTCAAATCTGAAGTACTTCTCAATAGTAGATGTTTCCTTGTTCCATTTCCTCTGCTTCCTCAGTACCTGAGGAAGTCCTTAGCTGCCTGAAACCTGGAATAATAGGTGTGTGGTACAAGTCTGTGAGACTGGAGTATGAAATGGTGCCAACACATCACGGAAAAAAAGCATGCACCCAGGTCTCTGAGGTTTCTGTGATAAGTTTCAACATGGCAACAGCTGAGAAGAGAAATTAAGAAGGAACCTTACCCACTGCTCCCTAACTGCTATTGCAAAGGTTCCTCTTTTCTTCTTTCCCTGCCCCTCAGCACGTGAGGTCCTTCTTTCCTTCATTTATGAAGAGGCAGCAGGGAGATGAGAAAAGAAGAAGGTAAGGGGGAAGATTAAATTGAGATAGCTTGTGGAGAATGTGTACTCCTGTACTCAAGTAGGAGAACAAAGCTGAAAGGAAATAGCTCCCATGTGCTATTGCTCTGTCTTTTATACATTGATTAAAAGAAAAGAGCAGGAGGATGAGAAGCAGAATGGAAGACTGGGGCACCTGAATCTCCTAACTTGACCTTAATTTGTTCCCTCTGCCATTCCAGGTAAGAGCCTTTCTATGTGGAACATTCTCCCTCAAAGGAACACTGTCTTTTTGGGTCTGCAGGGTAACAGTTGATGTTACATGCTTCTTATAAATGCAAAACTGTAAAGCTTTCTTATCCTCCCAGAAGTCAGTTTCTTTATACAATTTGAAGATTGCACCAGTTGTACAGCTGGGTATTGGGAAAGAACCTCTTGGAAAGCTCAAGAACTTTCTTGGCATCGTGATGGGAGGGATGCATACATTCGTGTTCAGCTATGATTTGTTTCACCCAGCATGCAGATGCAATTGGTTCTTCCAAGGAGTAGCACTTTTTATCTGGTGGCATTGGGCTTTTTGGCTGCTGGGTAATCATCTACTGCAAGCTGGTACCAGTCTGTCACTACCAGCCTGGCACATACACTACTGAATATCCATGCCTGTCTCTAGCCCAATGTCAGACTGGAGGGAGGAGGGGGAGACACAGGTGCATGGTCCCCAGAGCAGAGTAAGGGGCCTTATTTTAAGGTACTGGCTCTGTGAGAAGTGGAAGGGTGAATGTTGGGTCTATATCTGAATTTCCATTTTGGTAGAGTTGAACATGTGGCTTGTGCCTTAACCACAGGCCACCCTTGCAAAACAATGGTTTCCTGCACAGCATTGCAGCCTGTGCTTCAAAGCAAGTGGCTTTTCACAAGCTCCCAACCCAGACTGCTTGCTGCCTGGCTGATGTTGGTCAGTGCTTCTCAGACCGACTTGTTTGTGGTGTCCAGCCTCTGCGTCATCACTGTGGACTGGGGGTCAAGATTAAGACAGGCCACCCAGCAGCAACACCTTTGCCAGAAGATAAAGCAGTAGGGTGCATCTTCCAGCATGCCAAAGACAAAAGTTTCTTGAAAGAAAAATGCTGAAGTGAGAGCTGTAGTAGACGTGATAAATGTAAAACACTCCCTCAGGAGCCTAAGCAGGCAGAAAACAAGTGGTGCTACAAACCTATGGCACATGGGGTAGACTGTCCAGCCTCCACCTGTGTTGTATTTGACCTCAAACAGCAGTGTGGATGGATGCAGTGCAGCTGGCTGGCCCACCTGTGTGACTCAGCTGGTGAGATCCCCAGGGGTGTGGGGCCCCAAGCTGGAGACCACAGAGCAGGAGGCAGGCTGGGCCAGTGCCTTCAGTTTGGGTGCTGATGAACTATACCTAGGGCAGGGGAAGCTTTGTGGATCTATACAAGCCTGCAGCCCTGGGCTTCATCAGGGTGATTCTCCCCCTCTGCTCTGCTCTTGTGAGACCCCACCTGGAGTACTGCATTCAACTCCAGGGTCCCAGCACAAGAAATACCTGGACCTGTTAGAGCAGGTCCAGAGGAGGGCCATGAAAATTATCAGAGGGCTGGAACACCTCTTCTGTGAGGAAAGGCTGAGAGAGCTGGGATTGTTCAGCCTCGAGAAAAGGGCTCTGGGGATGCCTCATTGCAACCTTTCAACGTGTAAAAGGGGCTTATAAGAAAGACAGAAAGACACTTTTTACCAGGGCCTGCAGTGATAGGACAGTGGGTAATAGTTTTAAACTGAAAGAAGGTAGATTTAGATTGGCTATAAGGAAGAAATTTTTTTGTCATGAGGGTGGTGAGACACTGGAACAATTTGCCCAGAGAAGTTACAGATGTCCCATCCCTGGAAGTGTTCAAGTTCAGGTTGGAGGAGGCTTTGAGCAACCTGATCTAGTGAAAGATGTCCCTCCTCATTGCAGGGGTGTTGGACTAGATGATCTTTGAAAGGTCCCTTCCAACCCAAACCATCCCATGATTCTTTTTACTTTCATTTGTAGTATGGGAGGTCTCGCATTTCTTTTGTTACAGAATATAGTAAAGATTGCTTTACTGAATTCATGGGGAAGGTCTGAAGACAGTAGGATTACAGGTCCTGAATTTTTTTTGTTTGTTTGTTTTCTGTATTGATTTAAACATCTCCACAGGCTAGAGGCATGTTTGTTTTACATCTGCCTCTACGTGCCAAGCCTGGATCTGGATTTTGCTAATATTTCCTCTCTCTAGGAAAGCTGTCTGTGTTCAGCCTTGGCCAGAGTCTGTCAAGGTGCTTCACTCTTGAGGGATGCTAAGGAGAACTGGGTGGCCTGGTCTCTCCCCCAGGTTCCTGTGACAGGCTGGGTTTCTGCTGAGCTGTTGCCATTTTCTGTGGATCATCTACGTGCATTAATTACCACTTCTGTCCTGCCTAGAGATCTCCTAGGGATGTCATCTCTCCTAGGAGCAGGCAGTCTCTGGTAGGGCTGGGGTGGATGAGTGGCCACCTGGCTGGTTCTGCTAACATGCCAATAGTAGGGTCATGATGATGTTGCTGCCCCTATTGTCACTGTCTTCACCATTCTCCTTGTTCAGACCTTTAGAGGGAACCTCCTCATCCCTCTGTCATCTTCCACCTAACTGATCCCCTAAACTGGTTACCTCTACTAGGTACTGGTACAGCAAGACTGTGATTTATTGTCATCGGGCTGAGAACCCCTTTTCTAGGTTATACAGAAGGTCTTAGGGAGCAGGTGAATATGGTATAAGGCAAGACAGAAGGGCCTTTATGGCCATCCCACAAAGGCCTGTACACTGAGTGGATGAACTTAGAGAACTCTGCAGGTGGCTTAGAAGTCTGGCAGTGGGGCCATCAATGAGCTGATGTATCCTGAGACATCCTTAAGATGGCTTTAGAGCATCCTCAGAAACAGTACAGATATGGTCAAGATGATGACCCAATCTGTATCATTCTGTCTTCCTAGGGACAATGAATTTACTTGCTCCATTCCCTGCTCTGTTCCAAAAAGAAGTTCACAACTTTGGGTGGGGGGAACAAAAAAAAAAACAACCCCACAGTGGTTTATTAAGCTGATTGAACAATTACAACAAACTACAGAATTACAAGATTAAACTTGTTGCTAGAATCTTTACTAACCTTGTCTTGCATCAGAGAAAGAGGATCTAGAACTGAAATAAAGAACCGAAACAAAGGCAGTAAGAGTATACCAAAGAGAGAAGTTAGTATTGCGAGTTGGAATGGGTGTTAAGCTACAGCTGCTTCACAGCTGGTCTAATTCCTCCATCAAAGTGTTGTGTAAGATAATAAAACCAATTTAGATACGATTCGTCCCACGACAGACATAAAAGAAACAGACGAATGTAATTTGTGAAAAACCAGCCTTGACCTGGGAGCAGAGGTGCTAATATTTTATCCAGAAATGGGAATTGCCATGACTAGAATAAAGAATGCTTGCAGCCTGGACTGAACTTAAGTGTAAGGGAATCCCTGGCTAGTTCTAGAGAAAGACACATCCCTGAGTTACCAAAACCATGTAAAATGAGCCTGTCTTTTATAACAGATGAATACACATAATTCCAATGAAAGTCGTAAACATTTGATCCTACCGGCAATCATGCCTATAGGACTAGAGAGGAAATGCCTCTACAGCAAGAAGAAATTAAGATAGTGCTAAAAACTCTGCCAAAAAAACCCAAAATACAGACTTCACTTGAAGGTTAGTAGTTTACTTGTCACAACTTAAATCCACCCCTGAATTTTATTTTTTTCAGTAAACTTTATGAAACAGTTTGGCTGGAAGGAAGTAAATACATTTCATCTTCCTTACAGGCTGTGAACTTAGTCCACAGCATATTATGAAAAAACAAGTATTGTACCTGAGTGGCAGAAGGATTTGAAACTTTTGCTATACAACAACAAATCATACAAGGATAACTGGAATTCACTGTAAAAGAATATTTCATATATAATCTGTATCTAATTCACCTACAAAGTTTCTGTAAAGGAAGCTTCCTGCTCGCTATTGATTTTCAGAGTTCCAGTGGCTGTGGGTTTTATTTTGACACACCAACAATAAGCAAACCTTATATCCTTGTTAACAGTCACTGTGAATAGCAACATTAAAATTATGTTAAATTAACATTTGTTAAGCACCAGCATAAGTCTTTACAAGATTGTGGACTTTTAGGATTCTGTGGCTGAAGGCACCAGGATGCCATACCTAAATCTAAAAATCTAAAAATTAATTGTAAATAAAAATAATCACCAACAAAATTGTTCTCTGCCAATAAGTACAAAAGTAATCTAAGGTAATTAAACTAAGCTGAATTGCTTTCCTTCACAGTATTTCTTTGCATTATATAAGCACACAAATTCATCAAGGGTGGTACTTCTGCTCAACTTCCAAGCGGAAGCCAACATTTCTCTTTTGTATAGCAATTGCCAGGTAACTGAAATGAGGTCATGCACCATCAGAACACTGTGCATAATGGGCTGAGCCTATTAAACTGTCCAATCACATCCTAACATCCACCTAAATAAAATGTAATATAAATGATGGCATAGCAACAGCAGCTTCCAAACAAAAGGAAGAGCTTAAAATACTCGCACAATCACTGGTAAGTCATTTTAAAATGTACTTATGGGAATGAAGGGGAGGGAGGATTAATTGTGACATCTGAAATGCACAAAAAATGCAGAGACAGCAGCAGGCAGGATCTGCAACAGCAGCTCAACTCTTTCTTGATTCTTTACTCATGATTAGTGATAACAGAAAGCCTCTTGCCTATGAAGATAATCGCTAACTAATGTCACTGGCATGCATTCCTATAGCATATGAAGTAGGCAAATGTGCTATAATAACAGTTATAATTCAAATTTTGTTTATGAAATGTCTGGAACTGTATATAAATAGGAACTGGAGATACAGTGTCATTTGGTAAGGCTGTAGTACTTCATCCAGAGCTCACTTAAGTCAAAGGACTGCAAAACAGTTAGTATCATGCCCTTAACAAGGTACTAAACAGATTTAAATGAAACAAATCACAAATAAAGACTTAGACTGTTTTATATGATAGCAATATAAATTCATCATTATGGGTAATCTGGAGGGAAAAGCACAGAGGTTTATAATGCAACTGAAGCATAATGTAGGTGCCTGCATTCAAATTTATAATCCAAAATGTTACTGCTCAACTGCCACCCAACTACGGAGCAACTTGAAGTCTGAAAGCATCGTGAGTGGAAACTTAAACCTTCCTGTTTGCCTTGTGGTAATTCAAGGGGTGAATCCATGGTCACAGCAGCCCCAATTTCAGCCCTCACCCACGGCCAGGCACATTCAGCGTAAATTTGTGCTGATCTACAATCGTGCCACAGCTGGGATCAAGTGGGTAGATGCTTCTCCTCCTTAGCCTACAAGAGAGGCGTCATTGCCTGCATGTTCTCATAGCATGCCTCATACAAACCTGTATATTCAGGTTCTGTACAAAAGGCAGTGGTGGGGTCTGCTTCACATTTTTTTAAACTGTGACTGGACAAAGAGATAATGGTTAAACTGGTGTTCTTTCATAGATCATGTTTGCAGGATGTGGAAAGCCCAGGCTGTCTTTCCTCCTCAGCCTGAAGAAGTTAATGTGACGGTAGTATGTTTCAGTTAATAGGCTACTGTAAAGAAAAACTAGCCGTGAAGTGTTTACTTTTTGGGGACTGAAACATATGACCCCTGTTCTGGTTCTCTTCTTGTTTTCACAAATGAACCTTTTTTTCACCCCCTAACAGTTTCATCAGGAAGCAGAGAGAAGGAATGCTGTCCAATGTAGCCTGGAGGCTGATGATTAGGTAAATTTGATGGGAGGCAGGCGGAAAGCTCTCAGGCCCTAGAAAACAAACTGGTCTTCCTGCATCCTGAATAACCAACATAAAAGAAAAAGTTACCTTTTTGTTCTTCAAATAAAGCACCTAAATACCTATCTTCAGGAAAGTGTGGACGCTAAATCATGACAATGGGGGACAAGATCTTGCAGACCTGATAGGTGCTAAAACCAGAAGAGAAGGTGACTACACACAGTCCCATCTTCTACATTTCTGTATCACCTTATGTAGCTCATGAGCTACGTAACATTAAAAATACCTTTGTACTGCAAGGACAGACCATAAAGAACAGTTGCAGCTTTACTGCACGGCTATTCAGAAGCACTCTTTTGTCTCATGAGAGTTTTTTCTCTTGTTATCACTAGTCACACCAAAGTCTGTTCATACCTAAACGTTCTTTGTTTCATCGGATACGGCTTTAAACTCTTTCTTGTGCATTGTTCCTAAACCTTCTCTGCAAACAATTTGACTTCTGTCATAGCAGTGTTTTAAGTCTGTATTACCAGCACTGAAATGAATGGTCACTTATATGTACACTGCTGAACATGGAGTTTGCTCCAGATGCTTATTGTGACCTGTGCGTTTCTCCACTCTATCTCATTAGTAATATGTTGATCTTAATATGACATTTTCATCTGTTGTTGAGCTGGTGACAGACATCAGACTAATAACTTCTAAAACCATTGACAGATCTTGTATTTTTATCACTTGGATTTTTTTGATAGTTTTAATAAAAAAGCAAAATATTCTAAAATAAAATTATCACAAAATTTTGCAAATGTTATACTAAAATTTCCTTTCTTTCTGAGGCACTCAGATACTGTATTTTTACCACACCTTACCAATAAGCATTATAAAAACTGACTGGATTAAACAGGTAAGTGACTCTTCCTGAATAGTTTTTCAAGGTGTTTGCCAAATATAAACACTTGAGGTTTGAGGCCAATTGCATGATGTTCAACAAGGCCAAGTGCACTTGGGTCACAGCAACCCCATGCAGCGCTACAAGCTTGGGGGAGAGTGGCTGGAAAGCTGCCCGGCAGAAAAAGACCTGGTTATGTTGGTTCACAGCTGACAAATATGAGCCGGCGGTGTGCCCAGGTGGCCAAGAAGGCCAATGGCATCCTGGCCTGTATCAGAAATTCTGTGGCCTGCAGGAGCAGGGAGGTGATCGTCCCCCTGTACTGGGCACTGGTGAGGCCGCACCTCGAGTACTGTGTTCAGTTTTGGGCCTCTCACTACAGGAAAGACATTGAGGTGCGGGAGTGTGTCCAGAGAAGGGCAACCAAGTGGGTGAGGGGCCTGGAGCACAAGTCTTGTGAGGAGCAGCTGAGGGAACTGGGGCTGTTTAGTCTGGAAAAAAGGGGGCAGAGGGGGGACCTTATCGCTCTCTACAACTACCTGAAAGGGGGTTGTAGTGAAGTGGGGGCTGGTCTCTTCTGTCTGGTGGCTGGAGATAGGATGAGAGGTAATGGCCTCAAGTTGCGGCAAGGGAGGTTTAGGTTGGATATTAGGAAAAATTTCTTTACTGAGAGGATTGTCATGCATTGGAACAGGCTGCCCAGGGAAGTGGTTGAGTCACCATCCCTGGAGGTGTTCAAAAAGCACGTAGACAAGGCGCTCCAAGACATGGTCTAGTGGGCATGGATGATGGTTGGAGTTTGGTGATCTTGAAGGTCTTTTCCAACCTAAATGATTCTATGATTCTTTTTGTCTCCTATTAACTGTAAGGAAATATTTTATATCTACTTGAATGAAAAAAGGGGACTTTTTTCAAAATTAGAGCAAATGGAACTATTAAACCAGTATAAGTGTAATTCTTATCCAGCACATGTCACTTTGCTTATAAAGTATTGTATCAGAACATGAGTAATTTGACAAAAAACTCTGCTAGGCAGAGTTAAAACATATGAGCCAGAGATAACAGGAAAAATAATAGAAGGCCCCATGAATGAGTTCAAGCACAGTCTGATTTCTTTCCCAGCCATCAAAGAGGAGAAGGAAGAAAGGATTTATATTTGTAATGCTCTAGTATTGACTTCTGTTGTTGTTCAAGGATTTTCCAAGCAGCAAGAAATAGTCTTGTAGGATCCTTATCTGTTTCATTATCACCTTCTGAAAGGCAAGCGTGAAGCAGTAAAAAATGTCTTCCTAAGGTCATTGGTTGGCAATTTGGGAATGCATGAGGGTCGGCTGAAGTGCTGGAGCTGTCTGGGTGGGGATTGCAGTTCACCATCTTCTAGATCATGATTACCAGAGGCATGTGATGCTCAGGTAGCAGGCTTAAAATGAGCAAAAGGACACACTCATCTCAGATACTGAGGTTGGTGGGTGATAACTTGAGTAAGAGCATTGTCCTTAGGTGTGCAGGTTTAAAATGTAAGACAGGCATGTTTTGCAAAGTGGTGGCAGTCCTATTCCCAAGGAATGTAAAACACATCACTGAAAACCAAGAGGCACTCCTACCTATTCCCACATCTGAAGAAGCAGCAAATGATGAACTGAGTACAGACTGGGAACAAGTGCTTGAGGAGAACTGCTGCTTTCATACTTCGATTCACAGATCAACAATCCTTTGAAAGTACACCTAGCAAGCAAAAGCCATGTAGATATAACCACCATACACTTTGCAAGTAGGGGAATGTGCTTACATACCAAAATATGACTTGTTTTTCATAACCTGGGGCAACATTGTACTTGCATCTGACAGCTTACTTGACTGTTTCCCTCACAAGATAGCACATGTGCAGCATCAGAGCAAATTTCCTTGAGAAAGCTCTGATTCTACAAATCTGCACAGGCTTAAAAGTAAGTAAATCAGTGGTCTTACCGCCAAGACAACGTGAAATTAATTGAGTGCAAAAGCGGTTTGCAGAACGGGAATGTAGGGTGTCTTCGCCATCTGGAAAGAGCACTTGCAGAGGAGTATAATTAAGTTTCTGGATCCATTCATTCCTTAAGCTCTCTGGCAACTGAAAGACCAACTAGTGCCAACTCTCTAACAGTGATTTTACATATATATGGATGTGTGGCTTCTCGTGCACGGAAGAAGTGGGAGGAAGGCTGAAGGTGATTAGAAGATGAGCCCGCAGAAGGCTGCCCCTCAGCCAGAGCTGGGCCCAGACCC
>JANZLQ010000056.1:22504169-22515806 GCA_026212715.1 Elanus axillaris | reverse complement strand
GGGGGCCCTGACTGCTTCATATTCCAGGTGCCGGGCTAGTTCCAGTTTTATGAGCAAACTTCCCTTTGAAAGTGGTTCCCGCCTTACCTTCCTTCTGTGCTCCCAAGGACAGGGAACCTCGTGGTCCACCCGGGCTCACTACGGCAAGGCGTCAAAGACATGTCTTCTGAGGGAAAGGTGAGCTTGTGACGGACACATGGGGCAGCGCCGCCGAAACGCTCCTCGAGAGGGACGAAACGGGCCGGCGGAAGCGGCCTCTGCTGCCCGCTGTCGCGACACGGGCGCCCGCCTGTCGCCGGCCGCCTGCCTCCGGCTGCCCGCCGCCGCCTGCCCCTGGCGGGCGCCTGTCCCTCCCCTGTTGCTATTTTTGCCCGCGTTGGCTGAGGCGGGAGGAGGGAGGCGACCTACGGCAGCCGCCGGGCGTGCGGCCCGGCCTCCCGCCCCGGGCCGCCGGCAGGTAGGGGCGGGGCGTCCCGGCTCGTCCTGTCCTGACCGGGGCGGACAGCAACAGGAGGCGGCGAGCAGCCCCCTCGCCCGGCCCGGCCGGGGCGCCCGCCGGTACTGTGAGGCGCTGGTGTGGCTTCCCCTCCCCCGGCCCGGCGTCCGTTAGCGGCCCTCTGCCTCTCCCCTCAGCGGGAGGTGGGCAGGCGGCGCCTGACAGCCCGCGGCCGCTGCCCGCCGAAGGCACTTCCTTGCAGCGAGCACATCCTGCGGCGGAGAGGCGGCGGTAAGCGGCGGTGGCCGGTCAGCCCCAGCCCCGGGCCTGGCGGGGAGCAGCCGCGGGCCGCTGTGGGGGCGCCGTGCCCCCGCTGCGGGCCAGCCCCGGGGGAGCGGCGCTGGCGGGGTCGAGCGGCGTTTGTGGAGGGAGGGGAGAAGGAGGAAGGGCGGTTTTTAGCTCGGAGGAAGTAAGAGAGTTGAGGCGAGAAATGAGGCACCCCGCCGCAGGAGGCGGCTGCGGGCTGGCCGGGCTGGTCCGTGCGCTTATACCCAGGCTCTGAGGTGGGAGAAGCCGCCGACCGGCCGAGAGGAAGGGGCTGCGAGGCGGCTGGCGGCTCCGGCCCGGGGCCCCGCTGCCTGCCCGCGGTGTGGGTAGGGCGGGCTGCCGCCCTCCCGTCTCTCGGGGCGCGGCCGCGCCGTCGGTCGTAGCGGAGCCCCTGGTGAAGTCGCGGCACTTGCTCAGGGGACAGTATTTCTGCGGGGCGGCGGGACGGGACGGGGCGGCCGGTCGGGAGCGGAGCGGGGACGGCGGGGCGCCGGTGCCGCGCTTCTCAGGTCGCAGGGTCCTGGGAGAGCTGGCCTCTCGTCGGAATAACGTGAAGAATAACCTGCTTGAATTTAACCTGCGACTGACCTGATATGCCACGGTCTGCTTTTAGTTCTTTTTCTCACTCTCGCCTGCACACCTTCCTCAGCCATCAATGCAAAATCGCTCGGAGTAACTCCTCCCAGAACCTGCTCCTTCCTAGAGCAACACAGCGACTCATCCCCTGGGGGTAAAACTAATCTTTCCTACAGCGGCACAGTTGAGTTTAGCCTGAAAATCCCCACACGCTGGCGCAGTATTTTTATGGCCCTTTAAATTCGTGTACTAAGTTAACAAGGGAATGATCTCTTGAAACCACGTTCATGAGAGGTATGAAACAAATGTGGTTATTTATAGTGCAGTTTGAAAAGACTGAGACCTTTGTATGCTGTGTTGTATTTGGGAGAGAGGCTAATATGGCAGATCTGCGGTAGGAACCTTTAGGAGTGCAGATGGAGGGATTTGTGCCTGCCGCTAAGCCCGGAGATTGAATGGAACATCGTGGGTCAAAATTAGTAAAAAAATACATCTTTTGAATTGCAAATACTTCAGAGCTGAGGAATATGATTATACTTTTAACACTTGTAACTGCTGAAATAGGAATTCGTCACAGCTTGTTTTATAAAAATGCTGAAAGTCATAGGTAATATGTAGAAGTAGAAATGCTTGCAGGTGAGAAAAATGACAGGCTGGAAGGAATGTGAGACATTCAATGATATGTGGATGACTTAGCACTTTTTACACTTTATAATTTGGTCAGCTGAAAAGTTAGGTGCAAGTATTTTGGCTGTGGATATGCAATTGAATAAAAAGGAATGGCTTTCAGAATGTAATGTACCTAGCAAGCTTTCTTTTACAAAGGATTGTTTTGTTTTGGTTTTTTTTAGTGCATTGTGGTGGTAGAACAGCCCAATATTTTGTTCAGGTCCATATGAGGCTGACTCAGAAGACCTCAATCATCAGCCTTTTAATTTTTGTGGACTCTACTAAGGAAATAGCAACAGGTATCAAGGGCAGGAACTGTGAGCTACTTCTTCATCCTATAGTTGATTATAAACATATAAGTTTATAATCAAGAACATATTACCATTTCACTGGAATATTTTTTTTATTAATAGTCTATTTAAATTTTTTTAACCTATTTGAGGAGTGATATAAATGCTGGCTTTATTGGTAAATATCTTAGGTGTGATTATTACCACAAAACCAAATTTTTTGCTCCAAGTACATTATGCAGTGCCATGTCTGAAGCTGCTGACGGCATTGAAAAGAATCTTGTAAAAGTCATCATTGAATGCATGTACATGAAAAAAAGAACAGAAATTAAAAATAATTTCTGAGGCGAATTGACTTTTGGACTTGCATGTGCTGTTGCCCACAGCAAGCCATAGCTCCAGAAGGAAAAAGCAGGTAATAAGTAGCTGTGAGATAAAAAGAATGTCCTTGCAACAGAAGGGTGCGTTGTGATTCCAAGTGCCAGTTTGAGTTAAATTAAAACTATTTGAAAACTGAGAGCAACCTGTGGTATGATAGCTAAACAATCTTATTTAACTGTAGAAGAGAGCCCAAAAATGTCGTTTGAAGCCTAAAAAAAAAAAAAATAAAGCTTGCAGCTAGCAGCGCCATAGAATGATCTAATGGATGTTGTGTTGTGATGCCAGAGAAGAGAGTAATTTCATGCATATTGATGGAAACATAAAAGGACCTCTTCTCAGCAGTGACCATATCATGACATACCTAATACACATTCTCAGTTGTATTTTTCTATAGGTGGATAGAGAAATCTGTCAGCATGAGTGAAGACAATGTAAATCTCATTCAGGGATCAGACAGAGAGGGAGAGGAGTGGTATTTAGTTCTGGCTTTCATTCCAGAGCTCTGGCTGCAGGCCAGGGCTCCTCATAATCCTTAAGTAGTATGATACTTCTGCTAAAATAATCAGCAGTGAAGTGCAGTCGGTACCAGTGCCTCTGGTTCCATTTGTTGGCATGGCTCAGCACTAATGCTGTGCAGGGAAGAGCTGAACAAATTTGTGCTCTTTAAGACCAGCTGTTTTTCACAAGACCTTGCTATATGGTTGGAAGTTTTGCTTAGCTTCTTGGAGGGAGAAAGAAAGCTGACAGAAAAAAAATGCTGTAATGTCAGCAGCCTGATGTGGAGTAACTGTACAGTTGTCTCTCAGATGAACTGCAAAGGTTGAGGAAGCTGGGGTCTTTCTGTTCAACAACTCACAGATCAAACTCCTCATTTAATCACTGATGTGTGGAAGCTTGACACGTCTTCTAAACTTGTCAGTTCTGCTGTAGGTCCCAGCACTCCCAACTGCTACCAAACCAGAAGAGCTGGAGGAGAGTAAGAATTGCTTAGGTCAATAATTACCTATGTTCTGAACATGAGTCTGAAACGTTTGGCCACATGTCTGTATTGAATTTAGTCCAGTCCAGAAGAAACAACAGAAGCATAACTCTTCACGACTGTTTCTGCTTTTGTTTTTTATTTGTGTGTGTTCATTTGGTTTAGAACAATCTTTTCCCTTCTTTGCTTTTTTCTGTGTTAGTTTGAGTCCATCCCAAAGCTGCCTGGTTTTCCTCCAGCTGTCAAAACCTGATTTCCAGTACCCTACCCTCCCAGGTTAAAAACACAACCTGTTCTCTGTACTCTACAAGATTCTCCTTCCTAATCTCAAAGCTGATCTGGCCCCATCTAACTGAATGGCACCCAGAGCCTGTACCTTGTCCTCATGATAAAGTCTTTGCTCTCGAGAGGTGAGTTTTGAGGAATACTGTCCTGCATGATGCACAGCTGCTTAGGCATGTATCTTCATGCAGGGAGAACCTGGGGTCCAGAATGGCAGAAGTACTAATTTTTGTAGCTGTCCCCTTCATGCTGTTCTGCCTTCACCCTGACTTCTCTCCAAAGGCATCCCTTGTAGTTTCTGATCACATAAAAAGGTGAGAATTCAACTTAATTTAGGTAAACAGGAGCCTGATGTATGTATTTTTTTAAACACAGTATCAGATTTTGCTAGAACAGGACTATCAGCATAGTGTTGCATGCTTTCTAAGCCTGGTCCCTGCTTGTGGGAAGTGGCTGGGTTGATCACAGTGAAAAAGAAGTTGAGGACAAAGAGTACATGTATGTTCCTATGTGTATCTTTCACGTTAGTGAGTCAGTCTGGTGTCTCCTAGTATTGAAGGTGAGGTTAGATTTATTAGTGTGGTTTGTGTAAATACCATATGTGCTACAGTTTGCCTGGCTGTTTTTTGCTGGTGGAGCAAATACAGCTAAATCAAAGCAGGTTAAACAGTGGCAACATGAAGATACAGTTTGGAAAAGATTAATGTTTCTCAGACAGCAGCAAAGCTGTTAGCTGAGGACTGCCACTCAAGCTCTTCTCAGCTTTGAGTGCAAGGGTAACGTAGATCCTTCAGAAGATGCTGGTGGAGGGCAGAAAGAGGAGCTGTCCCAGTTATGTCCGTGAGCCCTGGGAGAACAACCGGAGACACTCAGCCTGTGTGTGAAGCAAAGCCTGGCAGTCTTCTCCCAGCCCAGAGTAACGGGGCTGCATGGCACTTAGAGCTGTCAAGGGAAGATCAAAGTTTAGGTGGAAGAAAACAAGTGGGCAGCTTTATTTTTATACCCTTTATACCCTATTTTCCCTTGGATTAAAGGCAAAATAAGCATTTGCTTTGAAGAAACTGTTGGTTAATTAGTCAGACACTTGGGAGGAAGAGGAAGCTTGTTTGAGCCTACTGTACTAATGTGGATGGTAAACAGGTACAGTGCCTGCAGAGCCAAGTTGTAGGGTGTATGAACTGATTAGTGGCAGCCAGAGATGGGTGAAGGTGCCAAAATTCCGAGTGGTGAAGTCAGGACACACATGGATGTGCTCAGAGCACTGACACTCTGGCTATAACATGTGCTTAATTTTATGGTTGGGAATAGTGAGATGAACAGAACTGTTTTATGTCTAATTTAAGCATGTACATAAATACCTTATGGTCTTGAGGTAAAACCTAGTCTTTGGTGTAAACTTAAAGGACATTAATGCCAGCAGCATGAAATTGGTATAATTTCTGGTGGGATTTGCATGCAAATTAAGATAAGGATGACAGGAGGAGTAAACAAAGAAAGAATGGTTGGAAAAGGGAGATGAAACGTGCAGAACGATAACATGCAGAACGATGTGGGTTAGATAAGGAGACCTTCTGATGCTGCTAAATTTGTGCTCTGAGAAACTGCACTTTTAGCCTCTCTTAATGTTAGGAAAAAACCCTAGTGTTCTGACTTGTAGTTAACTGTTTTGATTTAGTATTAAATGTTATTCTTTAGAAATAACAAATGCAGATATTGGCATATTTATGCTGTTGACTTTGCAAGGTGTTTATTTTGTTAAAAAGAGATGAATGCCAAGAAACTTTGCATTTATATTAAATACATTCCAGCAGTACAGTGTTTGCTGAAGTATGACAGAGTATCAACCTGGTTTTTTTACATACTGTTCAGTCCTTAGAGTTGGCATGCAAAATAGTGTATTATATTGTGATATTTATTCCTGTTTGAAGCTGTAGTGCCTTGTAGGTTTGGGGTAAAAGAGCGTGGTAGATAGTGGTAATCCAAATGAAACTTCTCTTTGTTGAAAATTTGATTTAAATGAGGGTGACTTTGTTGTATTTTTACACGCATTTTATTTAATTGCATTTTTTTAAAAAGAGTTCTGAGAAAACACAATTGAGGAATATGGTTACAAAATGTGCGTGGCTAATAGGTCATCATCAGTGCAGTAGCTCAGTTCTCCTGTTTTCAACTAAGAATGGAGTTTTCTTAGGCTTTCTTGTCCTGAGATGATTATGTATGCCACTAAATGATGAGAACACTAAAAGCTAAAAACTCAATTTTTATGTGTTTCAGACTACACATCATTATAGTTACAAATGAATCCAATCTTCCCTGGAGTTGCTGAACTGTTTTTCATTGTTACAGTTAAGGAGAAAAAAAACCTGTAATAGTTTGTCAAAGAAGAAACTGTTTTCATTCCTGACAGATGCAAAACTATGATAATTGTGTTTAGCAGTCAGTGTTGATAAGGTATAAAAATGCTTCCTGAAGCTGCTACCTCATACATTGCAATGCATTTATATTCATTTTAAAGATGGTTGGTTTTGTGCTTGTTTGTGAAACAAAACAAAAAATTAAAAGAGTTGTAGTATAATTGAAATAAGGCATACAAATTCTGTGTTTTCATGGCCCTTTTCCCCACACTTCCCACACACAGACACACACACACACACAGAGGTTTATAAAAAGGCTTTTTAAAAAATTGCTACTTATGATGATTTCTTCAAACTGTCTTTAAAACCTGCCCTGTTGGATTCTCTTGCTAAGTTTGGCATCCTTGGAACTGGTAATGTTGCCACAGAGTTCATTTGTCAAAAGATACAGAAGTTCCAAAAAGTAAATGTACCCCAATACGTGGTTTCTGCAATTCTTTTGTTTTTACAGTTTGCCAGTTATTGCAGAAACAGTTTTCCCCACTTGGACACTTGCAAATTGGTTGCATTTTAAATGCGTGTTTAGTTTAAAATTATTTTCCATCTTGAAATTTCTTTTTAAGTTTTTTTTTTTTTTAAATCCTAAAATATCCTTTCATTTTCAACAAGGTGAAGCACTAATAGAAACTCAGTTTGAAGATATTTTTACAAGGACAAATACAGGACAAAGTTTAATGAAAACTCATGAGAAAAATGCTGCTATTTTTGATCATGTTTGTAGATGAACAAAGGCAAGAAATACTGTTGCCACAGTAAACAGATGCCATTTATTAAATACTTGTTCAAATATAATTAAAAATGTTTTGTAAGAAGTTCTCGGGACTGCTCATGTTGTTTTTAATAGGCGTTTTCATGGGAAGCTCTCCAAAGGCTGAGGGTAAACTAGTGTCATGGTGTTTAAACATAGGCAATTATAGGCCTGTCAGCTTCTAATCACTCTTGTACAAAATAATGTAACAGCTGAAACCAGGTTCAATTAATGAGAAGTTAAAACATGGTAGTATAACAAATGTCCCTCTATGTGTTTTCATAGGCTATTTTGCAAAACCAAATTGATAGCTAAATGCAGTTACTGGATTTTGTTACTAAAAATACTAATATGTAGCAACAGTAGTGGTAGTAGGTGCTGGGTATAACAGGGTTGTATGTAACTTGGTTCCATTTGATATTTTAAGAAATTAAAATGATACAATAGCAATATGGCAAACTTCAAGTATTCCCAGCTGGCTGACAGGCCTTGACATGCAATCATGAATTGTGAATCATCATTTGTTTTTTAGTGGGATGCTGTGAGGATTGTTGCTCATCTCTCTGATCTGACAGGTTTATCAGCAATCAGTCAGTTGACTGATGCTAGGTTTCTCGGATGACAATGATTTTGGGGGTGTTACTTAATGCAAAAGTCTGGTTGGTAACAGCCCATGATCACTTGGCCAACTATACCCAAGGAAACAGCTCCATGTTAGTTAGCCAAATTCAAAATCAACCACCTATGAACAAGAAAGATGACCTTCCCCCCCACCCCCAAATGTGAAAGTGTCTCAGCAAGAACTGACTTAAGTGGTCTTGAAGGTCAGAATAGCTCAGATGAGTTCTTTCTGTGATAATAGGATTGAAATAGGCCAGTGTGATCCACATGTGCCTGCCCATGAGACAGAACAGGCTAGAAAGAATGTGCATTTCTGAGTTTAGTTATTCATTAGATGGTTTATCAAGGGTTGTAAAGCAACTTTTCAATCAGGACTGACTTTTTTCCAAGCAATGTATTTAGTACTATTATGTTTATTGGACCTGAAATAGTAAGGCCCAGTGTAGGAGAAACATGCTAGATAGGTCATGGTGGATGATCAGTATGTCTCTTCTGATGTTAAGCTATTAAATATTTGTGTTACTGACAGTTCATTTTTAATAGGGTTCCAGCACCTACATAACTATTTCTTTTCCTTTCAGAACTCTTTTGTTCCTTAATCAAAGGAACTGTCCAGATACCATCATTCCATGGAACTGAAATATTGGTGAATTAGTCCAGGTTCCCTAAAGGACTGTAAAATGGAGCCAATAACATTCAAAGTTAAAAAGCATCAAACACCTAGTGATTTCTCAGCAAGTTTCAGTCTCCAGCTCGTTGGTTCTCTGCCAGTGCATTCCCTAACCACCATGTCAATGCTGCCTTGGATTGTGGCAGAGATCCGGATGCTCAGTACAAAGTCTTCCAAAGAAGAACCTAGTGTCAGCCAGATCCGACTTTATGTTTCACCAGCAAGTTTGCGATGTGAACCAAACACAGGGAAAATCCAGCAGTGGGATCCTTTGATTTGTTCAAGTTTGTTTGAATACAAGCCACAGCAAGTCCACAAACTGATTCACAACAGCCACGATCCAAGCTATTTTGCTTGTCTGATAAAGGATGGAGCAGCAAATCAGCGAAGTATCTGCTATGTATTTAAAGCTGATGATCAGACAAAAGTAAGTAAAAAGAAAAAAAAGCAAAGTAAGCAACCCTGGAGTTGCTTTTGTGCTGTTTGAAACCTTTCACTACAGAGTAAGACCTTAAGGTTGTATTTACAATTAGAGACTGGATCTCACTAAAACTTACCAACAAGTGTCACTTTACTTGATATAAATGGTTCAGTTAAATTTGAACTGCTCAGTATGTGAAGTGAAAGGTGTGTAAATCTCCTACAGGATCAGAGCCTGAATTTCATTGGCTTAAAAAGCACTTTAGTTTGGGATATGGGCTGAAATCTTGGCCCTCAAGTCAGTGAGAGTTTTTCTGTTGATGTCACTAGGGCTAGGATTTCACCCTTGAGTCACTGTGAACTTTATCTAATCCTACAGTTGGACCTCTCAAATTTCTGTTTTCCTGAGTTGAGACCTATGTGACTGGGAAATAGAGATGCCTCCTTTCTCAGGAGGAAAGGGTAGGGTGCAGCCTCCTTATATAGCATATTTCCCCACAGGACACTGTGGAAACCTCTTCCTAGCTCTGTAATCCACAGAATCTAGCAGGTGATACCAGAGAATGAGACAGGCCACAGCACAGTGCTGACTCTGTGACATGCAGGCTTGCTGCTGCATGGTGTGAGACAGGAGTTAGGTGTGCATGTCTCGTGCTGTAGGTGAGATTTTGCTCAGTCTGCATTTCCTAGGAGCAAATTCTGTCCTTGGTGAAAACGTGGAAGCATTAAAAATAGTCTCTCTCTTCTTTTGTTTGAGACTAATGTGAGACAATAGCTCTTGTGAAGGGGTAAGGTGAGTAGGATTTGACACAAAGCTGTTGTCATCCATTGGGGACAAAACAGTGACATATCCTTCACCTTTTCAGTGTAGACTCTAGTTACAGTGTTGGAAAACAGCATCTTGCTACATCCTGCTTGCTTGAGTCATAGGAGATGTCCTGCTGAAGCACCTTGGAGGTATTATGTGAATATATACTGCACATGGGATTTATGCCAACCTGCCCAACAGCAAAACATTGTACAGTTCTAAATCCGTAGTCTCAAGCTTAGAGCTCAAAACATATGGAAACAGCTTTAGTTAAATCCCCCAAGATAAAAAGGCAGTTCTGGTAAATTAGAAGGCAAATATGTTGTAAATCATAAGCATTCAAGTGAGAAATCCTGTCAAGTTAGAATTTATGTATGTAAGGGAGCAGAAATAAAGAATAGATGTTTCAGAACTTGGTACTGAATAGAAGTTGGTAAACACATTTTGCAGTTTGCTTATGCACTTATTTTTGCTTGTGATTTTACAGGACTATGGTGAGTGCACTGCACTGACCAGCTCCAGTATGTTTTCTTTTGCAACAAAAGATTGAATTACTTTTTCACATGTTTGATCAAATTCCTAGATGTGTTTGAAATGAAAGAGAGCAAAATAAGTCTCTAGTTAAATTTGCAGCTGTGTCTACATGTTTTTGGAAACAAGACCCAGAATTTTTGGGTGCCTGTTTTAACTACTTAGCCCCAGATTCACACAGCTGTCTGTCCTTCCAAAAACTACTCTCCACCTGGTCTCTTAACTTGCTTTGATTGCAAGGGTTGTTTCTCTTAACTTTTTTGCAGGCTAGGTTCCTAATTAGGAGGTAGACATCTAATCAGCATTTGTGGACCTATGTTTTAGCAAAAGGATAATGGAAATGCCAAGTGTTCTTATCTTCTACAGTGAGGCCCTGCCTGTTTTACTTAAATTCAGTATAATTTCTGATTAATCTACCTTTTAAGTAAGTCCCTTATGGTTTAAAGGGTGCTGTTACTCTGCCATGAATATTGTCATATAATGCCTTTTAGTTACTTGGTGTTTGTAGAGGAGTGAACTGATGTTACCTGTTTTGCAGATACCCAACTTGAAAGTGTAGGAGTGTACTCTACAACTTTGTTACAAATTGAGGGACCTAAGTAAGTGAGTTGAGATGAAGAATTTTAGCACTGTGTTGCTACAGCCTATGTTCAACTTCAGAAGAAACAAATTTTAGAAATTGGACCTTTGCAGCCTGTGTGACTCAGCAGACTCTTGTGCTAGCACTCTTGCTCCTGAGGACTCTTTTTTTCTATTAGCTTCAGCTCTGTAAAAGAGACAGAGTAGTCCAGATAGGTTGAGTCACCGAGCTTACCTGTTCATAACAACTCTTTACCCAGCAATCCTGGACATCCAAACTTTTGTGATGATTGCACTTAGTCCATTTGTATTTGGAAAAAACCCAACTGGTTACTAATTGAAATAATATTGTAAACTGCAAGGGCCACAGTTCTTTGTATCTGCATAGATAAATCAGTAGTAGGGCTATATTTGACAGAGAGTTCTTGGGTTAGGTCAGGTCTGACTGAGGATTTGAAGTAGAAGGTAGTTCTTGGCTTTGCAAATAAGTTCTGAGTATATCCCCACCTTAGGATAAGGAGAATAAAGGAGGGCAGAAGCATGTTGTCATGGTTTCAGCCCAGCTGGTAACAAAGGACCACGCAGCTGCTCACTCTTTTCTCCCACCCCCCCTCTGGTGGGATGGAGAGGAGAATCAGAAAGAGAAAAGAAAAAAAACCCAGAACCTTGAAGGTTGCGTAAGGACAATTTACCGGGGCAACACAAAAAGAGAAGTTACAACAACAATGATACAAATAAAAGAATATACAAAACGAGTGATGCTCCGCCACTTCCCCCACCAAAAGCAGAGCACCGCCCAGCCTGCTCCCTGTTTCTATACTGAGCATGATGTCACATGGTATGGAATAGCTCCTTGGCTAGTTCAGGTCAGCTGTCCTGTCTATGCCCCCTCCCAGGTTCCTGTGA
>JANZLQ010000056.1:22479456-22497349 GCA_026212715.1 Elanus axillaris | reverse complement strand
TTTTTAAAGGGTTTAGTTTATTTCTTCCCCCCCCCCCCCCCCCCAATAGTCTGGACACAAGTTGTCATAATAGCCTGTAATATATGCTTGTGTTTACCAGAACTGTTAATCCTATAATGGCAAAACACTGGATAGAACTGTTCTTTTCTGTTTTGTAGAGAAATACTGCTCATGATTTAAGCAGGATCACAGCTGCACAAGACACACACAAGTCTGCTTCTTCTGAAACATCATTCTGCACTGTCATAAATCAGGGACAGCTTTTGGCCCAGGAACTGCGCTTTTGACAGCTGCAGGAAAGTTGCAGGGAGGGTTACAGTGCCTGTGTAGTTGCAGTGGACTGGGGCACATGCTCAACATCTGAGCCTGCTCGCTGACTTTGCTTGTGCCAAATCTGCCCCATACCCGACACAGATAAGCCCCATCTCCTTAATACTGAGGCACTTTTTAACATGTAGCACTTGCCCTGTTCTTGAGCTGTTTGGTTATAACAGTGGTCACAACTTCATCGGACATCTTCATTTTTTTCATCCATCAATTGCTTTAACAGTTACTATGTTTTTAAACAACCTTCACCTACTTTTATGAGTTACAATAGGTTATGCAGTTAAGTAGATCATGCTGTATTACCTGGAATGCAGTGTACTCTGTTACATGTTGTTTGTGATCTGATTATGTGCTGGCGAAGCTGGTTTCAAATAATCAACACTTACCGCTCTGTGAGGCTGCACAGAGCTGATGTTGTGAGTAAACTTCACATTATTCATCTATAAAAGGAATGGCAGAGGCCCAGTGAACTCCAGAGCAGTTGTTGTGAGGCTTAGCTTCATGACTGAGGATTCTTACACAACTTGTTTTTACATTAGACTCTAAGGTACGGCCTTAGTAAGTATTTAATTTTTAATAGCACCATTTCCCTTTCTTAAAAGAATTCAGGCAAAATAATTTTAAAGATAGAGGTGATCTTTTTCTACTGTATTTTACTGCTTGATGAGTCTAGGGAGATTAAAACTTGGTTCTTCTTCTGTAAAAAGCATGGAACTGAAACAAAATGAGGTAACTGGACTTCTTTCAGTGCAACTGAGCTTAATTTGGCTATTTTCTGCCTCCTGTTCATATGCGCCTTTGGGTTTTTTTGATGTATGTAATCTATGTAATTGCAAACTGCTAGCACTGCTTTTTGGTTTAGGAAGTCTCTCCTGTCTCCCACATGCTAACTGGAGAAATTAATGTAAAAAACAGAAGGAAAAAATCTAACAGAACAAATGAAAAATCAAATGCATATTTGTGCACATATATAGTCCAGTATATAAAGCAGGTCAAAGTTTACCTGTGTAAATCTTAATAGAGTGTCCTATGTAATGCAAACAGCTAGCTGTGCTTTGGACAGTCTCACAGTTAATCAGGCTTTATGCTCATCCAGAGCCTAAAGCATAAGTGTGACCACACCAGCTCTATCCTGGGATCTGTTCAAAGGATATATGTATGTGAACTCTTCTTTCAGGGACATTTAGTGGCCAATGACCCTGTCCCTAGGAGCATTGTACCAAGCCTTTATGGGGCTCTTGTCAGACCATGGAGTGACTTTGTGACATCCTGGATCAGCTAAGTGCTCCTGTGTTCACCCTCATTTTATAAGAAATAGTGTGTGATTTCCCACAATCTCATGTGTGATTGCCACATGGAGGAAGTAGTTTGTGCAATACCAGTGCCGTTTCCTGACTTAAAGTCAGAGATAATGTCTTACCAAGGAAGATGAAATTAATCACATGGTTTGTAAAAAGAGATGCCTATTCACACTCTTACAGCAGCAGCAACATAAAAAACTATATTTTCTTGTGATTTCTTCAGTCTCCTAAATCATACAGAAATTTCTGCTGCAGAATGACTAATAACTCTTACTGTGACTTTAACAGTATAGTATTCTGTATCAGATGACATTGTGAGAGTATTTTTCAACTTAAATAATATTGAAAGTAGCTGTGTGTTACTTGTGCTGTCATGTGCACTTCATTTTAGAGCCAGAGTTTATGCCAAGATTATTTATTGTTCCTTTACTTTTTCTGTTGGGGATTGCAGCAGAAATATGAAACAGTGGAACTGAGGCTCAAACATAATTTGCACATCTGTGATGGTTTGCCATCTGACTACTAGCCATTCCTTTTGTCTTACAGTGTCTGATGCTTGTGGCCTATGAAGTCCAATACAAGTAATTGGAGCCATAATATCCAAGCTTCCTCCAGAGTTACAGTAGAATTTCCTTCAGAAACTTCCTTGCATATCTCCAAAGGGAAGCTTACTCTTAACATCTTAACCTAATCTGAGTCCAGCCTTTGCTGGCCTTGCAATCCCTTGGTTGCTGACTTGCACATTCCCACCTTTTCTCCCACTCTTGTATTATGCTGTGGTATCACTCAGTGAGGCAGTTCAGAGCAATTTAAATATTCCAAAAGGAAAAGTGATGCAGTTTCAATTAAATTAGCACCCTAACCTGATCATAGAGCAGTTTCATGTCCACCTTTGTGAGAGTCAGGGAGAAGCAAGGCCCCACTATCTAGAGCAGAAAGAAGGCTGGACCTCATATCCCTGATTCAGTCAGTCTTAAACTGCCATGCAGTTTTAGTTCAAGTGTAATATCTGATGATACAGTGAGGAGATCTAATAGCTGTCCTCTGTCAAAATAGGCAGTTCTGTTATTCTTCTGATCCATCCCTTGACTTACATTCTCAGTGTTTTCCCACGTGCTGGCATTGCTGTTTGTCCAGCTCCGTGTTGAGCTGTTTTAGGGGCTAAGGTAAAAAACAGAATTGCATTCTGCTCCAAACCAACTCACTGCACCTTGCTTGATCACCTTAGGTGTTTTGTCAAATTCCAAGCTGACATAAATTTGGAAACTAAAGTGAGAACATAAATTAATTTAGGACAAATTTTTCCTGGTACTCTCACAAGCAGTTGGTAGAAGTAGAGTGCAGCACTAGAGATACTCCAAAGGGATTGGGCTGTGCAGCAGGAAACCTGATGTTGTTTCTTTGTATGGTGACGTAGATCCTAAAAGCAGGGCTATGAGGATGGAGGTGCACAGGGAGACTTGCAGGCTTTCTTGGCCTCTGTACACAGAGCCACCTAGACAAAGTGTCACAGACTGTTAAATTTGTCCTGCTAGCATTGTGTGAGAAGAAATCACTGCGTACCTGCCCAGTGAGTCCAAAAATGGAGTAGCCTTACTCTAAGAAGACCTAAACAGCATGGGCACAGTCTGTGTGCTGGTAAATGTTTTCTTACAATCTTGTCTCTGCTGCTGTTATAGTGATCGGAATGGAAGGCTTTTAGTATATTTCCATGATTTACATCTAATTGTCTTAAAATTACTAGTGAACCTGCCTGCCAGGTTGAATATGTTGTGAAATACTGTCATGTGACAATTTCTTCATTTTTGTGACTTCAGCCTCACTCTGGCACTAACTTTCTGGTACTCATCCCGTGCTTTATTTATTTAATTTTCTTAGATGAAATAATTTCTTCCTGATTGCTGAGCAATACCCTTACCAAGAAATAAGTTAACCCTCTGTGACCAACTCCCTAAACTTCGCAAGAGTTTGGTGATGCTGTAGTCTTCAAATTTGATTGAAAAGCCTGAAGATAACTTAATGTTATGAATGTGAAAATTTCAGAATTTTTTGAATCCACATAGTTCTCAAAGTACAATATAGGCCTTCAGTTGAGAGGCTATGTTTATCCACATGTTACCCCAGCACTAAACATGTTAAATTCCCCAGCTTCACAAGTGGCAGCAATAACAAAATAGGTAACAGCAAAGGTATTCAGCTCACCTTACTGTAGTGTAGTAAAGTCTGCCTTCTGCAGAGGCATTGGATGCAATATGCACAAAGTCAGTGAATGGGTCTCCTTGTCTCTTTGCAGCCTAGTCAGACCTACAGCTTCAAACCAACTCACAGCCAGCAGAAAATTCTGGGCAAATAAAAAGTATGAGTTGCACCTGTGGAAAAGTTCTGTGTGAGAAAGAGAATGAATCTAGAAATCCAGGTTGCATATACAGAATTAGGAGTTCATATAATACTGTTTGATTTATAGCAACATTGACTATTAAGCAGAATGTATGATACTACAAAGAGGAATAGGTAATGATAAAAAAACTCCAATGTATTTTCTGAAGTTACCCACCAGTGTGTCTTGCTGAAGTTAATTTAAGACTAGAAGATGTTTGGAAGAATGCTGCCTTATTGACCTCCAAATACAGGTCAGAAAGTCTAATCTAGATTCAGTAGATGGTTTTTATTTTTCAGTTAATTAATTAATGATCTTAAGGAATATAAAGTATGCACAGCTGTGATGTTTTTTAATTAATTTTGTACATGGTGTAGTGATAGTTGTACGCAATTTAAAGCCAGCAAGTGTATTTTAGAGAGGAAAAAAACCCTGCTTTGAAAAAGAACTGTTTTTTATTAAAAAAAAAATTATTCTTACCTAATACAGTTTTAGTTTTTGTGGCACACTGTACAATAACATTGAAGACAGTGTAATTTAGTTCGTGATGAAGAACTTTCAGAGCGTGTAGAATCTGTTTTTAAACATGTGGGAAGATAGCTTTTGTCAAATATTTGAATAAACAAAGGCTGTATCTGTCATGTAGGTTAGTAGAGTCTCTCCAGACAGACTCAAGAGTGGTTCTGGCATGAATCAGATTGTAGGAATGGATCCTACATCAGTGATCTTTCCTCAAGACTAGTAAAAACAAAACCTTTCTGTTTTCTCTGCTTCACAAGTTTCTCTGAAAAGCTTGGGCTTTAGCTTACTTGGAGCTACTTAAACATGGACATTCATATTCAGCCAATTGTATTTTCTTTTTTTCAGATTCTCATATGGCCCTAATAGACAAATTCAAGCAATCTACATTAAAATATGAAGATGCCAATTCATAAATTATGATACTGAATAAATTGTCTTCCTGAAATAGCTCCTTATTTTTCCATGCAATCAGCTTTTCACTTAGAGTTTTGCCTGCATCAGGCTGACATTTATGCTGTGCCCTCAGGGTCATCAGATGTGGGCTGTTTGGCTGTAGTGGAGCAGAAAACCAAAGCAGGGGAGGCATATATATACCGCTGTATTTACTTTAGTAGCACAATCTCCCATCCTGTTATATGTCAAAGTGAATAATGGTAACAAATCACTGTCATAAAATCAGTGCTTTCCCTTGCCCGGTGTAGACATAGTTGTTGTATATTTCTGTTTTTTTACCCTCTCTGTGGACATCAAGTTATGGGAAGGGCTGTGGGAAATATTTTCCTAAAGAATAATTTGTGTGACTGGACAAATACAGGCTTAAATAGATATGTGTGTCTGCCCTAAAGGTTGATCATAGAGGATCTGATACAAGGATTGAGTGGATAATGCTGGTTTGTACTTGGTTTGTCCTTTGTATGAAACTGCTGGTTGATGTGGACTTCTTTCTTTCCCACCCTCCCCCCACTTTTCCCAGAGTGACACTAATTGAGATCTATTGCTGGCCATAACAACAGCTTCTCTGCTGGCAATTCCTTTTGCACTGGGTTAAGTTTGATCCTTCTACATAACTGATTGAATGCTTTTCATTTGCAAGCTTCTTGTTTCAGCCTTTAAAAAAACCCCACAAAACTGGTTTCACATAGCAGAATGTGCTTTAAAATTGTGTTCTTAGTAATCATGATGTGCTGTGGTTTTTTGAGTTGCTTTTTTGCTTTTATGCTGTGCTTCTAATCGTAACTTAGAGAACTTTCACAGGAAGAGAGAATAAAAGATAAAATTCATAACTCTTAATTTGAGATTTCTGGAGGCCACATTCAGCACAATGGTGAAAAATAGAGCTTGCAGCTAATACCTAGTGGTGTATTTTACATCTAAACCTGTGGCTAACTGAAATGGAGGTGTTTCTTTGGGAGTCTAAAAAGCAAATTGTACATAAATGTTAATTCCGAGTCTTTGATGCTGAAAACCTGTATGCACTTTAAATTCAGGCTAGTTCCATTGAAGACAACAGAAATACTTGCAATCACTTGCTTGGTTCACACCTAAAATACCTAATATATTATTCTGCTTGGTTTTATCTTCAGATTTTTTCCAATTACAGTTATGTTGTTTATATAGGAAAAAATGTTTTCCAATTTCTGTAATTCATTTAGAAAGATTTTTAATGAAACAGAAGCAGTTTTAAAACCATATAAAAAGAAAAATTAGAACTATAATGCATTAACATATTCAGGATGATTAACATAGTTGATTCAACACCACTATTAGGAAAATCGAGTTTCTTTCATGAAAAAAGCAAATGAAAGTATGACACATGTCTAGGAAGCAATAGTGTACTAAAGTCTTAAGAAGATCAAAGCCCCCATTCATCACTTTTGATTCTCTCTACTAAAAACCCGTTCTAATGTTCATCTGCAAGTACAAACAGCATTGGTCCCTGTAGAGATCTCTAATTGAAACTAAACTCAGAGGTTTTTCTAGAAGTTGTGTTAAGATGTTAGGGCCGCTTTAGTTTGACCTGCAGTCCAGCAGGGATAGCTTCATTTTCCTGGTTTAAGTGCATATTTCGGAATGGCACAATAGTGGGTAATGATCTAGTAGAAAGAGGCACACTGATTCCCAAAGCAGGGCTTGGATTTAGGAAAGGAAGCAGTTGCTTCTGTGGAGCTCTGTGCAGTATTTCTGCTTCCACGGAGCACTGTACAGCATTTCTGACAGTAACATTTTCGTACATAGTCACACCCTTAGAAAATGTCTCTAACTGCAGGAAGTGAACTTCATTGTTCTTGAAAGGGATTAGTTCCCAGGGTGCTTAACTCCTCCCCCCCCCTCACAACAGCTTGCTGATAAACCATGGTTTAAGAAGAGGTCTTCAAGTGCCACTTAGTGGCCGTCCAGAGCAAATGTAAGATACTGCGACAGCTGTGATAGTTCTCACCTCTCCTACTGTTGCTTTCCGCCAGCAGGGGAATTACTCACCTTACCTTAGAAATACTGAAGGCTTAATCTAAGACTGGTTGAAATCAATTAAAAGACCCTGGTGCGCTTTCGATAAAATTTCAGTACCATCATTTAACTTTTTTTTTCCAAATTGTCCTTTTGAACTTCTGTTTGGGTTCTCCTTGTGGGGTGGTTTGTGGGGTTTTTTTGCGATAAATGCCTGTAAAAGTATTATAACAAGTGGATATTTTACAATGTAGTCAGTGAGCTAGCACAAGAACCAGCAATAAGTAAAGGTGCTGTCTCTAGAACTGAAATACTAGTGTTCCTGGAGTTTATTCTTGGGTATTAAAATTCACAAAACAAGACACATGCTTAACTGGGGTTTCTGTTCTGCATCAGCTTATGTTCTGGGATGTCTCAGTTCCCCTCAGGGGAACATCTGATAGATGTGAAAACATTAGCTCTCAGTCATATTCTGAGCTTGATATATGCTTCTATCTGGATAAGGGCCAATGTTTTTCTTCTAGAAATGTGTGGGACTTCAGAATATTCTTTACATGTATGTTATTAACTCCATAATGAACTGTGGACTCCATAATGAACTTGTCCAGGGGACAACAAACCTCAGAGTGTGTGCATTGGTTATGTGAAGATTTCCTTTTTACTGGGAGGAGGTTTTCAGTGGGCATTCTGCAGGTAGGTTGTGTACTGCAGAAGGCATGCTTCAAGTTTTTCTTTAAAATCAAGTCTTTTGGGTTTTTTTCCTCTATTTCAGTTTTTGTGTTTTGATAGGCTATCCATAGGCAAGCTAGGATTGGAAGAGTCAGAAAAGTTCCCAGGAACCTCAAACAAACAAAACATAGCTTTCTGATTTATAGGTACATTTCTTGTTACAGTATACAAACAGTGAAGGTCTTGGGATAAATCCTTTCACACAAGTTGAGACTGTGGACTTCTAACAAGCCATATAAAAACTACGTATGTGACAAATTTTCCTTACCCAGATAACCCTCAGTGACCTGACTCTTACACATACATGTATGCACAAGCATGCCAGTCTGTTCTGGAAGTCTTGATGCCAGCTTGAGACATCAGCTGAGTTAGACTTACAGCAGTCGTCTTAACTGAAGTTCAGTCCCAGCTGGGTTGTGAGTGGAATCAAAGTATGTGTATGGGGTGACATTATGGATCTACAATGAGAGAATGTAATACTTGATTCTTACTTTTTTAAGCTCTTGCTGTTTGGCTGTATGTTACAGCTTTTTTGCATGTTAGAAACAAACTGGGAAAATGAATTAAAGCTGGCCTACATTCCACTCATAAACATATGATTGAAACCAACAGGAGACTTGAGAATTTATTACATCCTAGGGTAAAAGACCTTGCTCAGCTAACTTCTGAAGTTCACTTATTCATTTGGGTCTTTGTGCCTGTGAACACATTCAAATACATGAGCTCAGACTCATGTGTTGCAGTGATATCTGAACTTGCCAGAATGTTTGAGTGAAGAGTTAAGCTGTCCATCCCATCCATCCAGCTGTGTGAAGGTTTCTCCTGGAATGTCACAATTCCCTATTAGTACTGGAAATATCCAGGAGGGAGGAAATGGCAGAATCAGCCCATGATTATTTTATTGTAACTTTATTTATTTGTGTATTTATTTCAGTAGTATACCACATCAAATAATATTTTGGGCTTTATTCCTGAAAATATGTACACATTTCCCAAATTTTACTTCCTCCAGGAGTCTTACATGAAATGACGCAGCTGTCTAGCATTCTCAGTGATAAGACATAGTTAAAGAAACCTGTAGTGAGGGAATGCGTTTGGTCTGCTTGGATCTGTGGTTGTGGGATAGCTGACTCAGCTCGGGAAGGCTTCCATTGTTCTGGCAGGGGAGCAGAAGTGCAGTCAGCACATGTGGCTGAAATGTGCAGTGGTGTCTTACAGTAATATATCCTGAGCCCTTTGAAGTAATGCAGCTTTATCAAAACCACAAAAGAGCCATAAGGACAAATCCTGTTGCTATATTTTAAAAGTCTCTGTATTGTGTGTAATATTTCACAAATGTTTTCCAGCGTGTTTTTAGGAATCAAAACAGAATTGGCTTTAATAACTAAATGTGGAATGTTGTTTGTAATGAAACCAGGAGCTGCAAACTTTTGAATGGAAAACTAAATGAATTTGTGGAGAAAGTGTTTTTTTTTCAGATCGGTAGAGACAGTGTTTGAATCTTGGTTTTAAAGATGTTTTATTGCCACTTTGTAGCTTTTGCTGTAATTGAAAGCCAGTATGACTTAGCCAAAAGTATATAAAATCACAAGAGCAAAAGAGTCCACATCTTTGCAAAAGATACACTCGATGGGTTAATAAGCCCTGAGAAGAGGATAGGAAGGGGAGAGATAAGAAACAGTAAGTTAAAAGAGTGTGCAAGGGAACATTGCTGATAAAATTTTCCACTTTGGGGACAGCTGAGAAGGAATATAATCAATGGCATAAGACAGCTAAATAAAAATCACACATAATTTAATAAATAGGCAGATTTATATGCATCATACAAAATTACCGTACATGCAAATTATTATATTAGTAGTTCCAGTGGTATTCTCAATTCCACATTACACAGGAAATACCTAGGGAAGGACTGTACTGCAGCTTGTAATCAAATGAAAGGCTGGTGATGATAAGCAGCGTGGAGTGAGGGCTGGGCAGGTTGCTGAGTGCACTTCTTAATCAGCTGTGATGGACTGCTGTAGTTCTCAGGAAGCTGCTGCAGTTCTCCCACCAGGGTTTTGCCCAAGATCACTGAATCAGGGAGGCTTATGATATGAGGGCAACGTTACAGAAATTAAAATTTCTTCAGCCTGATTCTGGAAAAGAACAGGACAATATGGTACTTGTTTCCTCTTTTTTGTTATCTACATTTAAGATGCATAAGGACATAGTAGCAACTTGGTCTGTGATTTTAGTGGGGGCAGGATTGGGTCCTTCTCAGATTAATAGCTTTTACACCCAGAAGCTCATCATGTGTAAGCTGCAATATGGGTCCATTGACTGTAGTTAAGTTCTGGACCCTACACCTGCTGAGAGATAAACCTGAACTGATAGTTTTATTGTTAAGTTCTTTCCAGCAAAACCAAGAATATTATGGGTTAGGGGGGAATGGTTAACACTTAAAGTTTTATTCTAACTGTTGATTTTTTCATTTTACTGAAATAGATGTTGCTGAACTACTGTAAAAGTCTAGAGAATCTGTGTACTGTGTATGGGGATTGCAACTAAATTCAGTTATGAGAAATCAGTGCTGTTAGAAGTAGATTTATTGAGTTATTCAGTAAATTGTGGAGAACTGAGAAGACTGGCTTCTTTTCATGGCTCTCCATACTGTGGAACTCAAGATACTTTCTAGTCTACTGTTGCAACTGAAGTCCACAAAATATGTTTAGGGTGGTGGGACTATTTTTGTGTTTATAGTTAATTATATGAACAAAGAGCTAGGCTATAACTCTTGTAAAATTATGCATACAAAATTGGTTGGTTTATATTATTCATTACTAGAGTGTTCTAATAGGATAAAGTGAATATGGGCATCTTAACATGAAGTCCCATGTAATAGAAATAGGCATTCATAGTATATGTATCTGCCACAGCACATGGGGAATTAATAAATTTTATAATTATATTTTGATTTTAATCAGTCAAGTAAGAGTTGTCATTTTCTGTTCATAGTCTGGTTTTCCTCAACACTTTCTAGACTTTTTTTTACTATGTAACTCATACATTATTGAAAGTAGAAGTGCTTAGTATTTAATTTTTTTTTCTGTTGTGAGGTAGCACTTCTCCACAAAGGAAATGAGACATATTTTCAAATTAAGTATCTTTCTTCCCATCTGAGTAACTTAGGTTAACCATATAAGTTTCAAGATCAAGGAACACTTTGTATAACCTTTAATAAATTGCATTTCAAAAAATACTTCCTAAACTCTTGACAGGTTGTTTTTCTCCTGAGACCTTTCAGTGCTTGCCACAAGAAAGCAGAGGGAGGCTGGAGGAAAAGGGCGCAAAATCCTTCCATGGCCATATATCTAGTGCCAGGGAACATTAATCCCCATTTAATTCTTACATCCTTCATGTCCTATTGTCAGGGGGATTTTTAAAATAAGCAGTCTTGCATCATTAATATTTTATGGTTTATCCAGTTGTGTCAGGGTGTCTGTGCAAGTGTGTGTCACCCCTGTGGCGGCTGCTGCTCTCTCCCCCAGAGTCACCTCAGCAGCCTGGAGAGCTCAGCTAGTTGTCCCTCAGCTTGGTGACACTGAGAAGACCAACACATACTGCCCTGCAAGGAGAAAAACAGGAGGTTTCCAACTGTTTCAGTCACAGTCAAGACGTATTTGATGATCTCAAGGGCTCGACCTGTGTCTTTGTCACTGCATGCTGGGAACATCCCCATTTTGAGCTCTGTAATCTGCTTCTGCAGTTTGCCACTTTGCTCTGCCTGTGCTCCACTCTTCCTGCTCCAGTTTCACAGCTGCCAGAAAACACTCCGTTGCAAAACAGAACAAACACGTGGAACCTCTGATGTCTCTATGTGGCAATTCCCTGCTATGCGCCGAGTTTTCCCTGTTGCTTATTTGCCACATTGTCCTTGCGGGTTTTTTTGCATCCAACTATTCAGATCAAAGTGATCTCTTCACAAGTCTGCCTGGACTTATCTGAAGATTCAGGCTGTGGTTTTTCGCTCATCTATAGAGATCTGATCTAGTTGATCACAACTGGATCACTCAGCAGTGCACATTTGATCTGGGTCAAATGCAGGCATATGATCATACTTGAGTGGAATTAGTCAGAACCCATGGCAAAGCTCCTGACAGCTTTAAGCTTTTATTTGCTCTCTATGGGAAGACAAAAAATACTCAATCCAGCATAAAGCTTGCCAATCCAAAGCTTACTCATCAGTGGTTTTGGAAGTGTTTGAAGTGGCAGGATGATTTCAGTCCAGATGAGTGTTTTGTATCAGATGTCCTCAATGTTTACGAATGGGCACTAGGACCCTAAAGCTGTATTGTGTTTACATAATCAGTGTAACAATATAGACTTGGTTACCTCTCTTTTCTTTCTATGTATGTTGCTTTCTCCCTGTACCTGGATTTTGTGGATACCTTTGGCATGTGTCATGTTTGTTGGTCAGATACTGTACATCTAAACGTGTCCTCTTATCAGCTTCTCCTCCTGTAGCCCACTTCAGGTGTTGAAGGTAAAGCTACTTTTCTCTGGTTTTAGATTCTCTGTGACACTCATCCTCATGCAAAGAGTGGTCCCTGATGGGTTGATGGGTTCCACATCCCATGAGTAGCATTTTCACCAGTCCTTTGGTGAAGTCCTTAATCAAACAAAAACTTTCTACTCTGAACTTTCTGAATCAAATGATAGATGATCTGTTCCATTCAAGATACCTGACTGGTCAGCCCAGCATCTGCTATCACCCAGAACTGGCTTATAATGGGGCATAAGAAAAACAATCCATTTTCTCTAGATAGGCCTCTTCCAAGGAAAAAAGAGCATCTGAACACTTCTTTGTCCAAAACAGACCCATGGGCAAGAATCTTAAGATAACGGTAGCAACTAGGAAAGCTACTTCAACTTCATGAGGCATTTTATCATCTAATACTCTCATGACCTCACTCTAATTGATCTAACCTTGCCTGCAGGGCAGGACTTGCCCAATGAGGACTTCATTCCACTGTCTGCTGAGCAACATGGCCCTTGGGCTCTTGTGCTTCTCTCCTGCATTGTGTAGGATCACCTTTCCTTTCAGAGATCCCTCCTTCCCTCAGTCCTTTTGCTGACATGCAGGATCCCAAGTGAGCCTCAGCACATGGTAACCCTCTTATGCTCTGACACTCTGTTGGAGAGAGGATGGCTACTGCTGGTAGGGAAAAGGACAGATAAATCATCACCAACACTTTTGTTCCTGAGCAGGAAATGCTAATGACACTTGAATCAAAGCATTTTAGCAGTTACAAATTTTGAAGCTGAAAAGACAATCATATATAAGCTAAAACAGAAGAGGTTGGAAAGGCCTCCACTGCTGAGTCAGTGCCCAGTGCTCTGCTGAGTAATTCTTCTCTTCTGTCTGCCACTTGGTGAGTGAATTGCATGTTATCTCTGAGCACTGGCCCAATGTCTTTCATTTTTTGTATTTGCTATTGGTTAGCAGATAGCCAAAACACTTCCATCTACACTCTTAACTCACTAACGGTACAAAGATTATCCAAAACATTGTCATTTCTGTTTCCACTGAGTACTTGGAAACCACCAAGAAAGGCATCACATTTTCTTCGGTGAGAACTAGATTTCATCTTTAGTGTGGATGTGCAGCTCAGGGCAGTGGGCTCCTATGCACTTTGCATTAAGGGGACAGCCACTGCCAGTCAGTGGTTATCTGTCAGGTCTTGCTGTTGTCTGTCATCAGGGGGCTGATGCAGGTCTTGTTCAGTAAGGCAGATGAATCTCTTATTTTATTTTGTATTAAGAAAAAAGGAGTTTGCTTATAATTTAGCTAAAAGAAGTTACAAAGCTTTCTCTTTTCTTAACCACAGTATCTTTTCAGAAGCCAGCTAGTCAGGCTTGATTGTGTCTTTGGATAGGATGAAATCCAGAGGATTCATTACTCTTTCCCTTCAGTGCATCCAGATGAATCATTTGTTGCATCTTGCATCATAATGGAGGTGCCATAAAAGTCTGGGGTTTCCTTAAATAGACACCTTTGTTTTGGTATCTTTTAATACAGCTGTATCTAAGAACCAAAACACTATTACATTTTGAATTCACATGACAAACAGTACTCTCAGTAGTTTCTTTCTTTCTGTCTTTTTCCTCTGATAAAGTAGAAACCATGTAGCCTACTACTTGGAATGGGAAGGGATGAGACAAGGCTCAAGGACATCCTAATGAACAGTGAAAACTAACCAATAAAGGATAAAAATTTGGGGTATTTTTCAACACAAGCTAAATAATGGATACTGGTAACTATTGGCAGGCATATTCGTTTCTTGCATTATTTTCAACTGAATTTACAAAGACCTTGTGTATGGGGAAAGAAGAGAGAAATGAAACTTTTAACAATCAGTGTGGGCAGAGGGGATAGATAATTCATGAGAAGAATAGCTGCCAAAACATGTTTAAGTACACTTCAGAAGAAAAAGCTTCAAAAGGGAATGGGGTCTGCTGTAAAACCACCGTGAGACTTAACACTAAAACGACAGGAGGGGCCAGTTCTCAGGTAATACAGTTGTGACTGTACCCTTAATGCAAATTCTTGTGAGACATCATTCAGCGGTGATGTACTGTGAAGACTCTCAAAAATATTTTCAGCCATTAAACCTAAAGAAAGCTGGAATCAGAGGATAATGTTAGAAAATATTCCTCTTTCGAGTTAAAAGGTTGACTGCAGCCTCCTTTCTTCCTAGTATTTCCTTATATGTCACATCTTTTTTCCCTGTCTCCAAATGGTTTCTTTTAATGGAGAGAGCTCTTTTGGAGGAGAAATAATGGGGGTATTTGTGTATATGTAAAGTGATGAAGGACATCTGTAAAACTGAAAGATCATCTTTCTGACGATGTAGGCTTTAAGTTACGGCTTTGAAGTATTTTAATTGCTACTATTTTAAAAACAGACACAAATATCTTGCTAATATTTTCCATGATAACATGGAACAGTTCATAGGAATGAGGATTTTGTTTTCTTTTTTAAAAGATCATACATTTAGATAAGATGGTGTCAAGTGCTACTTACTGTTTATGCAATACAGATGTTATTCCCTGGCCCTGAATTTTTCCATTTACCCAAAACGGATATATAGTACTTTTGGAGAGACAGTTATTTCCACAAGCCAAACTTAAAATAGAAACATACAGAGGTTCTGTTTTTAGAAAGTTGAGCATCCTGAAAAATGAATGCAGTTATTGTTCCTACTACATTACTAAATCTATCTTTTTTGGAAGGTGAGTAACACAGTGACCTTTTCATTTACAGTGAAGAATTTAATGCATTACCAAATGTTTTTATATCTGAACACTTAAGCCTAGCTGCCATCTGTTTCCCAAATGCCAAAGAGTGCCCACTCCTCCTTCCTTCAAGGCTGGCAGATACCATCTCCGTTTAACAGACGAACTAAAGCAGAGGGTGTGATATGCCTGAAAGTCATGTTAACAGCAGAAGCTGAAATTCATTCACTGTTACTCTATCTCCTAAATCAGTGTCTTTACCACAAGACCACTCTTCCTCCCAGACCTATAGGAGCATGTAGAAGGTTTCAGAGTGCATTTAAAATCATACAAACATCACTATAACAATTGCATGCAATAGGTTTAGAAGCTAAGTAGTGTGAAGTGACACACTGGGAATGGCTTTTTGAGCCATTTGCAGTCAGGGCGAGAAGCCAGATCTCCTGACTGACATCCATGTTTAATGTAGACTGAGAGGAGATGTATGTGTTGTTACTTTAAAACCGCGGAAGGGTGCCAGTCAGGAAGGGGGAGCTGGAAAAACTTTCAAGCAGGCAGGATCTCCTCAGAGAGAGGAGAAGAATAATTATTTAGAAATAATATTGTTCACATTCGATGTTAGAGAAATGCAACTCTAATGCTACCACCAAATAGTGGATATACTGTACAATTATAAGCAGCACATAATGAGGAACATTCTGCCTTGCTCTTGCTCTCAGTTGCTCTATGAAATAAAAGCAAACCCAGCTCTGTACTTCAAATGGTAATACTTCTAGTGTTCTCATAAGGTGCCTAGTTTAAAGCCCTGAGAACAGATATAATTTATTCATGTGTGTGCTCTATACATCTTGAACAGTAGCAGCGGTGAAAATATATCCCTCTGTCATGACACTAAACCTTTAGAGACTACTACCAGAGTTGAATGTTTGTCATATTTAGTCATTTATTGGGCTCATGGCTAAGAACATCTGTGCAATCAAACCGTCCATTGGCCAAAACAATGGCCACTACTGTAATGACAGAATGAGGTGTTGGCCATCCTTATGAATCACCTCTACTTTAACCTGTTGAACTATTAAAAAATGGATCTCTGTTCTCCTTTTATGAATTATGAAATGTATTTGTTATGGATTTAATTCCAGAAACTGTAGCATAGGTTGTAAGTTGATTAAAAACCAGGTTCAGGCAGGCTTTGGGCTCTCCAACCATGAGAAGGTTGTCGTAAGTAAGTTGCATGCAGGTTTATTAGCTCATATTGGTTAGCATTTTGTGGATCCCTGGCAAATGTTGCTCAGGAAAAGGATTTCAAATTCCTACATGAAATTTCTTCCCCTGATTAGGTGTGTGTCTTTGAGCAAGCTAACGAAACCCAGCAAGACTTAATTTTACAAATGGGTAAATAGCATTTAGCTAGACAGTGCTAAAATCCAGTGGCAGCAGATTTCCTGAGTTCCACCACCACCAGCTCAGCTGGGCCATGGTGCTGCCGGGCCAGGCCAGGACTGTATGCGTTGCCATGCATGAGCTCGTGTATCCACTGCAGTCGGATAACTCCATTCTCGGAATATCAGTGATGCATTGACCATGACAGAGACATCCCACTTCACTGGCGCAATCCTTTGCGTGCCACCTTTTCTGGGTAGGTGTTACTGTTCTGTGTCAGCATTCTTGTTTGTTGTTTTGTGATTCTCTGTTCCTTGGGAGGAAGTGGATGGAAGTGTCATGCTTAGGTACTGTGCATGCCACAGGTACGACCTAAGAACTGCTTTTGTGTTGCTCCCTCAGCCCACCATGGCCCGTTACAGACACACAGCTAGTGCTACGGCACTCACCAGCGCAGCATTAGGAGGAGATACAGTGCTCTTGGCAGCTGCCTCACTTGCTTTGTATGAACCAAACCCAGGGCTGCAGGATCATGTGGTCAGGGGCAGGGGCCAAAACTGCCTGTCTTTTGCCTCAGTGAGCTGTGAGATTGGCTCTGCTTCTCCCCAGCTTGTGTGCACGTGTGTCACTCTTGCTCATGTGGTCGTTTAATTACTTAGACGAGTGGGACACTGTCATCTCAATCTGGAGATTATTCCATTGGCCTTGAGTGTGCAGGTACATGCAGGACACTCTCCCGTGGGGTGACTGTCTCGGTGAGAGTGTCTTTGGGCAGTGCAAGAGCTGAATTTGGCACTTCAACAGCTAACTTTGAGCCATTGGTTTTTATTGGGAAGAAGTGCAGAACAGACCGCTATGCTTTTCTGTTAAAATTTTACGAATCTAGTTCTTCGCTTTGTTTCTGTCAGGTGATGGAAAATAAAAGGCTTTTTGTTTTGGGCCCAGTGGATTATTTCCTGTGAAATCCAAGCCTTTTTTCCCCCTAGTTCTGTGCCCTTCCTCCAAACTGAGGAAAATGCGTTGTTTTCAGGCATCCCTACAGCCACACTGAGCAGGGTTGTGGGTGCACAGGCAGTCCAGCTGGAGCACCAACAGGAATGAACGCCTTTCCTGTCTGGGTGGCAGGTAACATCCCTTGACCTGCCAGAAACGTGCATACTACTGACTTGTGCCGTACTGTTTTTTTCTCTTCTCGAGCAGCTTATTTCTGAAAGCAGACGTGATGTCAAAGGCCATTAGCTACACAAGAATGGCGAGCCTGACTGGAAGTGTAACACTTCACAGCGGCTTCAAACAGATGGTTGTTTGCTCGATCCTTTAAAGTTAAGCCTGACGTCGGTGCCGGCATATTTCCACAAAGTCACCCAGACCGCGTGGGTTGTTTTTTTTCTTTTTAACAGTGGCGAATCCTGCATTTTTGCGCTGAATTACGTACAAGAGCAACGCGATGAGGTAGCAGGCGGTTGTCTGCGTTGTCGGGCGTGCTGCCGGAGGGCGAGCCAGCTCCCTTCCCGCCTTCCCGGGGCCGGGG